>JASEKS010000283.1:0-136070 GCA_030770415.1 Pleoardoris graminearum
GGATATATGAAAAGAACTATAGAAAAATAGTAAAAAATAATGTGAAATTTTTGATAGTGAAGTGTTTGAAGTGATACTTGCTCATAGTTGTTCATATAGTACTCGTTTAAGGTGCACGTTTAAGCGTGTAGTATAGAATCAGTTCTGTTTTTTGGATAAAGGGTATGAGAATGTGGATCTTTTATAAAAAAAAAAAAAAAAAAAAAAAAGGTGTAAAATTAGCTTATTTTTATATATAGTATAATAAATACTGTATTATACTTATATATAAATATAAATATATATATTAATATATTAATTATATAATTATATCTACAAGTTACTTTTTTAAATATTTAATAATAAACTAGTTAATACTAAATTACTAATACTTAGTATAGTAGCCTTTAGCTTTTATAACTACTTTATAATAGTTAGGGAGTAATAAAATATAGTTATTAATAACTTTTTAAGGGTTTTTTTCTACTTTTTTATAATAATTTATTTAAAGACCTCTATACTTTATACACTGGATCCTACCCCTAAATTAGCCTTTTTATTTTTATTTAGACCTTATTTTACAAAACCTTATATATTTTCTTTAGGGGCTAAATTAGGACTATAGGCTAGGTAAGGAAATAGTATAATTTTATTATTTTTAAACTAGTTTAAATCGTCTATTGTTTTATAAATAGGGGCGTTATTTTATTAATATTACTAACCCAAAAAAAATATTAAGATAAAGTTTATATTTATAATATAATATAATAATATATATATATATATATATATATATATTATTATATTAATAAAAAAAGGTGTAAAAAAAGGCGTAAAAGAATTCTATATAACTTATTTCTTTTATTATTAGTTTAACTTTAGGTATAAGGACTTAATTTATATAGTCCTTACTAGTAAAAGAAGTAAAAAAATTAGGTATTTTAATAAATACTAAATTACTTTTACCTTTTACCTAAATTATATACTAAACTTATAGAATAAAATCTTATCCTATAAAATAATTAATATAATTAATATTAAAAACTAAAACGATAACTTAAAAATATATAAAAAGTTATATCTTTTAATATTTTAAAAAGTTAAAATAACTTATTTTATAATTATCTAATAGCGAGTTTTTTTCTAATTTTATTATTACTTCTTTTTCTATAATATTATTTATTTGTTATCCTCTTTATATTACTAACTAATTAAAATATATAATTTTTTTTAAATTTATATTTTTTATTTTATTTTAATTATATTATCATTACTTTTTAGTATTTTTTTTATTTATTATTAGTTTTTTTTACTTATACTAATTATATAACACTTTTTATTTAAAATTTTTTATAATTGTCTAGTTATAATCTCTAGATTATTTTTTTATAAAATTCTTTTATTTTCCTTTTTAAGACTTCTAGTTAAGTTTTAATTAATACCTCTTTTATTTTTTTTAGTTAAATTTTTTATATCCCCTGTATAAACTTTGTTTATATTATAATTATTTTTTTTATTATTTTCTTTCTTTTTAATCCGTTTTATAGCGTTAAAAATACATTATTAAGACTTATTTAAAATAGTAGCAATTAAAACAGGAGAAGTATTTACTTTTAAAAGTAAATTAACTTTATATTTAAGTTTTAAAAAATTTAGCGCTATTTTAAGAGAATAGGAGTTTAAGTTTATAAAAGTTAAAAGTTATTATAATATACTATAATATTAATAATATATTACGTAATTAGTAATTATATAAGTAAGAGCTAAATTTTTACTAATTATATAAATTTATTATTATATAATAAATTCTTATTAAAAATCTTATTACGTAATCTACGCTAGCCCTAGAATAGTATAATTAAAATTTTTGTTAAATATATTTACTAACTAAAAAGTTATAGGAACCTAAAAAAGGAACTAAAAACAGTAGTATGTTTAGGTAATTTTAATTTATTACCTATACTAACTAAGTAGTAACTAAAATCCTTATAGGAATCTAGTTAGTTTGCTCTTTAAACCGGTATAATTTACGTATTTTTAGGCTTAGTAATTAATTTTATATTAATTTTTAAAAATAGTAACTTTTTAGATTAGTCTTTTTCTAATTTCCCCCCCTGTAAAAGATAAAGGATAAGATTTACCTTACGTTTAAATAGTAGTAAATAGTATTTTAATATATTACTTATATAAATAGACCTCTATTATATTATACTATTTTTAAATTTTTATAAAATTATATAACTTCGCGGATCTAGAATAATTTTTTTTTAAATAGAGGTACGCTTTTAGCGTAGTACTTAAATTTTTTTAAAAAAAAATAATTCCTAGCTACTATAGGGGTCCCTGTAAAGCAGCTCTATAATATTTTAAATATAATAATAGGAAACGTAGTACGTAATTATATATTAACGCGTATACTAAGAACGTATTTACTAGTTATATTAAGTTAAAATAGTACTAACCTCTTCTAACCTAGTACTAGACAACTATTTATAAAGAAAAAGATAGTAGTAATAGCTTACGCTATTACTAGTATATTATAGAGTATTAATATACGCCGGCGTCTATAGTACTATATATATATATATAATAATAAAAAATATAATAAAATAGTCCGCTACGCTAAATATCTATATACAATTCCTATATAAATATTATATATACTATATACTATATACTATATTATAATAGCTGCATAACTCTATAAAAGTAATATTTATAATAATTTTTATATAACTAGATGTATTACTCTACTAGTAATAATAAAGCTTTTAGTAAATACTTTTTACTAACGATTTTTATAAAGCTCTAAAGAACTATAATAAAATTTAACTTCTATAGGTAATCTATAAGCATAATAAAAGAAATTATAATTATAATAACTATATTTATAAAGGTATACATATACTCCTGCTTTGTTAAAACTCCTTTTAGTCGTCCTAAGCTATACTACGGCCACACTATTTGTTTGATTAATATATAAATATATATATATAATAACTATAGAATACGTTTCTATAGAGAAAGAGTAGGCCTAGTATATACTATACTTATACCTATACTAGTATAGCTACAGCTACGACTATAGCTATAGTAATAATAATTATTACTAACTTATAGAGTTATAAAGGTAATAAACTCTAAAAGTCCTATTATAGATAACCTAAAATATATTTATAGATAAAATTAGTAGTTTCTAGCTATACTAAAGAACTAGAATAATTTTAATAATATTAAGTTTAAAAATAAAATAGTAGCTGTTACTCTAATAGTAGTATACCTATAAAATACGAAAAATCTAGCAACTATAGTATTAGTAATAATATAAAAACTATATATAAAATAGTAATTAATAATAATAAATAAATATAATTAGTAAATATAATAAGGAAATATAATAGATAAATATAACAAAGGAACGTAGGAATAATATATAAAAGGGAGGGAAAGAAAGATTATAAAATACTAATAAGTATAGGTAAGATAATATATAATCGTTTAAGTATAAAAGAAATAAATAGTTAGTACTACACAGAAATAAAAAGTTTCTTTTTTATTATAAATCTATTAATAAGTACTACTATTATTACCTATTAAATCCAACCTATTATAGCCGAGCCTAATCTAGAACTATACTAAATTAATACTATTTTAATTTATTTTTACTAATATATATTAGACTATTTTTAAAAAGGAGTCTATAATTATAAAAGTTATATTATAAATAATTCTAGTAAAATAACTAGAAGATAGGTTTATAATAAAATTTATAGTTATATATTACTATAATCTATTAAAGATAAAAAAATATATAGAGAAGGTTATAGAGGAGGACGAACTAAAAAAGAGTTATTAAAAAATATTATTTTTAATATAAAATAACTTTTTAATTAGTAATTTAAAAATATAAAAAAAATAACTTTAAAAAAAAAGATAAGCAGATTCTATATAATTTATTAGGGGCTACTTACTAAAGTATTTAGGGGAAAATAAATTAGTAAATATAGAAAATTTTTAGAACCCTACTTTAGGCTCTTATACCTTTTTATTTAACGTGTAAAATTAGCCTATTTTTATATATATAGTAATAGATACTATATTATTTTAAAATATAATTTATATTTATATATTTATATATTTATATATTTATATATTTATATATTTATATATTTATATATTTATATATTTATATATTTATATATTTATTATATATATATTTATATATTAATCGAATAAATAGTATAACTGTAGTAGCTCAAGACAACTAAAAGGGGTTTTAAAAAAGGAGGAGTATGTATATACCTTTATTATATTTATTATATAATTATTACTAGGTGTTAAAATTTTAAAATTTTAATTATAAACTAGTTAATAATATATTACTAGTACTTAGTATAGTATCCTTAAGATTCTATAAATATTTTATAATAGCTAGAGAGTAATAATATATAATTATTAATAACATTTTATAGTTTTTTATTTTACTATTTAATAATAGCTCTTTAATAGTTTCTATACTTTCTAAACTTAATACTATACCTAAATTAGCCTTTTTTTTTAACCTAGATTTTATATAATTATATATATTTTATATATAGGCTAAATTAGTTTTATATACTAGGAAAAAATAATATATATTTTAATTATTATTAAACCAGTTTAAAACGTCTGCTATTTTATAAATAAGAGTATTACATTATTAAAATTACTAATAAAAATTAATATAAATATTAAGCTTATAATTATCTTATAATATATATATATATTTATAATTATATTAAAAAAAGAACTAAAAAATCTATTAAGTTACGTACTACTTTTTATCTTTAGTTTAACTTTAAATATAAATTTTTTTTATATAGTCTTTACCAGTAAATAAAATAGATAAATTAGGTATATTAGAAAATACTAAAGTACTTCTATCTTTAAACTAAATAGCGTTCTAAATATAGAATATTAAATTATTACTAATAAAATAATTAATGTAATTAATATTAAATATTTATATATTAATTAAATAAAAAGTGTGGCTGTGGTGGCTCGGGGCGACTAAAAGGGGTATTAAAAAAGAAGGAGTATATATATACCTTTATACTTAAGGTGTCAAAAAAGTATATAAAGAGTAATATATTAAAATAAATTAAAATTTTAAAATAACTTACTTTTTTATTAGTTATTAGCTAGTTATTTTATTACCTTTATTTTTACTCGTTTTTTTTATAATACTCCTTTCTAATATCTCCTATTTATACTACTAGCTTAATAGAAAGTATTATTATTTTTAGATTATATTTTTTTAATATTTTTAATATTTTCTTTATTAATTAGAGATTTTTTATTAATATTATAATACTTCTCATCTAAAATACTTCTATAATAGTGTATTTTTAAATATTTATAATTTTGTTTAATAATAGTTTTATTTTATTTTTTTAGACCTTTTAATTAAGTTTTTATTAATAATTCTTGTTACTCCTTAAGTTACCCTAAGGAGTCTATCCCTATTAAATTTATATATATATATATTTATATACTAATTAAATAAATAGTGTAACTATAGTGGCTCGGGGCGACTAAAAGGGATTTTAAAAAAGGAGAAGTATATATATACCTTTATAAATTTATTTATATTATTATTATTATTATGTTACTCTTAATATATTATATAGTATTATAACTACTATTAGGAGTTCTTTTAAAGTAAAAATAATTATTAGAATAAAAGTGTTTACTTTTAAAAGAAAATTAACGTTAAATTTAAGTTTTATTAAATATTACGCTATATTAAGGGAACAGGATTCTTAATTTATAAAATTAAAAATATATTATTATATACTATAACATTACTAATATATTACGTAAGTAGTAATTATATAACTATAGACTAAATATTTTTTATTAATATAGTTTTATTATTAAATTACTAATATTCTTTAAAAAAAAACTAGTTACGTAACCTATACTAAGTCTATAATATTATAATTAAAATTCTAGTTATATATATTTACTAACTAAAAAGTTATAAGAATCTAAAAAAAGTATGTAAAGAATTACTATATTAGAGTAATTCTAATTTATTACACGTAACTAATAAGCCGTAAGTAAAAACCTTATTAATTTTTATATAAATTTCTTTTTAAATCTGTATTATTCTCGTATTTTTAGCTTTATTAATTAATTTTATATAAATTTTTAAAAAAGTATCTTTTTTAAATACTCTTTTTTAAGTTTACCCCCCTGTATATCTATATATATGTATTATAATATTATAATAGAATTATAAACGTTATATTAATATTAATCTATATTAGTAATTATAACATAATACTAATTATAGTTTTAAAATAAACAATGATTTAAACTAGTTTAAAAATAATAAAAGTATATATAATTTTTTTACCTAGCCTATAATACTAAATCAGCCTATATAAAAAATCTATAGAATTAATAAATCCTATACTACATAAAAATAAAAAGGCTAATTTAGGTATAACATTAAGTTTAAATAGTATAGAGGCTATTAAAGCACTATTTTTATATAGTAATATATAAAATTATAAAAATTTATTAATTATTATATTTTATTTTCTCCTAGATATTATAAAATACTTTATTAAATTTTAAGGATACTATACTAAATACTAGTAATTTATTATTTACTAGTTTATTATTTAAATTGTAAAAATATAACTTTTATTAATAATTATATAATAAATATATAAATATATATAAATAATTTACTTAGGCAACTTTAATAATAGAGGAAGTTCGCGTAGTAATTATATAGGTTCTTCTACTATTTATACCGTGCGCGCAGCCCTTAAGGCAATTATATTACGTTATACTAAGTACTCTAGTACCCGCTAATATAGGCTACTAGTTTAATACTAACCGCTAGCCTACTAGTATATTTATTATTTAATTAAGCAGCTATTTAAATAGATATTATTTTTAGTTAACTTTTATTTTAGCTTTTAATTATTATATATATAGTTTAGTATTTAATAAAGTTCCCTTACTGCGTTTATACCCCTAGATTATCGTCTAGGCGTACTTATTACTTTTTAATATAAATAATTTATATCTAAATATAATATAATGTCTATTATTATATAATTAAAAATAGGTTAATTTTACAAGTTAAATAAATAGTTATAATAGCCAAAAATAGGGTCGTAATAATTTTTTATATTTACTCTTTTTTTTTGTACCTAAACCCCTTAGTAAGTAGCCCCTAATAAAGTAAATAAAATTTACTAATTTTTTTTATTTATAACGCTTTTTTTCTTATCTTTTTTTACTTACTAATTATAAAGTTGTTTTATTTTAAAAAAAAAAATAAGCCGTTTATATTAAGCTTACCTAACTATTAAAAAAAAGTGCTTTATCTTCTAAATTAACTAGAATCGGCTCTTCAAATTCTAAACTAATATATATTACTAAATAAAGTTATATTAAATTATTAATTTATTTAATCTAATTAGGTCTAGTTCGCTACGCTAGATCTATTTAGAAATAGATTTTTATCTTATCTAACTTTAGATAGTAAGATTCTTTATTTATACTTCTAAATATAACGTATTTTATATAAAGATTTTAGCTTTCTATAATTTTATATTAATTTTTTAGTAATATCTTATACTTCTAAAAACTTTATATTTTACTATATAAAGTAGGCGTAGTTAAAGAATATTTATAATAAAAAGAGGAATTAAACCTTTAATATATAAATAACGTTAAAATTTAACGAATCTATATATCTCTAGGCACTTACCCACTATACCACCCCACCTAAAAAAGGTATCTTTTTTAAGTACTTTGTTTTTACCCCCCTGTAATATATACTAGCGCCCCCGCTACTATATATATAAAATAATAAAAAATATAATAAGTAGCTTACTACGCTAGATAGCTATATTAAATTTTTTTTTATAAATATTATATATACTAAATACTAAATATCGGATATTATATTATAATATAGATAAATAACTCTATAAACGTAATATCTATAATATTTTTTATATAATTAAATATATTTTAAGACTAAAAACCCTTTTATAAAAATTTTTTAAATCGCTCTAAAATACCGTAGTAAGTCTTAATTTAAATAAGTAATTAGAGAGGTAGCTAGATAATATAAACTAAATAATAAAAATAATAATTTAAAACAATACCTTTATAGAGAGAATAGCCTTTCTAAAAAAAATAGGTAAGTATATACTATACTTATACGACTACGGCTATAGTAATAGTAATTATTACTAACCCACGTAGTAGGGTATATTATTAATAGTAACTTAAACTATATTTAATAATAAAATTAATAGCTTTTAGCTATACTAAATAATTAAAATAACTCTAACTATATTAAGTTTATAAATAAAGTAGTGTAGTAGATAAATATAACTATTCTAATAACACTAGATTAGCTAACAATATAAGAGAGCTAATAAAAATAGTATTAATAATAATATAATAAATATAGTATAAATATATAAAAAAGTAAAAAAAGAAGTATTATAAAATATATATAAGTATATATTTATATACTAATTAAACAAATAGTGTGGCTGTGGTAGCTCGGGGTGACTAAAAGGGGTTTTAAAAAAGGAGGAGTATGTGTATACCTTTATACTTAATGTGTCGAAAAAATCTATAAGTATAAATAAAATAATATATAATAATTTAGGTATAAAGAGAATAGATAGTTAGTATAAAAAAATATAAAAGTTTTATTTTTATTATAAATTTATTAATAAGTGCTATTATATTCTATTAGACCTAACTACTACGGTTAAGTCTAAACAATAATAACTTTTCTTTAATTAAGTATATTATCCTTAGTATAGGGATTATACTAATTTTTTATACTATTTTAAATTAACTAAATATTTAAAGATAGTTAAAACGTTATTTATTATATAGATTTTAGGATTATCTTATTAAAATTTCTATCTTAAAATATTATTAATATTAATATCATAATTATAATATAGTATAATAATATTTATATATATATATTACAATATTAGTAAAAATAAAAAAAAGGTATATTATTTACTACGATTTATATTTAGTTTAATTATAAAATTAAAGATTTTATTTATATAATCTTTACGAGTAAGAGAGATATTATAATTAGGTATTTTAATAAATACTAAATTACCTCTTCTACCTATCTAAATCGATTTTATACTTAGATAGTAATGTTTTAGTTTATAATTTCATTTATATTAATAATATAATATAATATAATATAATATAATATAATATAATATAATATAATATAATATAATATAATATAATATAATATAATATAATATAATATAATAATAATAGTTAAAATAATAAATAATATAACATATTAAAAAAATATTAAATACTACTTACGTAATTAGCGAGTAATTAATTTTTTTTAATTTTATTATTATTACTTTTTCTATAATATTTTTTTTAACTTTACTTCTCTATATTACTAACTTATAAAAAAATATTTTATTTTTTAAATTTATATATTTTATATATTTTATATATTTTATATATTTTATATATTTTATATATTTTATATATTTTATATTTTTTATATTTTTTATATTTTTTATATTTTTATATTTTTTATATTTTTTATATTTTTTATATTTTTATATTTTTTATATTTTTTATATTTTTTATATTTTTTATATTTTTTATATTTTTTATATTTTTAATATTTTTTATATTTTTTATATTTTTTATATTTTTAATATTTTTTATATTTTTAATATTTTTTATATTTTTTATATTTTATATATTTTTTATATTTTTAATATTTTTTATATTTTTTATATTTTATATATTTTTTATATTTTTTATATTTTTTATATTTTTTATATTTTTTTCAGTTCTTATATTAATATTATAATTTTTCTCTTTTAAAATCTATTATAAGGGTTTTATTAAAATATTAAGCCTATTTTCTAAGACTATTTTTATTTTCTTATTTAGAACTTTTAATTAAGTCTTTATTAATAACTCCTTTATCTCTTTAAGTTATATTAAAAAGTCTATCCCTTTTATTTTTATATATATAATTATTATTATTTTCTTTATTTTTAATATATATTTATATACTAATTAAATAAATAGTGTGGCGGTAGTGGCTGTGTAGGCGACTAAAAGGAGTTTTAAAAAAGAAGGAGTATATGTATACCTTTATTTTATTTTTAATATATTATAGAGTATTATATATACTATTAGGAGTACTATTTAAAGTAACAATAATTATTAGAATAAGAGTATTTACTTTTAAAAAAATAAACTTTAGATATAAGTTTTATTAAATTTAGTACTTTTTAAGAAAGTAGAAATCTATATTTATAAAATTAAATAGATATTAATATATACTATTATATTAATAATATATTATATTATTAGTAATTATATAAGTAATAACTAAATTTTTATTAATTATATAAATCTATTATTATATAATATATTTTAATTAAAATTTTAGTTAAGTAATTTATATTAGTTCTAAAATAGTATAATTTAAATTTTAATTAAATATATTTACTAACTAAAAAGTTTTAAAAACTTAAAAAAGAGATATATAAAATTACTATATTTAGATAACTAGGCTAGTAAATTTAACCTAGGTTGGGGTTGAGTCGTATTGGCCACTTAGGTATATACGTAAGCAGGAACATTAAAGTAATTTTTAAAAAGTATTTACTAACTTTTTTAATAGAATTAATTAGATAATAATATAATAATCAAAGTTTTGGCGTATGTACTAAAGTTAAATTATAAATTATAAAAATAATTCTTTCATTTACTAGACTCTATATAATTTAAAATTTAAATTAGATACTTTATTATATTTTAAATTGTGTAGAATCTTATAAATAAAATTATTATTTTTATAATTTATATATTTGTATATTAATTAAATAAAAAGTGTGGCTATAGTAACTGTATAGGCGACCAAAAGGGGTTTTAAAAAAGGAGGAGTATGTGTATACCTTTATAATAATTTATAATTTAACTTTACTCTATGTACTATAAATCATATTATTATATTATTATATAATTAATTATATTTAAAAAGTTAGTATATACTTTTTAAAAATTACTTTAATGTTCTTGCTTACGTACAAGCCTAGGTGGCTAATACGACCCAACCCTAATACTAGCACAATTTACTAGCGTATAAATAACTATAATTTATTATACGCTATTAATAAGTAGAAACTAAAAACCTTATAAAGTTTTTTATAATATTTTATTAAAAACGGTATTATTCTCGTATTTTTAGACTTAGTAATTAATATTATATAAATTTTTAAAAAAGGTAACTTTTTAAATTATACTTTTTTTCACGCCCCTATAATATAGAAACAGAAAGTATTATATAATATTTATAAATATAAGTAAAATAATATATAATACTATAAATATAAAACAACGTAAATACTTAATACTAAAAAATAGTAGTATAGTTTTTTTTCTTATAAATTTATTAATACGTCCTATTATAATATAAAAAATTTAATTTATTATAGTTAAGTCTAGAACTATAATATTAGAACTATAAATATATAACTTTTTTTTAATATATTAAGTATTAAAATAACGTAATTTATATATTAGAGGTTTAATTTCTCTTTTTATTATAAGTATTCTTTAAATACGCCTACTTTACTAGTAAAAAGTAAAGTTTTTAAAAGTATAAAATACTGCTAAGAAATTAATATAAAACTATAAAAAGTTAAAATATCTATATAAAATATATAATATTTAAAATAAAGATATATATATACTTCTTCTTTTTTAAAACCCCTTTTAGTCGCCCTAAGCCACTACACCCACACTTTTTATTTAATTAATATTTAAATATATATAATATTTAAATATATTTTAGTCTAATATTACTATTTAAAATTAGATATAATAAAAATTAATTTTTAATTAGACTTAGCGGAGCGATTTAGGCCTAATTAAATTAATAAATTAGTAATTTAATATACCTTTATTAAGTAATATAACTTAAAAATATATATTAATTAGAAGTTGGCCGGCACTTATTTGCTTAGTTATTATTATCCTTCTTATTAAACTATCCCTTTATTAATAGTAAACTAGTTATATAACTATTAAAAGCTTAACTCTAGCAGCTATTTAATAGTTACTTTTAAAATTATAAAATATAACTAATTCTACTAATTAATTCGCGATACTCTAAATACTATTACTTATATTTATTACTCCTTATATTTTATAAGCTTCTATATCCCTAAATATACTAACCTTATATAGTTATCTCTTTTATTACTTTTTACTCTTTGCGCTTTGCGCTTAAAATAATTTTATACCTATATCTTTACAGCCTATACGACCTCCTAAATATTAGTAATATTTTTTTTATTAGTTATTATTAATAGTACTTAGTCTTTATTTTTATTAATAGTATTATAGAGGCCCTATTTAACTAAATTTACTATCTTAGCGTATTTACTTTTTTTAGTTTTTAAGTTTTATTCTACTATTCTTTAAAGCTTTAATATTTTAATTACTTCTTTAATTTTTACGTAAATAATATTCCTAACGTGTTTATTTTTAATAATATATTTAACTCTATAAATAACTAAATTATACTTATTTAGCTACTAAATACTTAACTACTAAGTAATCTTCTACTAAATATTAGTTACAGTTTCTTCTTCTACAGTTATAATATTAATTTATATATAAAATAAATTCCTATATAGATTACCTAAAACTATATAAGCTTTAATAAATCTAGTCTATATATAATATACTAAAGTATATATTAGCTACTAATTACTGCTATAATAATAAAGTAACTTATAATAGTAAAAACTATTATAAAAAAGGTATCGCGTATAAAGTAGCTATAATCTATTTTATAATAGTATACTCCTAATATAGTATTTTTACTAAACTTTATCTCCTTTTTTATTAAAACTTTTTTAGTAGAAGCGTACGTACTACTACTAGCTATAATATAGCTAGTAGCTTATTAGTTTTAATACAGCGCTTTTATTATCTCTTTTTTTATACGCCTTTTTATACCCGTGTATATAGTAAAAGTATATATATTTTTATACTATTATTTTACTTTTAGACTAGCCTATATTCTTTTTAATTTACTTTTAATAATTATATTAGGAGTTAAAGAATCGGTTCTAGTTTATTTAAAAGATAAAATACTTTTCTTAAATAGTTAAGTAGCCTTAATATAAAAAGGCTTATTTTTTTTAAAAAAAAAGTATTAAAATATATATATACTGCTTTTTTTTTTAAAAAAAAAAAATTTAATTACTATTATAACTACTATAGGTATACTCTTTACTTAATTTATATATATAATTAATAAATATATTATAATAATTAGTTAAGTTTATTAATTAAAAAAATTAATAACTAAAAATATAAGATTTTATTATTTAAAATAATATAATTATAAGTTATTTAAACTTAATTAGTAAACGCTATAATATAATAAATACCTACTACAGTAACTAATAGTAGACTAGGATAGCGTCGTAAAAGGTCGGTTATTAAAGGTGTACTTAGGTCGATTGCAAAAGTGCTAAAACGGAAAGGCGTTACTAGCGATTGCGTGTTTAACGCAGGGCCTCAATTGTAAGATGTCTGAACTGCGATGCAATGACTTTGTTAGGTGCGCTGGAAATATTGCGCCTAGTATTTCATTCGTGGGTATCATTCCTCGTCAACACCACCCGCCCACCACACAAACATACTACGCCGGTCCACTCCAGCTCCCGCCAGCGATATCCCTTCCCTGTTCCAGCCTTTGCCTATGCTGTGCCTCCACCAGACTCTGCTTCTTAACGTACTCCATAACGATGTCTTCCTCAGTACGCTGCTTCTCTAGATTCGACAGGTGTTCTTTGGCGGCACGCTCGCTCTCTTCGATCGCCTTGCGGAGTGCTTCTTCCTCTTCCCTCGCCTTTTCTTCTTCCCCAGGTTCGACAGATTCGCGCGCCCCAGAGATGGTCGTGAAGTATTCATCTGCGTTTCCTCCCTGGCGATGCAGGTGATGCAATCTCTCACTCTCAGCCAGAATACGTTGGTAGTCCTCATCATCCTCGGTATCGCTGCTGTCCCACTCGCTGTCTGTGCCGTGCTCTCTCTTCGCCCTGGACGTTTCGAGCATACTCGTCCGTAAAGTCTCTTCAAGGATGCGTTGCTCTTCTTCGGAGACACCAGACTTCTGCGCTTCTTCCATGCTAGCTTTTATCGCACGTTGGAACGCTTCTTCTTCAGTTTCGTCGGGTTCAGTTTCGCGCTGGAGCTCAATCATGGAGGCGCGAATGGCACGCGCGATGAGCTCGTCTTCTTCGGGGTTGTCGTGGGATATCTCCGCGACAGAGGCTTTGGTTGCGGCTTCGAGCTCCGCTCGCTCTATCGCGTCGCCGTTGACCGCTTCAGCCTGGTGAGCGACAGGCACGTTATAGTGTGAGGGCGCGGGTTCAGGGTACGTGTGCGCGTGACGGAGATTCTGGATTCCTCTGGACGGCTGCATGATCACGGTGCTCCCCATCGTATCACTGCGAACGAAGGGCTCGGGGAGGTCTAGCGAACCCCTGCCCTCTGTAACATACAAACGAGGATCACCTGCACCAGGGGCGGATTCTTGCTTCTTCAACCTCTCCAACACTCCCTTGTTCGCCTTTCTCTCCCTCTTCTCGCTCATATAGCTGTGCAAGGCCTGCAGCTGCTCCTCACCAGGGGTCTTCTTCTTTTTGACATTTTTCTTGATGCATCTCCACCTGTTCACGATGTCTGCTTTGTCCGCTGATGATAGAACGGAGGCTTCGTCGTAGCCCTGTGAGATGCGCGCTGCGATAATATAGTTCTGCACGCTTGAGCCTTTATTCTTGAGCATTTCCTGGTAGAGGCCTTTCATTGCGTAGGCGGGTACGCTCCATGCGCCATCCATAACACGGAAGGGAACACTGAAGATACCGCGACCGAGGCCTTTGACGAAGCCGGTGGCGCCTTCTTTCTTGGCACCTTTGTAAGGGTCGGTTACAATGCCGGCTATGCCATCATAAAGGCCGAAGCCGAATTGCTGAACCTATCGTTAGGCAGTGTTTTCACTAGAAACGGACGGAGCATACCTTAGCGGCGGTCTTCAAACCACTTTGCAAGTCAGTGACCTTATCAACCTGCCTCACCTCTCCACCATACAGCTTTGGCACATTGTGGAATCCCTGCGCGACATTCATTGAAAAGTCCAGTGGTGACTTGAACCCGGCGCCAACAATTCTGCCAACGCCTTTGCCAGTACCAACAATGGATTCTTGGTTCATATTGAATATTCTCTCACTGAAGCCGCTCCTATCAGAAAATATCGAGCCTGATTTATCACGTAGCTCTGAAGCAGACACCGATGCGGCGCGGCCTTGACTGGATCTACTGCTGTGGCTAGGAGAGCCTGGATGAAGGCGGTTGCCATCGCGCGATGGTGATCGGGAATGTGAAACCTGGGAAGACTGCGCCATTGCTTGAGCCATAAATCCGCAGCGATCGGTTTCTACACGGGGACCGGCAGAGTTAGACGCTGTTTGGGTCTGGGACAAGGTACTGCTACGACCATCAGGTGTGCTTGAAATTTGCGTCGGAGTGAGTGATGTGCTGCTGCTCGCAGCACCTGACCCTGCGTTGCTGGCAGTCCTCGATGTAGATTCGTCGCCTGCTCTCAAACTTGGATTCGGTGTACTGTCGTTTTCTGTTTGCTTTGCTTTACCTTTACCCTTACGCAAGTCGGGATGGATATTGAGAAGTTTCAAGGTCTCAATGGGAAAGTCTGCCACTCCCATCATGATCTGTCCTGCAGTACCGACGAGGGCGGAAGCAGCGCCAGTGAATGGGTCCCAAGGGCCTTCATCCGGATTATATTCGCGCGGGCGGAAGCTATCGTGATAAGTCTGCATTCGTGCAATCAATAAGCTAGACTTACAGTTTAAGGTCGGAAAAGCTCAGTTCGCCTTCCTGAGTCAGGACGGTTGCAGCTTTGGCACTCAAGCGAACTTGCGTGCGTTTAACTCTCCAAACAGCAGGATGGCTCGGGTCAACAGCACACCTCAAGTCATCATACTTAAGCATCTGATGGAATGACTGAGCGCCGACCTGGGCACCCTGTTCTTTTGCAATCTTTGCAGAGAGCTCTGCAGCTTTCCCTAGTGATTCCGGTTTCAACGCCTCCTTTATGGCATTCGCAAGTTTTCCTGCCGTCAAGTCCTTGTAGGGAAGGGGATCAGGTCCCGCGCCAGCCTTGGCAACCATAGCTCCCCAGAAAGGTTGGTCCCCGAAAAATGGTACCACGACGGTAGGCCGGCCCGCAGCGATCCCAGCGGCAGTGGTTCCAGCGCCACCATGGTGGACCACAGCTGCAACATGCTTGAACAACCAGTCGTGCGGAACATTTCCAAGCATAAACACACCCTCAGGTACATTGAGATCGTCACCACCCAGGCCACCCCAGCCCTTAGATACGAGGGCTCGCCGTCCCGTGGCTTTCACTGCGTCGAAGATGAGCGTCGTCATGGCATTCGGATCGTCGACCACAATAGAGCCAAAGCCAATGTACACCGGCGGTTCACCCGCCGCCAAAAAGTCGGCAAGATCCGGAGTTGGGGTATAATTCGATGCCAAATCCAGAAAAAAGAAGCCTGCAATGGAGATATGGTGCGCCCAGTCTTTAGGTTTTGGTATCAGTGCAGGAGACCTGATGTGTTAGCATGGCCAATGATGATGGCACAAAGGAGGCTTGCCAGCAGTATGTGTGGGGAATCTTTAGCCTCTCCATCATGGCGGGACTCCAGATCAAGCTAATAGGATCCAAATTAAGGAGATCCTTGCGGAATCTGTTGATCAGGTCACCCAAGCCCTGCCATGTCAGCATGTCAACGAGGATGTACGACATGAAGTTGGTGATGGTTGCATCTGTGTTGGTGGACTGGATGTTGGCCAGTGGATGTGGGAACTGCTGTGTCGGCGACCACGGCATGCTATTGAGGTTAGCCGAGCGGACGTCCGAAGTATGGATCACTCACGTAAACATTATGTGCAAAGGAATGCCCAGCTTCTCTGCGCAGTGCAAGTGGCCAAAGCTCGGCGGGTTCGCGATGATGGCGTCGGCAACAAAAGGCTTCCTGAGCTCGTCGGGCAACTCATCCTCGATGCCCATCCACTCTTCAATAGTTTTCTTTAGCGGGTCTGCACTGAGCCCGTCGCCGGTCTCAATGCACGATCGCCACGTGCCACGCAGGATTTCGGCGATGCCTCTTCTCCTCTTGCCCACCTCGCCACTACGCAACGTGTCGAAGCCCGGCATAAGCCCGGGGTTCTTCACCATGAAGGCCATGAGCTCGGCCGGGTCGCCGCCAATGCTGAAGAACTCTAGCCCATTCTCAGACACAAAGTCCTTGAAAGTGGCATGCGTCGCCAAGCGCACCCGATGGCCATACGTCTCCTTGAGCACCTTGCCCAGCGCCACAAACGGCTGCACGTCTCCGCGCGAGCCCACGACTTGTATGACGACATTGAGCGGCGGAGGTGGCTTCTGCCCGGGGGCGCCGCCGAGCGATTCGGGGATGTAGGGAGGCGGCGGTGCGGGCTCGTGCTGCACGCGGGTGAGCTGTCGCTGCAGCTGGGGCGCGATGAGGCTCGACAGGCCGCGGCTCTTCTGGTCGATGCGGATGTTGACGCGGCCATCGTCTG
This sequence comes from Pleoardoris graminearum, assembly GCA_030770415.1. Taxonomy (NCBI): domain Eukaryota; kingdom Fungi; phylum Ascomycota; class Dothideomycetes; order Pleosporales; family Didymosphaeriaceae; genus Pleoardoris; species Pleoardoris graminearum. Next base: position 17,734 of record JASEKS010000283.1, read on the forward strand.
CGACGGTGGCGTTGGCGCCGAGCTGGTTGCCCTCGTCTGCGATGGTGCCCGGGCAGTCGCTGTATGCCGGTGGAGGATGGTCGGCGGGCGCGTGGTCGTCGGGTTCCATGGCGCTCCAGTCATGGTGCCTGCCAGCGTGTTAGCACACTGTTGGCAAGCCATGTAGGCGTTCGCACACTGGCCGAGGGAGGTCCTGCGCTTCGCCCGGGCGATACGAGCTTGCATAGACCGACCCCTCAGGCTTCACCCGCTGCTCTTCCGCCGGTCTGTCATTGCGCGCAGCGCTACTCTGCTGCGGTAAACTCGAGGGTGCGTCTCCAGGCAGCTCGGGCACGTTCTCCGTGTACGGCGGTGGTTGCGGGGATAGCTCGCGTCGCGCATCCCCACCGTCGGGGTTTCTGTCGTCGTTCGTCATAGTACAGCGTCGAGAAGGAAATCGTCAGGGTATCATGAAGGACGGCGAAGGAGAAAAGAAAAATAAGCAGGTGAAGGTAGGCAAAGCGAGCGTTGTAGGTCGACTACGTCGGGCAGCTGTTACAAGCCTCGTTCTTCACGCCCTCCCAGAGGTGTGTGGCGCAGCGCTTCGCATCCGAGCTTGCGACTCGTCATCATCTGAATGATTATAAAGTCCAACTGCCCGGTACTACTAGACGGCGTAATGAGCGCGCCTGGACGACATTCTCGATTTCCGAGACGACCGTAGCGCTTGTCGTATTCATTGTGGCGCCTTCGGATTACGAATTGTCGAATCCGTATTAAGACTCGCACTTACCAGTACTGGAGTTGTCCGCCATTCTGCACCACGCAACCACACCTCAGCCTCAACACTATAACACGAACGCTATTACTCCAGCCGTCCAAATATCGCTGCAGACTTCCAGCTCCCTATGAGGCCGAGCCCAACCAGACGATTACGTGTCCAGCGAGATCTACTTGGCTGCTGTCATGAGACCGCGTCCCTTAGCGACACGCACCCCGGTGGAAAAGGGCCTATCTTGGGAGATTCCCGGGGCCTATTCCCGCGTACACGCCATGAGGATGCAGCCTCTTCCAGCAAGGTATAATCATGAACCACAAGTTCGAGCCCTGGCTTCTTCATAGTATCAAAGCCAGCACGGCTCTAATGTCGCAGGGGCTTGAGTGGCGAACAGGGACATGAGTTTCTTTCTCAGCACAACTAATGGTGCAGATACAATGTTACAGTAAAGACACGTCCAGGCGTTAGAGATCCTTTTTTTTTTAAAAAAAAAAAATAAGCCTTTTTATATTAAGGCTACCTAACTATTTAAAGAAAGTATTTTATCTCCTAAGTAAACTAATAACTAGTTTTTTAATTCCTAAATTAATATATTACTAAATAAAGTTATATTAAATTACTAGTCTATTTAATCTAATTAGGCTTAGTTCGCCACGCTAGACCTATTTAAAAATAGATTTTTATCTTATCTAATTTTAGATAGTAAAATATATCTAAGAATATAACGTATTTTATACTAGGAATTTCAGCTTCCTATAGTCTTATATTAATTTTTTAGTAGTATTTTATATTTTTAAAAATTCTATATTTTACTATATAAAGTAGGCGCGCTTAAAGAATACTATAATAAGGAGAAGAATCGAACCCCTAATACGTAGAAGACCTTAAAAATTCAAGGAATCTTAGCATTTCCAGGCACATGCCCACTGTGCTACCCCGCCGTTAGAGATCCTGGGAATTGTATGCGATTCATTAGGCGAAGCAAGGCGGAATCGCCATCCATGGTCCCGTAATATCCCGTGCTTTTCGACCTATTATAAAAATAAGCGCCATACCCCGCAAAAAGTAAAGAGCGGGTCTTCTAGGGTTCTTACAACACGGACTGCACCGATCACGACTTCGAAATCAAGACGTACGCCCCGTCTCGTTCCTTGCAGGAGTGCACGCCACCGCCGTTGCCTCCGCGAAGCCCTGCCCGCGCAGATAAGGTGACCAGCCACCTCGCCAAGCAATCTTCTGTAGTGCTTCACAATATGCACCTGCGACAAACACGCGCAAATATAGCCGATCAAACAAACGGATGAACGCCTGCCATGGCAATGCCATACAGTGGAGAGTCGTGGATATGGTGGATCGTCGTGCTTGCAGTGGTAGGCGCGAGACTGTAAGCCCTCGGCCGTGAAAGGCTAAGAACGGCGACTAACTCTAGGCTCTCGCAGCATCTCCCGTAAACTTCTATTTCGCTCAATCAAAGGCCTCCAGGTGGACGACTGGGTCATGGGCCTATTCGTTGCAGCCTGCTACACCACGTTCATTGTAATTTCCAACAAGTATCTCAAGGCTGGATCGAATCTGGAGCCGCCTGGATTTGACTGGACCGCGCTTAATGCACATGAGTTTTCCCGACGCCGATACGGTAGCAAGCTCATGATTGTTGTGGAGCAGATGCTGTTGCTCGTCATCTGGTCCTGCAAAGCGTGCCTGCTCCTCATGTATCACCGGCTGACTCGTACAGCCCTGCGCAACGAGAACATTGCGATCAAGCTTCTCGCCGTTTACGTCGCACTAGGCTTTATCATCATGGAGCTACTCTACTTCACCGCCTGGTGTCGCCCATTCTCGCAATACTACGCAGTGCCGACCGGATCCACGCAGTGCAACACCTTGATCGACCATCGCATCACCAAGACTATCTTCAACATATCCTCGGACATCATTATGTTGTGCATCGCACTGCAGATGCTCATCCGGTCATCCCTCCCACTCAAGAGAAAGCTCGTCCTATGTGCCATCTTCTCGCTTGGGATTTTCGCTGTAGCAGCCGCCGCTCTGAGCGCTTACTGCTCTCTCGATCGCCCATACACACACACCTGGCTGTCATGGTACCTCCGCGAATCATCAACGGTCATCATCGTCGCAAACATACCCTTCACCTGGGCACTCCTGCGCGAGCTCTTCGAGGTGGACGAGTGGTATACGACGAATCCGCAACCGTGGTCTTTCTACCCAGCCTCGCATGTCTCAACTGACGCTAGTCGGACCGCGCGACTGTCCCATCAAACCAGTCCATGCATTCCGACGGCTCGTAGGCGTCAAAGTCTGGCGCCAACGAATAGCATTGGGAGCCAGGACACGCAGTCTATGACCACGGTGGGGCCTCTTTCGACTGGAAAAAGGGCGGGAGACTCGCCCACGAAGAGCTTGAAATTAGAGAATTCTGAGAGAGAAGAAATGGCATTGGTAAGGCCACATGACTTTGCGCCTGCGCCCTTGTCACCTACTTGCGACGAGGATGCAATTTTGCCTGCGCCGACTTGAAGAGTCACTCTGTTCGGAACTCCAGAGGGAAAAGTAAAATCCTTGAAGCTTCGCCATGCTTTGCCACCAATATAAATCCATCTTTGAGGGTGTCGTCGCACCCAAATTCGATGGCAAAACGCATTACCCACGCCTTTGCGATCTGCACCTCTCAGCAGAAGCAGGATTTTACGTGCGCTCCAAACTTTGGGAGTGGTCAATAGATGGAGGGGCCAAGACGCAGAGATGCCCTACATTTGTTCTTTCAAAATTACATGCGGACAGAATTGGCCAAGAAGATGAGTGGAAGCTACTTGTGCGTTAACTATGCGCATGAGGTCGGTCTACAGGAGACATACGGAACAGCAGACTTATCAACAATATTGAATTCGAAGCGAAGCATGATTCACAGAATAGATTCGGGTATTATGCTCCGTTAACGCCAGCAAGGAAAGGCGGCCACAAAAGGCACGGTGAGCCCTACTTCACAACTGTATTAACCACCTACATACCAGCGTGCACACTTTCGATGCACTTAGTATCACCCGCCACGGCCTTTTTGGGGCATTGAACGGTCATATCGATGGTTGAATCCTACCCTTTTTGTACGTGTCGTAGTTATAGGGTGTTCATATCTTTTCCGAGGAGTGTACCAACCGAATAAGCAACGTCGGTCTGGGCCTACCCAGAGCTCTCATGGATGGCATAAAGTTTTTGTTCTCGTTTACCTGGACGTCGTTAGTACGGAGCCATGGGAAGGTTCACGGGGCAAATACGTACCCTGAGCGTTTTGCGCTTTGGCGCCCACGCGGGATGCGCCTCGAGATCGGTGAAGGCGGTACCAGCAATTTCCCCACAGCGAGATGTGATTTCGATGGATTTCAGTTTGGGACAGTGCTGAAAGAAGGCAACCAGCCAGTTGTCTTTGAGGTTCAGTGTATCTTGCAATTGCACCTTCTTCAAACCCGGACATGCTTGCGCGAAGCGAATTACCGCATCCGGCATCAGCTTGCGTGCGCCATAACCGTCGAGCTCCGTGATGAAGATGAAATCTGTAAGTTTCTCGGTGATTCGGGGTCCGAGAGCAACAATGTCATTGATATGGTTACTAGAAGACTGTTAGAAGCGTCCAGGATCCGTGGATGTAGGATGGGCTACTCACTCGGTCAGATTTAACGCGCATCTCCACGCTCTGAACGTAATTTTCCTGGTCGAAGTGCCAATCGCCATTCGGTGGAAGACTCACACCTCCTCGTCTTCGAACATCACATCCTTTACGCCGATTGAAAGTTTCTGTTTGGCAGCTGTAAGACGTGGGACTTCCTTTTTCGGCGGAGCTTGTGCTCTAGGCGCAGCTTGCTTTTGGTTCAAGGTCGCTGGGGACGAAGCTGCTGGTTGCGGTGCCGCTTGAGCCTGAGGAGCTACTTCCGTTTTGGCGATGACTCGGACCGGCTGAACAACCTCTGTTTCTGACGTCGGCCTGATACGGGATATTTCGAACTTGGGCTCATTTTTGGGAGAAGTGGGCTTGAAGCCAAACGCGAACAGCTTCACCTGCTTAGTGTCTTCTGGATCCTTTCTCTTAGGTGTGCGAATTGGCGGCATAGCGAATGAAGAGCGCTATGAAAATTACTATAAATGGATCAAACGAGTGAATGAAGACGGAACGAATAAATGGATACAATGAAAGAAAATGATCATCAACGCGTCGCGATGCCAATGCCCGTGGCGGGAAAACTACAGTGGGGTAGAACAAAAAAGGGTTAATCTAAAAAGGTACCTTTTTTAAAATAATATAACTTTTTAATTAGTAAGCCTAAAAATATAAAAGAAATACTATATTAAAGAAAAAGACTAGTATATTTTAATTACCTATCTAGGGGCTGCTTCCTAAATAGTTTAGGAGTAATAAAAAATTAGTAAAATTATAACTTTTTTAAGGCCCTACTTTAGACTATTATAATTTTTTATCTAAGGTGTACAATTGGTCTTTTTATATATATATAATAATATATACTATATTCTATTAATATATAAATTATTTTTATATATTTATATATTTATTTTCGACACATTAAGTATAAAGGTATATACATACTCCTCCTTTTTTAAAACCCCTTTTAGTCGCCCCGAGCTACCACAGCCACACTATTTATTCGATTAATATATAAATATATTATATATTTATTATATAATTATTAATAAAAGTCTAATTTTAAAAAATTTAATAATAAACTAGTAAATAATATATTACTAGTACTTAGTATAGGATTCCTAAGATTCTATAAGTATTATATAATAGCTAGAGAGTAATAAAATATAATTATTAATAACTTTTTATAATTATATATTCTACTATTTAAAAATAGCTCTTTAATAGCCTATATACTTTTTAAACTTAAGTCTATACCTAAATTAGCATTTTTATATTTTTTTAGTCTAGCTATTATATAATTCTATATATTTTTTATATAGGCTAAATTAGTATTATAGGCTAGGCAAAAAAAATAGATATTTTAATTATACTTAAACTAGTTTAAAAAGTCTGTTATTTTATAAATAAGGGAATTATAATAATAAAATTACTAATATATATTAATATTAATCTAGGCTTTATAATTATAATATAATATAATAATATATATATATATATTTATATAATTATATTAAAAAAAGAACTAAAAAATCTATATAGCTACTCATCCCTTTTTATTTTTAGTTTAACTTTAGATATAAAAACCTTTTTTATATAATCTTTACTAGTAAAAGAAATAGATAAATTAGGTATTTTAAGAAATACTAAATTACTTCTATTTTTTAACTAAATAGAGTTCTAAATTTAGAATATTAAATTATAACTAATAAAATAATTAATATAATTAAAATTAAAAAAACTAAACTGTAACGTAAAAATAGATAAGTAGTAAAACATTTTAATATATTAAAATATTAAAATAACTTACTTTTTTATTAGATAATAGCTAGTTCTTTTACTAACTTTATAATTATATTTTTTTATAATACTCCTTTCTAATCTCTTCTATTTATAATACTAACTTATTAGAATATATTAGTTCTTTTAGTATTTATATTTTTAATATTTTCTTTAGCGTATTTTAATATATATTTTTTAGTTTTCTTTATTAATTATAGATTTTTTTATTTATATTAATTAAAAAGTAAAAGTATACCTAGACTTTAATCTAGGGGTACAAACGTAGTAAAAGAACTTTATTAAATACTAAACCGTGTACGTAATAATTAAAAGCTAACTTATAAAAACTAACTTTAAAGGATAATATCTATTTAAATAGCTACTTAATTAAATAATAAGTATGCTAGTAGGCTAGTAGTTAGTATTAAACTAATAATCTATATTAGTAGGTACTTAGCGGGTACTATAAAAAGTAGGTAATATAACGCAGTTACGTATATATACTATATTTATATATTTGTATACTAATCGAATAAATAGTGTGGCTGTAGTGGCTCGGGGCGACTAAAAGGGATTGTTTATATATACTATATAATAATAAAAGAACTATATAGGAACTTTTATTACTTTTTTATTATTAAAATTACCTAATTACTATATCTAATATAAAGGAGTTTAAATAGTATTTATATTTTACTATTAAGACTAATAAGACATTAAAAAATAAAATATAAATAAACCCTTTATATAACCTCTATATAATTATAAATAAATACTTATATCTTTACGCTTTATAGATTGCCAGATTAAGAATTAAATATATTAAATTATATAAAAGTAATTTTATCTAGCCTAGATAGCGTATATACTTCTTTTAGCTAAGTATAGTAGCCTTTACTATATTTAAAATTAATATTATTATTTAAATATATAGTAATACGGCTATCTATAAATAGTATATATACTAAATAAACGCTCTTACTACCTTATACAATACTATTAATAGATTATTTTAAAAGCGTATAGTAATTATTACTAAAAGTATAAAAAAGCTAATAGTATACTATAGAAATAGAATTTATAACTTTAAGCTATAACTAAAATAAGTATAGAGTATATATTTATATAAGTATAAAAAAAGGGACTAAGTAAAAATAAAAGTATAAAAGAGTCACTAAGCGTAAGTACTTATAGTAGGTAGTAGTAGTAATAGTATTTTAAAATATATAATTTTTTAAATTATAACTAATAAAAGTATTTAAAAAAACTTAAATTAATTAGTATATCGCTAAATATTAAAATTACTTTTATAGAGGGAGAGTTAGCAGAAAAGTTATTATTATTAGATTATTAAGTATTAAAGAAAGGTACTAGTAATAGCAGCGGAAAAATTTTATATTAGAGACTTTAGCGCTCTAAAAAGTATAACGTTATAAAATTAAATTAAACTATATTAAATAAAAACTATTAAAGTAATAGTAAACTCTATATATTAATTTTAGTAAATATAATATAGTTTTATACTTAAGTTACCTTAGTAGAGTAGTTTTTTACCTCCTACTTAGGAGGGATTATTTATATTAATAATATAACACTTTTCTATTTAAATACGTTTATTAGAATTTTTTTTTTAATATTTAAACTATTTTTTAATTATTTTTCATTATTTTCTTTTTTAGATATTTTAATTAAGTCTTTAATATTAATTCTTTTCACTCTTTAAATTATCTTAGAAACTCTTTTACTATTAACTTTATTTATATTATTATTATTATAATGTTATTTTTAATATATTATATAATATTATAAACACTATTACGAGTTCTTTTAAAGTAGAAATTTTTCGACACATTAAGTATAAAGGCATGTATATACTCCTTCTTTTTTAAAACCCCTTTTAGTCGCCCTAAGCCATCACAGCCACACTATTTATTCGATTAATATATAAATATATTTTAAGTAGTAATAATTATTATTATAAAACTATTTACTTTTAAAAGAAAATTAACTTAAAATTTAAATTTTATTAAATATTGCACTATATTAAAATAATAGGAGTCTAGATTTAAAAAATTAAAAAGATATTATTATATACTATAATATTAGTTATATATTACGTAAGTAGTAATTATATAAGTATAGGCTAAATTTTTATTATTAATATAATTTTAGGTAGGGTGGCACAGTAGGTAAGTGCCTAAAAATATATTAGCTTTACGAAATTCTTCGAATTTTTATTATTATTTATATATATTTTATATTTATATATTAATCAAACAAATAGTGTGGCTGTGGTGGCTTAGGGCGACTAAAAGGGGTTTTAAAAAAGGAGGAGTATATGCATGCCTTTATACTTAATATATCGAAAAAGATTTTATTTATATATTAGAGGTTTAATTCCTTTTCTTATTATAAGTATTTTTTAAATACGCCTACTTTACTAGTAAAAAGTAAAATTTTTAAAAGTACAGGGTACTACTAAGAAATTAATATAAAACTATAAGAAGTTAGAATTTTTACGCGGAACGCGTTATATTTAAAAATATAAATAAGATATCTTACTATCTAAAGTTAGATAAGATAAAAATCTATTTCTAAATAGGCCTAGCGTAGTAAACTAGACCTAATTAGGTAATAAATTAGTAGTTTAATATAACTTTATTTAGTAATATATTAATTAGGAATTAAAGAGCCGGTTGTTAGTTTACTTAGAAAATAAAGAACTTTCTTTAATAGTTAAGTAGCCTTAATATAAAAGACTTATTTTTTTTAAAAAAAAAATAATTTTTTTATTAGATTACTAATATAATTTAATAAATAAGTAACGTGATCTATACTAGGCCTAAAATAGTATAGTTAAAATTTTAGTTAAATATATTAACTAACTAAAAAGTTTTAGTAACTTAAATAATAGGTTAAAAAAATTACTATATTTAGGTAATTTAGTTATTAACCTATACTTAGTAAATAGTATATAAAATAGTAATTAAAATCTCTATAATTTTTTATTTATAACGGTATTATTCGCGTATTTTTAAAATTATTATTTAATTTTATATAAATTTTTAAAAAAAATTACTTTTTAGATTAACCTACTTTTTTTCACCCCCCCGCAATCCCGAACCAGACTAGTCGAGGCCATAATAAGAGCAGGATCCTTTAGCGGCCTTCGTCGGCGCCCTCTTCCGTATATATACGACTATAGCACCCTATAAAGATTAGTTCTACCTATCTTTTTAAAAGAATTAGTTTTATCTACTTTACCTTTTTTTATATATAATAAAGTTACTATTAGTACCTACTTAATTATAAAATTATTATTATATATACTATATAATTTAATAATAAATTTTTAATAAGATACTATACTAAATTTAATTAAAAAAGGTCCAATATCTACTAAAATAAATATATATTAATAATTTAATAATAGTTAATAGTTTTATAGCTTAGTATAATTTACTACTTTATATAATATAATATATTTATATATCTACTGGTAGAAGTTAATACTAAGTAAATATTTATAAAAAAAGAGAAAGAAAATAGTATATCTATAGTATAAATTATATTATTTAAAATATTACTTTATTAATTATAGTATAGTACTCCTATAACTAAATCATAGTTTATTTAATAGTATTCTTAGTATTATAATAAAAATAATATAAAATAAAAATATTATTATATAAAAAAGGTAAAGTGTAGCATTAAAACGCTAGTCTAAAAAAGGTATAGACTAAAAAGGTTATTCTTTTAAATATAGTTAAAAAATAAGTGTATATAAAAATTATAAAAAATATTTTTATTTTAAATTAGTATAAGATATAGCTTAGCGTACTAAAGTTTAGTATACTAGTATAGGGCTACTAATACCTCTATTTTTTTTTAGGCTAGACTACTATAGTACTGCTATACTGTAATAAGTTTCCTCTACCGTATTATTACTATTATCTAAGTTAATAATAAAAATATTATAAAATAAAAATGTTATTATTATATAGACTATTATTATAAAATTTTTAATATATATTTTTTAAATTTTAAAATCTTCTTTATATATATTCTACGAGAGTAAAATATTAAATATATAAAAGACTTAAATAATTTATAATTAGTATATAAGTAATTATAATATATATACTTTTATTTTAAGTTTTATAATAAAACTAGTAGTCTATATATATATATATAATAAAATTATAACTAGTAAATATATATTTAATAAAACAGTATTATATATACTATATAAATTAATAAGTTACTTTTAAAATAATATACAAAGTTTATTTAAAAAAAGTATTATACTAAAATAAATATTTAATAACTACTTAATAGTACTGTATAATTTTATAACTTAGTAATATTATTTTATATTTATAATTTATACTTCTATATCTATAATTATAAATAGATACTATATAAACATTACTATAATAATAAAAGATATAAAGAAAATTCTTTTACAATATATATTATATAATTTTTTTATATAATAAGTATAAAGGTATATATATACTCTTTTTTTACAATTCTATTTAGTTACCCTAAGTTACTACAGCTATACTATTTGTTTAATTAATATATAAATATATATAAATATATATAAATATATATAATAATATTACCTATAAAGACATATATTAACTACCCTATTTTAAATTCTTTTTATTTACTTCTAGTAACTATTACTATATCCTTTACTCGACTAATATATTAATAAATATATATTATTATTTAATAATTAAAATACGTACTTTTAATATACTATAAGGGGGTGGAAAAAAAAAACTAATTAAAAAAAGTATCTTTTTTAAAGTTGTATAACTTTTTAATTAGTAAGCTAAAAAATACGAAAAAAATACTATTTTAAAGAAAAAGACTAGCTTATTCTATTTACCTACTTAGGGGCTGCTTACTAAGAGGTTTAAAAATAAAAAAAAATTAGTAAATATAGAAAATTTTTATAACCCTACTTTAGGCTATTATAACTTTTTATTTTATTTGCAAGTTCGAGTGCCCTACTAACCTAAAAAAAAACATTTTTTGCAATCCTTCCTTATATACGCTTATTTTTTTTAACTGTATCCGGGGGAATAACTTTTTTTAGCCTATACCTTTTTTGGACTAGTATCTCGACGCTACACTTTACCTCTTTTCATATAATAACTTTTTATTTAAGGTGTAAAATTTGCTTATTTTTATATATATTATAATAGTACTTATAATATATAAGTATATATAATATATTTATATATTTATATATTATTTATATAATTATATATAAAAGTCAAATTTTCATATTTTTAATAATAAACTAGTAAATAATATATTACTAGTACTTAGTATAGTAGCCTTTAGCTTCTATAACTGCCTTATAACGGTTAGGGAGTAATAAAATATACTTATTAATAGCCTCTTAAGGTATTTTATACTACTCTTTATTAGTAGCTTTTTTAAAGGCTTCTATACTTTCTAAACTATTTCCTATACCTAAATTAGCCTTTTTATTTTTAATTAGCCCTAATTTTAATAAATTTTATATATTTTTTATAGGGGCTAAATCAGGACTATAGGCTAGGTAAAAAGATAGTGTAATTTTATTATTTTTAAACTAAGTTAAAACGACTCTAGTTTTATAAATAGGGACGTTTTCTTATTAAAATTACTAATCTAATTTAATATTAATATAAAGTTTATAATAATAATATAATATAATAATATATATATATATATATATTATTATATTAATAAAAAAGGGGTAAAAAAAGGTTATATAACTTACCCCTTTTTATTAAGGGTTTAACTTTAGGTATAAGGACTTTATTTATATAGTCCTTACTTGTATAAAAAGTAAAAAAATTAGGTATTTTAATAAATACTAAATTACTTTTACCTTTTATCTAAATTGCACTCTAAACTTATAGGGTAAGGTCTTAGCCTATAAAATAATTAATATAAATAATAATAAAAAACTAAAACTATAGCCTAAAAATAGATAAAAAGTTATATATTTTAATATTTTAAAAAGTTAAAATAACTTACTTTATAATTAGCTAATAGCTAGTTCTTTTTTAATTTTATTATTACCCCTTTTTCTATAGTATTCCTTTCTAGCTTTACCCCTTTATATTACTAACTTATTAGAAAATATTATTTTTTCTAGTTTTATATTTTTAATATTTTTTAATTATTCTTTAGTATATTTTACTTTTTTTTTAGCGTTTTCTTTGTTAATTATTAGTTTTTTTTTACTTATATTAATAGCGTAGCCCTCTTTTTTTAAAATTTTTTATAAATATCTTTTTAAAATATTAAGGTTATTTTCTATTAATAACTTTTTATGTTCTTTTTTAGGGCTTTTAGTTAAGTCTTTATTAATAACTCTTTTATCTCTTTTAGTTACTTTAGAGACTCTACCCTTTTTAATCTTTTTTATATTATAAATATTATTCTCCTTCTTTTTAATTCTTTTTATAGTATTATAAATACCTTATTAAGGCTTTTCTAAAGTAGTAGCAATTAAAGAAGGAGAATTATTTACTTTTTAAAGAAGTTTAACTTTAAATTTAAGTTTTAAGAATTTTGGCTCTATTTTAAGGAAATAGGAGTTTAAGTTTATAAAAGTAAAAAAATATTATAATATACTATAATATTAATAATATATCACGTAATTAGTAATTATATAAGCCTTAGGAATATTTTTATAATTAATATAATTATATTATTAGATTACTAATATACTTTAAAAATCTAGTTACGTGACCTATACTAGGCCTAAAAGGGTATAGTTAAAATTTTAGTTAAATATATTTACTAACTAAAAAGTTATAGAAACCTAAATAAGGGGTTAAAAAAAGTGCTATATTTAGGTAATTTTAATTTATTACAGGTAATAAAAATTACGTAACTAAAATGCTTATATAAATCTCTATTATTTTCTCTTTAACACGGTATTATTCACGTATTTTTAGGCTTAGTAATTAATTTTATATAAATTTTTAAAAAAGCTATCTTTTTTAATTAGTCATTTTTTTGTTTACCCCCTATATAAAATAGTTTATCGTCTATATTCTAAAAAATATACATATTTTAGTTAACTTAAATAAAGTAAATAAATAAAATAATAAAAATTACATTTATAATAATTAATTTATTAAAATTAGTATAAAGTAATAGTAGTAATATTTATATTACTTATAGCTTAATACTATAAAATACTGTATTTAATAGGAATATAGATTTATAGATTTATATATTAGTTAAATAAAAAGTATGGCTATAGTTACTTAAACTAAGTAAAAAAAGATTTTTAAGAAAAGGTAGCATATATATACGTTTATACTTAAAATATTAAAAAATTTAAGTAAAGTAATACTGAAAAAAGGTATAGCGCCGCGCTAGTATACTAGTATACTAGTGTACTAGTGTGCTTAGCACGTCTCTTAAAAATCGTTAAATTAAAAAAGTTTAGTAGAGATATTATATTTAGTAAAAAAGATATATAAATAGTAATTTATATCTAGACTTAGCCGTAATAACCGAGTCTAATAGATTGTAATATTACTTATTACTATAATAGGTTTATAATAAGAAAAAGACTTTTTAATTTTTTTTATACTAACTACCCATTTTCTTTATACTTAAACTATTATTTATTATTTTATTTATACTTATAGGTATTTAAAAATACTTCTTTTTATATTTATTTATTATTTACTATATATATTTATTATAGTTAATTACTATTTTATATATAGCTTTTTTTATTTTTATCTTTAGGCTAGCCTTTAAGATATTATTACTAATACTATTATTATTAAATTTTTTATATTTTATAACTATACTACTATTATAGTAATAGCTACTATTTTATTTTTAAATTTTATATAGTTAGGATTATTTTAATTATTTAGTAGAGCTAAAAACTATTACTCTTACTTATAGATATAATTTGGGTTAGTATTTATAATAAAATTATTAGGCTATTTAAAATTTTTAAATTCTTTTACTATTATAACTATATAGATTAATAATAAATACTATTACTAGAGTTATAGCTATATATCACGGAGGCTTAAAAGTAGATATTAAATATTAATATTTTAATAAGAATCTACGTATAGGGAGCTTACTAGATACTCTAGAATAAGGTAAGAGTATATACTAAAACGCTAGCTTCGCTAGCGTAAATATATTTATTTTAGTACTTATACTTAAGTAAAAGGCGCCTTTATACTTATAATAATATCCCCCCCTTTTAAAAAGCTTTATTTTTAAAGCTTTATAATTAGTTTTATATATCCTTAACTTTTGTATAATAAGATAGAGTTAGATATTTATAAAAGTAAAATATTTTTATTAGAGTAGTAAATATGTAATTACTTAAATAGTAAACTATAAAGCTGGTTTTATTATAACCTAACTATTAAAATTATAAGTATAATAAGTAAGTATAGCTCTTTTTATCTATTACTTATACCTTTAAGAGAGTCCTTTATATTAAGTTGTGTTGTTCTTATAATTTTATTATACTACTTATCTACTAGTTATACCTTATTATCTATTAGATTATTTTTAGCCTTTTACTACTATTTATTATTAGTTAATTATTTATTTATTATAAGCTAGATAATAGCTATTTATATATCGTAAGCCTCTAGAAAGAATATATATAATTATTAAAGCGTCTATAAGTAACACTAATAGTACTCTATAAAATATTTTTAATAGCCTATCATATTAAAGTAAGGTTACTAGTTAGGGTTATTAAAATCTTCCTATTTAATAAATAATTTTAGTAAACTTTTATAACTAGTATTAAAATTAACTATATATTTATTAATTTTATAATTAAGTATCGCTTTAATATTATAAACTAGTAGGCCTTTTTCTATAGTAATTAGCCCTTATAGTTTTTACTACTACCCTAGTAATAGTGTTATATCCTATAAGTAGAATAACTATAAGTAAAATTATAAATAAACGTTCTTAAGCGTAGCGTAACTAGTAAAGTTAAGTTTAAAAGTTTAACTTATATTATAGTAGTTATCCGGTTACTTATTATAAATATATATAATTTTAAATAGTATAAGGTTTTTATTTTTTAGTTCTTTAGAATAACGCGTATAGACGTTACGTATATTAAGTATAACTTAATTACCTACGCAGATTTCTAGAGTCGGTAGTTATTAACTATTAATATACTCTTTTATCTTTACCTACGTCTATATTAGTATTAAACGTAGTTATTATTTTATATAATTTATATATATAAAAAGTCTATCTATAGTTTATATATTATATATTACCTTTTATTTCTTTAGTAGTATACTAGGAGGTTCGGTACCTATATATAATAAATATTTTATTATAGCTTTAAATAGTATTATACCTATTAATATAATACTACTATTTACTTTAAACTTTATAATAGGCAATAATTTATCTAGTTATTTTATTTATAATTAATAAAGTAGCGTAAATAAGTTTTTAACGTCTAGTTAGTAATTTTTATTTATTTATCTATTTCTAAATAGAAGACTATAGATAACTTTAGCGTTATACTAACTTTTTTATATAATTATTTCTAAAACTAAAACGTGAATTATATACTATAATTAGTAATAAACTCTAAAAAGTAATTTTTTTTACGCTAAATATATTTAATAAAAACTTAAATGTAGGTTTCTACGTTAAGAAACGTTAATGGTATAAACTTTTTTTTTAATAATCTATTTATAAGGACTATAATATGCCTGTAGTTATAATTATTATAATAACTTTTAGGTAACGGCGTAATAAAGTTAATAAATATACTAGTCTAATAGGTATCTAGTATAAATAGTAGGTATAGTAGACTATACTTACTTTTATATTTTAATTTTACTTTAAAATAAATAAGATAGTTATATATATAATAGGCGACGCTATTTATATAGTATAGTTAGTAGTAATATTATAATAGTTATATATATATTTTATACTTACTATTATATCTAGTAGCGTAGTTATTATAATATAGTTATATAAAGTATATTTTAAATTTATTATTATAAAATATAAAGACCTTACCGTTAACGTATAATAGATTATTATTTAAATAATAGTCTTATAGCTTAATGCGAATACTAAGGTTATAATAAAGCTAATAGAGTATATAATATACACTACTCTTTATAGCGTTAATTATAGTTTTAATAATATTATTATAGAGACTAACCGCTTTAAGTAGCTCTAATAAATCTATACTACTAGTGTCCTTATAACTATTATAAAGTTTTAAAATAGCGTCCTTATTTTAACTATTAGAGATAAATAGCTCCTTATTAATTTTATAAACTTATTATAATAAATTTATAGTATTTAACTCTCTTATATCTATTAAGATTTTAGCTAAGTATATAGCGTATTAAGAGTTACTATTATATATAGTATACGTAGATAGTTTAAATTATTTAAAAGATAATAGTACCTACTATTAGTACTATATTTAATTATTATATATATTTATAAAAACGTCTCTAGTTTATTATATTAATATATTAGGCTCTATACCTTTCTTATTAGATTTACATATAATTATAAAGTTAAACTCTAATAAGAATTTAGTTTACTAGGGTTACCGGTAATTTAACTATTTAGTTATTATAAAATATTTTAAAACTTTATAATTAGAAAATACTTTTATAGAATTAAGTATACTAGTAAGCTTAAGTTATTATTTTTTAAAAGTATAAACGATCGCTATAAGTCTCTTATTATAAATAGAATAGTTAAGCTTAGCCGACTTTATCTTTATAAAGAAAAAAAATAATAAGTTATAAAATACTATTTTTATTATACTATAATAGTATACTAGCGATAATCTAATTAAATATATTAGTTTCTATAATTATGCGCGTATTAGGGTTAAAGTAAGCAAATATTAAAATATTAATAAAGGCGCGTTTAAGCTACTTAAAGGTCTTTTTAGTAGTAGGTATTAGCGTAACTTTTCTTATAGCGCTATATATTAACTTAATTAGCAGTTTTACGACTTAAGAGAAATAGTATATAAATTACTAGTAAAAGTTTATAAATCTAATAAATATTTAAATATTTTTAACTATTTTAGGTTACTACTACTTTATAACGACTTTAATTTTAGCTAGGTCTATCTCTAACCTATTTACTAATAAAATTATACTAAAATAGGTAACGTATTAAATAGAGAATTTATATTTATTAATATTAAAATATAGTCTAGCTTTATAAAATTTATATAGTATCTAGAGGTAGTACTATTTATAATTTTTATTATTCTTACTAAAGACGATAATATTATCTAAGTATATAAAATAAAAGTTGTCTAAGTAATTACGTAGTAGCTAATTAATATAATATTAAAAGGTATTTAGGGTATTATATAGCCTAAAGGGTATAATTACGTATTTAAATAGACTAAATTACGTAAGAAAAGTAGTTTTATATTTATTACCTTTTTTAATTTAGATCTTATTAAATACTATAATAATATTAAATATAGAGAAAATACGCGCCTTATTTATATAAGTAAGTATCTTTTTTAACTTTAGTAGGGCGTTACGATTTTTAATTATAATTTTATTAAAATAGTAATAGTTAATATATATATAGATACCTTCTCTAGGCTTTTTAATAATTAGTAGTAGGGCGGTAAATAAAAAGTTACTTTTATAAATATATCCCTTTACTATCTTAGTTTATATATAGGTCTTAATTACTTTAGTCTCTTTATATAATATTCTAAAATAGCGTTATATAGTTAGTTAACTACTTTTTTTTTAGATATATTTTATAGTTAATACTAGATTAACGTAGGAGTAGCTTTACAGCTTTTTTAGGGTTCTATAGATTAGTAATATAGTAAAATTATTTTCGTAATTTTTATTTAATTTTGTTAATTATAGGGTATAGTTAATTAAGTTTTAAATAAAACTTATTAAAGTTAGCTTACGTAGCTATAGTAGTAATCTATTTAGTTTTTATAAAAATTATATAAATATATTATATATTATCTATATTATTATTTATTTTAAAATATATTTAGTCTTCTGGTATTATTTAGAAGATAAAATTTAAATTATAATAAGTTATCTTTATAGCAGCTTTAATTAAAATAATTACTATATTAATACCGCTCTTATTTTTTAGTTTAATTATTTTAATATAACTATTATTATACTAGTTACACGTTACTTTAATAGGTAAAGACTAGTATAAATAATTACTATAGTAATAGTTTAATTTAAATACGATTATTTTTTCGCTCTACTTATATAAAGAGTTATAGGTTTTAAGTTATAGTTATCTAATTATTACGTTGTAACTAATAATATTTATTACTTAGTACTAGTTTTTACTAATATATTTTCTAATTACTATATATACTTTAGCTATATACGTTATTTTACCTATAATATTACTATTAGTAAGTTTTAAAATAATAGGACTCTACGCTACGACCGTCTAGAGTTTATAAATATATATAAAATTAGTATTAATAACTTATCTAATATAGCTACTATCTAAAAAAATATATATAATAACTAATATTTTATTAGGCGTATTAACTTATATCTTTAGCTTTATCTAAGCGCTATAAGGTAGTTTATCTAGTAAATTTTTACGATAATTAGGTAAATAATTTATTACGCTATATACTATAAAGGTAGTAAGTTATTTTTATAAACTATAAGCTATATAATAACTATTATTTAACGAGGTAAAAGATAGTTATAGACTTAATTAGCTTACTAGTATACGTTGCTCTACTATAAAATAATACTAAAATATATTAAAAATTTTCTTTTTATACGTAGGTAAGGGTTTTTAAAAATAATTATTTTTAAAGACTATACTTTTTTTTAATACCTAACGTTATAGTCGCTAATATAGGCGTTATTAGTATTAGTATTTTAAATATCTATTATCTAGAGCTATTTAGCTAGTACTAGGGCTATAGGACCCTTTTTATAAAAATTAAATTAATTTTAATTTTGTATATAACTAGGTTTTAGATAATAAATATATACTTTCTTAGCTTAAACTGTATAAAATTTTCTTAATAGATAATAATTTAGGTTAAAGGTAAGGTTACGTTTATTATTAAAATTAGGTTTTTTATTAATAGGAGCGCTAGCCTACGTAGACTTTTTATTACTTTTATTATTATTTTTTAGGCTTTCTATAAGTAACATTCTTAAATGTTTTATATTAGAATAATTATTAAATAAATTATATCTAAATTTTATTAACTAGGCCTACGCTTATCCTAGTAGCTTTTAAACGTAAGTTAAAATTAGTTATAGTTTTAAACTTTATTAAAATAGATTTTAAGTATACTCGCGTTACCTTATTTTTAAAATATACTAACTATTTACTAAAGGGTTTACTATTATATCCCTATAACTTACTAAAGTTAAATTCTATAAGTATAGTAAGTTATTAATTAATTAAACTAAATATTTTTTATAAATTATTATATAGTTCTTATATACTCTAATATAAGTTATTTAATATTATAATAGTATAATTACGGATATAAATAAATATATAATTTTTATACGCTTAATAAAGGTATTTAATTTTAAACTACTTATTAAAAAAAAGTTTATATAATTACCGGAACTTTATTTCTATATTCTTAATTTTTATATTTAGATTTTTATTAGCGGTGCTACTAAACTTATTAATATCCTTTTATTTATTATTTAAACGACGCTCTTTTTTAAAAATAATAATATTAACTATTAACGCTAGCGTACTACTACATTACTATTAATTCTTATAAAACGTAAAATAAATTTTATTTAATAATATTAATTCTGCGTTATTATAGTAAAAAGAACTATTAGAGTTATTAGAGCTATTACTACTATTATTATTAAATAAGTTTAAGGACGTAAAATCTTATAGTAACTTATACGGCACTATTTTTTATTTTTTTTATTCTTTTTAAAGAATTTATTATTAGCCATAATACTGCAGGAAGCTTTTACTAATATTTTTAAATAATTTAGTTTATTTTATAGTTTATACGCTTCTTAAATCGCTATAGTAGAATATTATTTATATTTATTACTATATTAGATTACCTTACTAAAAGCCTTATTAGTAGTTAGTTAACGCTACTATTTAGCATTTAGCTCTCTTTATAGAATACGCGTATTATCTTTTATACTATTACGCTCTTAATAAATATAAGTAACTAATTAAAAGGCACTATTAAGATTTTATTCTTATTACCTTTAGTTACGCTATATTTATTTTAATAGTATATTATAGTTTTTACGTCTTTACTTCTAACTATTTTATAAGTTTAATTATTTATTTAGCCGCGTCTAAGTTACTACGTAATATATTTTAGTAATAAAAGTATTTTAAAATAATAGTAAACTAATTTTCTAGATATTCTATTATATTTCCCAAAAGTTATTAGCGGAAGAGATAGTAACTATAATATACCTATTTATAAGTTATCTATTAGATAGAATACGCGCTAAAATAAAATATTTATATTTAAATTTCTTTTTAAGGTACTCTTTATTAGTTATAATAGTCGTTTTAATAAATAATAAAACGTTAGCTTCTATAGTCTTAGTTTATTTAATAAATACCCTATAGTTAACTATAAAGCTATACTATAATTATTAGTCTATTATAGATTAACCGGTAATAGTTATTATATTAAAATTTTTATTATTATTATTACTAATAATTAGTAGAATAGGGTAAAAGACGCTAAAGCAATATTTATAATAACTATTTTTTAAAAGTCCTTTACCTGTGTTTACTATTTAGTTTTTCTTAACCTCTTTAGTAAAAGGGCTATTTATAAACTATTTACTAGACTTATAAAAAGTACTTAGTAATTTAGTAATTATACTCTTATAAGATTTACTAATTTTAAACTTAAAAGTAATTTTCTTTACTATATTAGGTAATCGCAGCAGTAATAGTAGAGGTAATTTATTTAATTAATTATATAATATATTATCAATTAGTATATATTAGATTAATTTCTAAATATTATACTTCTTAGTAGTACTATTACTAGCTAGTCTCTAGATAGCGCTATTACTTACTAATTTATAAGTAGTACTATTACTAGCTAATTTCTAAATAGTACTATTACTAGCCTATCTAAATAAGATTTTTATATAAAGTTTTGCTATTTTATTTATACTAATAGGCGTTTTATATAATATAAAGAATTAGCCTACTACAGCTATATAATTAATAAAATATAAATTTTTTAAAATCTAGCGCTTATATAGTCTATTATAGAGTATTATTTTATAAGTATTTTATTTATAGGCGTAGAGGGATATATAGATTATATTATAAAGACTTAAAAGTAAATATAAAATATTAATATTTTAATAAGAATTAATATATAAAGAGCTTACTAGGTACTCTAAAGTAAAGTAAGAGTATATACTAAAACACTAGCTTTACTAGCGTAGGCGTACCCGTCTTAGCACTCGTACCTAAGTAAGGGGCGCCTTTATACCTACAACACTATATAGGTATAGTATATACTTATTTATTTTTACTATATACCTAACTTTTTTAACACATTAAGTATAAAGATATATATATACTCCTTCTTTTTAAAAACCCCTTTTAGTTGCCTATACAGCTATTATAGCTACACCTTTTTATTTAATTAATATATAAATATATATTTTTACTATAAAGTTATAGTTTATAATTATTAAACTTACTATTTATTCTATACTACCTAACTATTTATATAGACTAAAACTTACTATAGTACTCTAGAGCTTTTTAAAACTATTTTATAAAAGAGATACTATTAGCAGTATAAAAATAGATTTAGTTATATAAAAACTACTATAGGTATTACTTTTATAGAGTTATTTAGCTATTATAATATAATATATAATTTAGTTACCTTAAGCTACTACAGTTCTACTTTTTATTCGATTAATATATAAATATATAATATTTATAAATAGTATATATATATTTATATATTAATTAAATAAATAGTATAGCTGTAGTAGCTTAGGGCGACTAAAAGGGGTTTCAAAAAAGGAGGAGTATGTGTATACCTTTATATATAAATAGTATAAATAGCTACCCGGCGTAGTAGACTACTAATTATAACTTTTTTTATTATTTTATATATATATAGTATCAAGGATACTAGCGTATATTAATATTTTATAGTATACTAGATAATAAAGATATATATATACACCTCCTTTTTTATATTTATATATTAATTAAATAAATATTATAGCTGTAGTAGCTTAGAACGACTAAAAGGAGTTTTAAAAAAGGAGGAGTATATATATACCTTTATTCTCCTTTTTTAAAACCCCTTTTAGTTGCCCTAAGCTACTATAGCGATACTATTTATTTAATTAATATATAAATATATAGTATACTAGTAATACCGTAAACTATTACTACTATTTTTTTTTATAAATAAACATCCGGTATAAGATTAAAAGATATTAATATTATTTTAACTTATTATAACTAGTAAATACGATTTTAGTATTTCTTTACGTTAATTTATAAAAGTTATATTAATTTAGTATACGCTACTAGTGTAATAAAATAGGTTAGGGTTAGGTTAAGATTAGGTTAGAGTTAGGTTACCTAACCTAACTCTAGGTCACTAAATAAATTACGTAATATATAATATATAATGCTAAGAATAGCTTTATATATAAATATTAGATTTTACTTATAGTATTGTAAAGTTTTAGATTTATAACTCTTTTATTAGGTTAGTTATTTAAGTTTAAATAAGTAATATAGTTTTTAAAAATTTAATAGCTATTATTTTAATTAAACTAACTTACGTAATATAAGAGCTATTAATTTAAAATTTTAATATACTATTAAATAAATACTATATCTATATATAAAAATGGTTATAGCTTTATAAGTTATATAATAATAAAAATTATATATTTAAATAACTACTTTTTAGTACTTTTTTATAGGGCCGCGTTTTATTTTATTTTATTATATATTAAGTAAGATATTCTAGTTAGAAAAAAAATTTAAAATTTTTAAAAATATATTACTCTTTTAAACATTTATAACTTGCCTAATATAAAAGCTATAAATTTAGAAATTTATTATGCTATAAAAAAAAACTAGATTTATATATAAATCTATTTTTAATTTTATAGATTATAAATTACCTAATTTATTTAGTAATCTAGAGGCGGGGTAGTATAGTAGGTATATACCTAAAAATACTAAGATTTTTTAAAATTTTTAAAGTCTTCTTACGTATTAGGAGTTAAATTTTTCTTTTTATTATAGCGTTTTTTAAATGCGCCTATTTTACTAGTAAAAAATAAAATTTTTAGAAGGACGGGATACTACTAAAAAATTAATATAAAACTATAAAGAAGCTAAAATCCCTATATAAAATTCGTACTATTTAGAAATATTTTATACTAAATTACTATCTAAAGTTAGATAAAATAAAAACTTATTTTTAAATAGGCTTAGCGTAGCGAACTAGGCCTAATTAGATAATAGATTAGTACTTTAATATAACTATTTAGTAATATAACCTAAAAATATATTAATTAGAAGTTAAAGAGCCGATTCTAGTTTATTTAAAAGATACAATACTTATTATAAATAGTTAAGTAGTCTTAATATAAAAGACTTATTTAAAAAAAAAAGAATCTAAAGTTAGGTTAGGCAACCTAACTCTAATTTAATTTTAACCTATTTAACTAGCGTATATGCTACGTCTTTACTTAATATAAAAGTAAGTAAAAATTAAAACTGCTATAATTAGGGCCTATTAAATATAGGATTTTTTAAATATTATAGCTAGTAGAGTAATAATTTAAGCTAATAACTTATTAGACAGTAGTATACTAGTAAATTTAATCTAAGTTAAAATTAAATTATATTAGCTACTTAGGTGTGTATATAGGCAGGATTATTAAAGTTATTTTTACAAAGTATTTACTAACTTTTTAAATATAATTAATTAGATAATAATAAAATAATAATAATTTTTTGTGTATAGACTAACGCTATATTATA
Source organism: Pleoardoris graminearum (assembly GCA_030770415.1). NCBI lineage: Eukaryota > Fungi > Ascomycota > Dothideomycetes > Pleosporales > Didymosphaeriaceae > Pleoardoris > Pleoardoris graminearum. The sequence continues at coordinate 42,021 of JASEKS010000283.1, forward strand.
AATTATAAAAATTATATATTTATTTATTAAATCCTATATAATTTAAAATTTATAAAGATAACTAATTTAAATTTTAAACTGTATAGAATCTAGTAAATAAAAGTATTATGTTTATAATTTATAATTAACGATAGCCTATACGCTAAAGCTTTTATTATTATATTTTTATCTAATTAATTATATTTAAAAAGTTAGTAAATACTTTTGAAAAATAACTTTAATATTCCTGCTTACGAATACGCCTAGGTAGCTAATACGACCTAACTCTAATACTAGTAAACTTTACTAGCATAGGCTATAGTAGTAATAATAGTATATAGGTAAAACTATAGACTGTATATAGTACGTTTAATTTAATATATAGTATATTTAAAATAGTAAATATAATAGTTTTTTCTTCTTTTTATAAATACTATATACTTAAATTCTAGAAATTTATTATTATTATTATTATATTTATAATATTAGCGTTCTAGTATATAACTATTAAGTTAAGTAATTTATAGTATACAGTATAGGCTTTTACTAATAGTAATAACTAGCTAAATTATATTAAAAACTATTTTAACTTTTATTTTTATATAGTTCGACTAGTTAGTCTATTTAATAGACTAGATTTTTTAGTTAATATTATTTTTAATTTTAATTTAATTTTAACGCACCTCTTTTTACATATATAGAATATAATTTTTAATATTAATAATACCTATAAAGATAAAGTTTAATTTTACCTATATAAAAATATAGTAAAAGAAAGATTATACTCTCTTATTTAAGATAGAGAATAGTAGTAATAATAATAGTAGTAATAATAATAGTAGTAATAGTAATAGTAGTATCTTAATAATAATAAAAAAAACTCTCTTAAAGTAGTAAAGGAAGTAAAGCTTTAGTAAAAAAAACTTATTAATATAGTTAAAATTATTTAGACGCAGGGATATACGTATACGTAAAAGTAAAATAGAAGAAGAGTATACTATAGCGCTATAAATTAGTTATATAGAAACTTACTATTAAAAAGTTAGTAGTTATTATAAAAGAATTAAAATTTTTTATAAAAAGTACTATACTATATTTTAATACTATAATTACTGTTAAAAAGGTTATAGGTTATTAGTACTAGTAAAAAAGTTATTATAGTTATTATATAAGAAGCTTATTAAGAGTTAATTAATTATATAATATAGTAAAAGTTTAAATAGCCAGTTTAAAGTCGCGTTATATTATAGTAATAACCCTAAAAGAAAGGATATATTTTTAGTATATACGTTAATATATAACTATATACTATATCTTTTATTACTATATTTAGGATATTATAAAGCTATTTTACAGAAACCCTTATAGTAGTTAGTAGTTATATATATATATATTTTTATATATTAATTAAATAAATAGTGTAGCTGTAGTGGCACGGAGCGACTAAAAGGGGTTTTAAAAAAGGAGGAGTATATATATATCTTTATACTTAATGTGTCGAAAAAGTTAGATAAGGCTATATTTAAAAATATTAGTAGTTATTTTTTTTTAAAAAAATATAAGTACTACGCTAATAGTATAGCTTTATTTTAAAATAAAATATAATTTACGTATCTCTTCTTTATATTATAGTAAATTATAGTATAGTTAAATATTTAAATATTAAAAATTTTTTATCTTATTATTAGTATTAATAAGAGAAGGAGTAGTATTAGGATCTTTAAAGAAGAAGAAGAAGAATATTTTAGTAAGTATCTTTTTTTCTTTAATAAACGTTTAGCTGTATTAACTATAAAAGAATATAGAAGAAAAATATATAAGTAGTACCCTACGTATCTTTTCTCTAAAGAATATAGTATTAGTACTAAACTTTTTAACTATTTTAACTTAATATTTTTTTAGGGGAACGTACTAAGTATACTAGTAGTATACTAGCTTAGCGCTATATTTTTTTTAATTCCGCTTTACCTAACTTTTTTAATATATTAAGTATAAAGGTATATATATACTCCTCCTTTTTTAAATCCTCTTTTAGGTTGTCTTAAGTTACAACAGCCACACTTTTTATTTAATTAATATATAAATATATATAAAAATTTTTTACTAAGATATATTATAAATAATTTTTTAAATATTAAAGTATATTATAATATATATACTAAACCTATTATTAATAATATTAAGCTCTTATATAGTATAGTTATTCTTTTATTAATACTTAAAATATATATTTAGTAGTTAATCTTAATACGTTTAAAATAATATATAATATAGTTATTTATATTTTTTTATTATATTCCTCTATTTTATTAGTAATACAGATATAACTTTAGTAAATACTTATTAGTATAAGTGCTTTATATATTTAGAGGTAGCTAATTTTATCTATTTAGTAGCCGGAGAAGTTTGTTATAATATATTAAATAAAGTTATAGCTATCCTTAATAATAAATACTAGTCTAATAAATTAATTATCGTTAAGCACGCTAGTACGCTAGCGCGGCGCTATATTTTTTTAGTATTACTTTACCTAACTTTTTCGACACATTAAGTATAAAGGTATATATATACTTCTCCTTTTTTAAAACCCCTTTTAGTTGCCCTAAGCCACTATAGCTACACTATTTATTTAATTAATATATAAATATATAAATTAATTAGATTATTAATAAAAGACGTAGTTAGAGTTATAAATATTAGATTAGTAGTATTAGTAATAGTATTAATATTATAACTTAGGCATTTCTACTCTAGATAGGAGCGTACTTACGTAATAAGAGATATATAGTCTACGCTATAGGGCTTTAGCTAGGTAGTAATATATCTCTCTACTTTTATAAATTATATATATCTAATTCGTCTTATATATTATACTATATTACTACCTACCCTAATTCCTAACTATTAAGAGACGTATATAAATATATATAAAAAAAAATAATAATATATACTTTATAATAAAATTAAAATTCCCTTTTTTAAACTAGTATCTTGACACTAAACTTTACTTTTTTTATATAATAATAGAATTAATAAATAAAATATATATTTTATAAATAGAGTAGGTACTTTTTAATATAAAAAGTATAATAAAGGTAAAGGCAGTAATAAAAGTATTATTATTAATAGTAATTTTTTTAATCTAGCCTTACCTAACTTTTTTAATATATTAAGTATATATATTTATATATTAATCGAACAAATAGTGTGGTTATGGTAACTTAGGGCTACTAAAAGGGGTTTTAAAAAAGGAGAAGTATATGTATACCTTTATCTATATTAAGTATAAAAGTATATATATACTTCTTCTTTTTTAAAACCCCTTTTAGTTGCCCCGAGTTACTACAGCTACACTTTTTATTCGATTAATATATAAATATATATAATAATAATAATATTTTAAGTATAGAGTTTATAGAATATTATATAAAAAATAGTCAAACTTTTACTTTTATAGAAATACTAAAAGTAGTTAATATTTAAAAGTTCTAGAAAGGGTCTATATATATAGGTATTTTCTTTAGTAATATATAGTCTAGATAAGTAAATACGCGTGATTAGTATTATATTATTATAGATAAAAAAAGAAGATATAATTATAAATAAAAATATTAACTATTATAAAGCGCTATACTTACCTATATAGATAGAGTAAAATAAAAAGTAATAAAAGTAAATATAACTACTATTCTATATAATAATAAAGCTAAAAAAAAGTAACTATTAGGTTATAATAGTGGTTATTAGCTCGATTTAATAAATTTTAAAATAATATATACTTATAGTAATTATTACTAAAATATTAAATCTTTTACTAGTGCAAAGTTTTTAGAAGTGCGGGACACTACTAAGAAATTAATATAAGGCTACGGGAAGCCGAAATCCCTAGTACAGAATACGTTATATTCTTAAATATATCTTACTATCTAAAGTTAAAAAATATAAATTTATTCCTAAATAGGACTAGCGTGGCGAACTAGGCCTAATTAGTTAATAGATTAGTAATTTAATAACTATTTAGTAATATATTAATTTAGAAATTAAAGAGCTAGTTGTTAGTTTACTTAGAAGATAGAGCACTTTTTTTAAATAGTTAAGTAGGCTTAATATAAAAGGCTTATTTTTTTAAAAAAAAAAAAATCTTTTACTAAAATATAGATAATAAATAATAACACTTTATAAATTAAATAAAAAGCTAGTATTACTAATACTTTTAAATATTTATTAAATATCTATAATATAAAATATAGTTAATACTTATTTATTAAATTATTATTATTCTACTTATTAAACTATTTCTTAATTATTATTAGTAAATTAGATATATAAGTATTAGAAGCTTAGGTCTAATAATTATTTAATAGTTACTTTTAAAATTATTACTCCTAAGCAGAAGTATAAATGACTTTTTTATTTTTTTATATTTTACTTTTATCGCGTTTTACCCCGCCTACTAATATTATAAACTAATAATATTATTATAGACTTATTATATAATTTAAAATAATATTTTTTTACCTAATTTTATATAAGTCTTTATACTACCCGTTACACTTTTTACTAAAATAATAATACTATAAAGGCCTATTAAAATAAGTTACGTATACACGCGGCTTATCTAGTAGTTTTATAAAATAAAAAAAACTATATTTACTATTTAATTACCGTACTTCGCGAGCTTTATAAAGCCGCGGTATAATATAATAATAAAAACTTAATAAATATTAAATAGCTTAACACATAATAAGACTATATATAAGTAATATAAGTTTTAAACCCTTAAAAGTTATACTCCTTTCTTTTAGTAAGAGTAAAGTGCCCTACTAAATACAGCAATGCTTTACTTATACTTTAATCTATATTTATAAATTAGTAACTACTCGTAATTATATATAAGGTAGTTAGTTAACTTAAGGGTTACTAGATATATAAATTTTAAGACTAATAGAGTTATTAGGCTAGTATCTAAAGCCTATAATATTTAGCTTTTATATAAGTTTAGCTATTTACTTATACTCTATACTATATTATCTCCTACTTCTTAAAGTTCTACTAAATATTTATTTAGTCTTTTTTAAATTATTCTATACTATTACTATTACTATTATTATACCTTAAGCTATTAATAAGAACTTATTACCTATTCTTATTATAGACGCGCCTTTTATTAATAAAATTATATAAAAACTATATAGTAATACTATAACTCTAGCCCTAAAAATAGTTTATAATATTTTAGTAATTAATAAATCTTTCTATAAGTAACTTATTAAGATAGTACCTAAAATAGCTACTAGTTAAAATAAAGAGTAAAAGTTTATTATTTTTTATAAATTTAGCTACGTGCTTAGTATATACTATTAAAAAAAACTAACGCGTAAAAGAGAGCTTATTTACTTAAATAAAGACTATAAGGTATATATAAAAAGTAGAAAAAAGTAAATAGTATAAAAAACTTATAGTAAGTTTTAGATAATATTAAAACTAGATAAATAAAATAATATATATTTAAAAGTATACGCTTAGAATCTAAAATATTTTTAACTAAGTAATATATTACTATAGAGCCGGGTAATACTAGATATACTTTTATTTTTAACTAGTAGGCGTTATTAACTAAGTAGTAAATATTTTTTTCTTACTTATAGGCTGCGTAAGTACTAATAATAATAGGTATAGCTTCTTTCTTATTTTATAAGACTACTAGGTAAGCTAGGTATATACGTAACTTACTTTACTAGCGGGCTTTTAGGTAGTATTATTATCTTAGTAAAAAGTTTAATAAGTAATATAAAAATTTACGTAGAATTAGGTAAAAAAATATTACTTTAAATTATATAATAAGTCTACAATAATATTATTAGTTTATAATATTAGTAGGTAGGATAAAACGTAATAAAAATAAAATATAAAAGAATAAATAAGCTTTTTATACTTTTATTTAGGAGTGCTATATTTACTATTATTAGTACCTACGCTACCTGTAAAAAAAAAAAATACTTACTACTTAGTTAGTAACGCCTACTAGTTAAGGATAAATATATATTTAGTATTACCCGGCCTTATAGTAACGCGTTACTTAATTAAGAGTATTTTAAATTTTAAATATATACTTCTACATATATATTATTTTATCTATTTAGTTTTAATATTATTTAAGACTTACTATAAATTTTTTATACTATTTACCCTCTTTTACTTTTAATATATACTTTATAGTCTTCGCCTAAGTAAAAAAACTTTTCTTTATACGTTAATCCTTTTAATAGTATACGCTAAGTACGTAGTTAAATATATAAAAAATAATAAACTTTTACTTTTTAGTTTAGCTAATAGCTATCTTCGGCACTATTTTAATAAATTACTTATAAAAAAATTTATTAATTACTAAAGTACTATAGACCGCTTTTAAAACTAGGGTTATAGTATTACTATATAGTTTATATATAATCTTATAAATACAGGTAGGTGATATTAGGAAAAGACTAATCTAAAAATTACCTTTTTTAAAATAATATAACTATTTAGTTATAAGGCCTAAAAATACGCAAAAAATACTATTTAAAAAAAAGACTAGTCTATTTTATTTACCTACTTAGGGGCTGCTAACTAAGGGGTTTAGGGGTAAAAAAAAATTAGTAAATATAGAAAATTTTTAGGACACTACTTTAGCCTATTATAACTTTTTATTTAAGGTGTACAATTGGCTTATTTTTATATATATAATAATAGTACTTATAATATATAAGTATATAAAATATTTTTATATATTTATATATTATTAATATAATTATATATAAAAGTCACTTTTTCAAATTTTTAATAATAAACTAGTAAATAATAAATTACTAATACTTAATATAGTAACCTTTAGCTTCTATAACTACCTTATAATAGTTAGAGAGTAATAAAATATAATTATTAATAACTTTGTAAGGTATTTTATTTTACTTTTTAGTAGTAACTCTTTTAAAGGCCTTTATACTTTATAAACTAGATCCTACCCCTAAATTAGCCTTTTGATTTTTAATTAGCCCTAATTTTAATATACCCTATATATTTTCTATAGGGGCTAAATTAGGACTATAGGCTAGGTAGGGAAATAGAGTAATTTTATTATTTTTAAACTAGTTTAAAACGGCCGTTATTTTATAAATAGGGACGTTGTCTTATTAAAATTACTAACCTAAAGTAGTATTAATATAAAGATTATTATTATAATATAATATATATATATATATATATATATATATTATTATATTAATAAAAAAAGGGGTAAGAAATAGTGGTAAAAAACTTTATAAAACTTACCCCTTTTTATAAGTGGTTTAACTTTAGATTTAAGGACTTTATTTATATAATCCTTACTAGTATAAGAAGTAAAAGAATTAAGTATTTTAATAAATACTAAATTACTTCTACCTCCTATCTAAATTATACCCTAAACTTATAGGGTAAGATCGTAGCCTAAAATAATTAATATAATTAATATTAAAAAACTAAAACTATAGCCTAAAGATATATAAAAAGTTATATATTTTAAGATTTTAAAAAGTTAAATTAACTTACTTCGTAATTAGCTAACAGCCAGTTCTCTTCTAACTTTATTTTTACCCCTTTTTCTATAAAACTCCTTTCTAGCCCTACCCCTTTATATTGCTAACTTATTAGAAAATATTATTTTTTCTAGTTTTATATTTTTAATATTTTTTAATTATTCTTTAGCGTATTTTACTCTTTTATTAGCGCTTTCTTTATTAATTATTAGTTTTTTTTTACTTATATTAATTATATAACCCTCCTTCTTTAAAACTCTTTATAATTATTTTTTTAAAACGTCTAGATTATTTTCTAGTAGTAAATATTTATTATCCTTTTTATGACTTCTAGTTAAGTCTCTATTAATAACTCTTTTATTTCTTTTAGTTAACTTTTTTATATTCCCTATATAAACTTTTTTTATATTATAATTATCTTCTTTATTATTCTTTTTATTATTATTCTTCTTTTTAATTTGTTTTATAGCGTTATAAATACTTTACTAAGACTTTTTTAAAGTAGTAGCAATTAAAGCAGAAGAGTTATTTACTTTTAAAAGTAAATTAATGTTGTATTTAAGGTTTAAGAATTTTAGCTCTATTTTAAGGAAATAGGAGTTTAAGTTTATAAAAGTTAAAAGATATTATAATATACTATATATAAAGTTATACACATACTCCTCCTTTTTTAAAACCCCTTTTAGTCGCCCCGAGCCACCACAGCCACACTATTTGTTCGATTAATATACAAATATATATATAAATAACGTCTAAATACTAAAATAGTTTTAAACTGGAGAAAATAATTATTAAATCTAATATTATATTAATAAATAGTTATATATATAATTAAATCAAATGTAATATTCTATATTAATTATTTTATTATAATTTTAGAGTCTCTACCGCTTAATTAAAATAAAAGAAGTAGTAGTATTATAAATAAAAATAATTAATTTTAAAATTTTATATATTAGTAACTTTATATAAGTTATATAAATATATTTTAAAAATATATATAATTATTATAATTAAACTAGTTATATTAAATTATATTAAATATTATTATAAACTAGTGCAATGCTTATAGTATATAAAATATTTTATTTATAAACTAGTAGATATAGTCCTTTTTTAAAAAAAAAATTTAAAAAAATTAAAGCTACGCTCTAAGCGTAGCACTTATATAGTTAAAAAATAAATAACTATTAATTATTATAAAGATGTCTACTACTCTTTATAGAGACTATAAGGTTTTAATGTTATAATAAAATAATTAATATAAAATATTTTATTTTATTTAGTTATATACTAAGCTATATATCTATATGCTCTTATATTAGGTATTTATTATCCTCTCTTTAAAAACTCTTTTATACTTCCTTTTAAATATTCTTTATAGTATTAAGCTATAGTACTTTTTTATATATTTATATATTAATCGAATAAATAGTGTGGCTGTAGTGACTTGGGGCGACTAAAAGGGGTTTTAAAAAAGGAGGAGTACGAGTATACCTTTATATACTTTTTTATATACTAGTAATTTTTATCTTATATTATTCTATATTTATATATTAATTAAATAAAAGGGTATGGTGGTAGTAGCTGTGTAGGCGACTAAAAAAAATTTTAAAAAAGGAGGAGTCTGTATATACCTTTATTACATTATTCTATTTAAAATTATATATGCCCTTTACGCTATAAACAATAACTTTTAATATATTTAGTTACTTATTAAAAAACTATACTATCTTTTTACTTTAGAGCCTTATAATTATTAGAGGTAGCGTTATTATTAATAATAAATAATTTATTCTTTTTTATTAACTACTTAGTATAGTAGTGGAGCTATAATAATTTTAATATTATGTTTTTATTTAATAGTATCCCTAAATAGTAGGTTTTACCTTTTTTATAAATTATTAGTATATTTTTTATACGCAGTTAAGTCTACGCCTATATTAATTAAATTATTTTATTTAAATATAGACTTTTATTAGCTACCTATAAAAATAACTAATAGTATAGTAGTTATATTAAATATACTTACTATATTATATTTCTTATTTATTTAGTTTAATTTAAAAGCTTAGAGTATATATTATACTTTATAGTATAGACTAATTTAGGACTCCGGGCTTAACGGTAACCGTTAGATCTAATAGACTATAATAGCACTTATTAAGAGGTTTATAAAAAAAAAATTTATTTCTTTTTAGTACTATCTACCTATTTCCTTTATACCTAACTTATTATATCTTATCTTATCTATACTTATAGGTATTTTATAATACTCTCCTCTCTCTTCCCTATATATTATTATTACGTTTATCTTTATATTTGTCTATTATATTTACTATCTTATATATAGCTCTTTTTATATTATTACTAAAATTTTTTTATTAGCTTTTTTATATTTTATAGCCATACTATAATTAGAGTAACTATATACTATACTATTTTATTCTTAAACTTAGCGTAGTTAGAGTTATTTTAATAAAGGTATACATATACTCCTCCTTTTTTAAATCCCCTTTTAGTCACTCCGAGCCACTATTACCACACTATTTATTCGATTAATATATAAAAAAAAATATAGGGTTATATTAGTTATTTAGTAGAGCTAAGAGCTATTATTTCTACTTATAGATATAGTTTAGGTTAGTATTTATAATAAAATTTTTAAATTTTTTAAGATTTTTAAGCTTCTTTACTATCGTAACTATATAGATTAATAATAATTACTATTACCGTAGCTATATAGGTATAGTATATACTTATCTATTTTTACTATAAAATAGTAGTTTATAATTATTAAATTTACTATTTATTATGTACTACTTAGGTACCTAAATAGGCTAAGACTTACTACGGTGCTCTAGAGCTTTTTAAAAATATTTAGTAAAAAAGTAATTTTTAAAGAAATTATTATTAGCGGTATAAAAATAAATTTAATTATATAAAAAATACTATAGGTATTGCTTTTATAGAGTTATTTATTTATACTATAATATAATATAACGTATAACGTATAGTATATAAAATATTTATAAAAAAATTTAATATAGCTATTTAGTATAGTAGACTATTTTATTATACTTTTCTATTATTTTATATAAATAGGCATATATAGTACTAGGACCACTAGTATATATTAATACTCTATAGTATACTATAGATATACTACCTCTTTCTTTCTTTTCTTTATAAATAGGCGTCTAGTACTAGATTAGAAGATAATACTTATTTATATATTATTATTTTAACTTATTATATCTAAGTATAATAATTATATTGTTAGTATAATACGTTAATATATAACTGCGTACTATTTATCCCCTCTTATTATATTTAATATATTATAGAGCCATTTTATTAGAATCCCTCTAGTAGCTAGTAATTATTTTTTTAAAAAAAAAAAAAAAAATAAAAGAAGTACACTAAAAGCGTAGCTTTATTTAAAAAAAAAAAGTATAGGCTAAAATAAGTTTAGTATATATATATTACTAAAATATTAATTTTTAATATACTAAGAGTACGTATTTTAGTTATAAAATAGTAGTATATTATTATTAGTATATATTACTTTAGACGCTATAATATATATTATAGTTATATTATATTAATATCTCTTATTTTATAAATATCTATTTAGTATTAGTTTATAATAGTAAATACGTAACTATAAACTACTATATAAGATAATAAATTATACTAAGTTATAAAACTATTAAGTACAATTAAGTAATTATTACGTATCTATTTTAGTAAACAAAGTATCTTTTTTAATTAAACTTAATATAATATTTCTAAAAGCCGATTATTAAGTCCTATAATATATATAGCACTTTCTTTTCCAATTAAGTAATTACTAATAGCAACTTTATTATAAAAAAGAAGAGGTTTTTATAAAACGACTCTATAATAATTTTAATACAATAATAAAAGATATAGTATAAAGTTATATATTGACGCGCACACCGAGGACGTTATACTTAAGGTATAGAGCTATATAATTAGATAGTTACTATTAAGTTAGAATTATTGTGTTAAGTAGTGCTAAACTAAGGATCCTCTTATTAGCGGCCCTCTCTAAGTGGCAATATACATACGCAAGATAACCGTAATAGTAGAATTTAATTACTTTAACGAGATAGTATTAAAGTTGTAGTCTGGGTGCCGGAACTGTGGTTAACGGGAAGGGAGGGTACACAGAAAAGCTCAGCGGACAACCTACCATCGGTCCGCTATCTTCAGTGTACACCGCATCTTTGACAGCAACTTGCAGAGACTTTGGTAGCGTTTCATTCTAAGGTGCACACATGGTCACTGCAGTTATAGGCCCCGAAGCGGCCAGTTTTCTCTGCTTTGCATATACTCCCGCCGTATCCTTCGTTTTGACAGTGCGAGTTGGTGAAAATTATGTATGACGAGGGTCTCGAAGTGCAAACCAGATTAAAAGAGAAAAGAATGCGAATAAGTGGCCAATACGCAATTGTGCGAAAGACAAGGATGGAGCAAGAGACCGGACGCCAAAATCGCACGTGTGGGGTGGCGGTAATGCTAACACCGAATTACACTAGTAGGATCTACAAAATATGTGGGTATTATACTCCGTTAACGCCAAAGGGGAAAGCAAGAGGACGCGAATACCAGAGCTGCTAGTGGTATCCGTGGCGACGCAGATATCCCAGACTGACATCGCCTGTCTTGCGGTATCGGTTGTACACCCGAGCCTCATCGTAGAAGCTGTCTCCGTATCCTCCCCTGCCTAGACTGAATGATTGTTTTCGTCCATTCTTGTATGTGGTATGGCTCTCCTCCAGTTCAAAGTCCTGTCTAGGCAATAATAATACACGTGCGCGAGACAACCGTACTAGTAAAAGTTAATAGATTTAATAAAATAGTATTATTAAGATTATAATCTAAAAATATAAATTATAGTTAAGGGTAATGGCGGGTGTAAAAAATTATATATAAATTTTTTGTCTATTTACTATACTTATACTTATTTATATATATTCTCTATCTCTATTTTTATATTTATATTTAATAATAGCCGCTTTAAGTATAATAATACTACTATTAATTTTAAAAAATTTTTATAAATATAAATTCTATATTAGTACTTTATTTAATTTAGTCTTTTTAAAGAATTTATATAACTAGATTATAGGTAAATTTATTACTTATATAAAAAACGTTAATTAACGTACTTTATAAGCTTTATAAAGCCGCGGCACAACGTAATAATAAAAACTTAATAAATACTAAATAGTTTAATATATAACGAGGCTATATATAAGTAGTGTAAATTTTAAACCCTTAAAAGTTATATATTATTTTTTTAGTAAGAGCTACGGTTACCCTACTAAATATAATAATATACTTATACTCTAATCTATATCTATAAATTAGCGACTACTTATAATTATTCTTAAAAGTATTAGTAATTACTACTTATAATTATATATAAAGTAATTAGTTAATTTAAGGATTGCTAGGCGTATAAACTTTAGGACTAATAAAGTTATTAGGCAGTTACCTAGAGCCTATATAACTAAATATTTAGTTTTTAAGCTAGTAAGTCTAGCTATCCGTTCTATACTTTATACTATATTATTATCTACTTAAAGTACTCTATTATATTATATCTCTATAGATTTTTTTTATTTTTAAAATATTTTATTACTATATTAATTTTAAATAGGTTACTAACTTACTACTTATTATACTAACTACTTTTAGTAGTAGTAATACTCTAAACTAATATAAAATTTAAGATTAACTAAAACTATCTATTTATATACTATTTATTAATAAGTTTTACGCTAACCTACGCGTACGCGAACTTTTAGTAAAAAATAGCCTTTTTAAATATATTATTCTTTTTTACTTTATAAACTTTTTTAGTATACTATATTATATAAATAGATTCTGGACTAATAGAATAAAGGTTATATAAAAGTAGATATTTAATAAAAAAAGGCCGAGAGACCTAGTATTATTAAAAAAGCTAAAAGTAAACTTAAAAAACTTAAAATAATCGTAATTTTAGACTTAAGCTAATAAAATAAAATAGATCTATTAGTACGCTTATAAAATCTAAAAAAAAAAAAAAAAAAAAAAAAAAAAAAAAAAAAAAAAAAAAAAAAAAAAAAAATAATATTATTACCCTTAAAAAAAAAAAAAAAAAAAAAAAAAAAAAAAAAAAAAAAAAAAAAAAACTAAGTATAAACTTTAGAGTTTACTAGGGCGCGTAGTATTAGATAAGTACGCACTCTTATTCTTATTTAGCAGATATTACTAACTAAATAATAGGTACTATAGGCGGCGTAGGTACTAATAATAATAGATATAGTTTCTTTTATTCTGTAAGACTGCTAAGTAAGTTAAGTATATATATAATTTACTTTAGCAGGCCTTTATAGTATTATTATCTTAGTAAAAAGTTTAATAAATAGTATAAAAGCTTACGTAGAATTAAGTAGAAAAATATTACTTTAAATTACGTAATAAGTCTATAATAATATTATTAGTTTATAATATTAGTAGGCGGGGTAAAACGTATTAAAAATAAAATATAAAAGAATAAATAAGCCTTTTATACGTCTACTTAGGAGTGGATATAAAGAACGTAAATAAAAATATAGTTAATCTATTTAAAAAATAAATTATTTTATTTAGCGTATATAGCTAAGTATACTATAAAATAAAATTAAAATAAAATTTTAATAAGTTTTTTCTATTACGCTTATAACTAACTAATTAACTAATTTTAATAGAACTTTTAATATAGTATACTAAGAATAAGTTTTTTATAATTAAAAAACTGTTTAAAAAAAACTATAAGAGACGCCTTATAAAGGACCTATAAAACCTCTTTTATTATAAAGTACTTATAGAGTAAAAAAAAGTATATTTTAATTTTTAAAAAGTATTAAACGCTATAAAAAACGTTTTACTATAATTTATACTAAGTATACTAGATATAGGTTATATTAACATATAGATTATTATAGGAAAATTATTATTTAGTTTAAAGTCGCCCCATACCTTATTCTTAAATCTTAATACTAACTTCTCTCTAAATAATAATAATATACGTACGCGAGATAACTGTACTAGTAAAAATTAATAAATTTAATAAAATAGTATTAAGATTATTACTTAAGGGTATAAACTATAGTTAATAAGACTAATTTACGTATATAAATTTTTTACCTATTTACTATATATCTATCTATATTCTCTATTTTTATTTCTGCGATTATTATACTATTTAATAATAATAATTACTTTAGGTATAGCTATATTACTATTTTATTTAAAAAGATAATATATTAATAAATAGTTTTATAAGCTTTATACTAATACCTTATTTAACCTAAGACTCCTTAAAAAGGGTAAAAAATAGTAAATTAAGGAGGATCTCTATAAGTATATACGTAAAACTAAAAAAGATTCTAAAAGCTATTTTAAGCTAAAAATTAGATTTTTTATATTAGTTTAGTTACTATACTACTATTTAAGATTAGAATTTAATATAGGTAAGTAATTACCCCTTTTTTATAATAAATAACTAACTTTAATAGGACTTCTAGTATAGTATATTAAAAATAAACTATTTAAAATTAAAGAGCTTCTTAAAAAAAACTATAAAAGATACCTTATAAAGGACTTATAGAATCTATTTTATTATAAAGTACTAATAGAGAAGGAAAACGCGTATTTTAATTTTTAAAGGGGGTAAAATATTTTAAAAAATAACTTATTATAATCTATAATTAGTATATTAGGTATAGATAATAAAATTACTATATAGATTATTGTAGGAGAATTATTCCAATACTAACTCAATCGCCAACGCGGGCCGTTCTCTGCTCATCTGCCTCAAAGAGGGAAATCGCTTATCCTTGTCGGAAATGCTGCTGATCTGCAGCCTTGTCAATATCCACGCATGTATGCAACTGTTGGATACATACCCTCAGCTTTTTGAGCTTAGGTGCCCAATCAGGGTGCGTCTCGATCTCGGAAAAGCAGTGAGCCGAGAATCCAGATCCGAGGATTTCGAAGGAGGTGAGTTTGGGACGGTACTTCAGAAAGACGAGATGGCCATCGTCGTTGATGCCGGATGTACCTTGGAGTACTATCTTCTTGAGGTTGGGGCATTCTCGCGCAAGGCGGACGAGTGCATCGCTAGCCACGTCGCTCATGCCAGATCGGGCAGTGTAGCTCACGTCTGTGGAGCTGAACACAAATTCTCAGATCTTTTCTGTGACCTTTGGTCCGATAGCTATGATGTCGTCGATGTGGTCACTACACAAGGTTAGAAAATGTGCAACGGTAAAACAGGGCGTCCATACTTTGTCCTCTTAAAGTTGTACTTAAAGGTGATCTTCCTCGTGGAAGTACCGATCTGGTGGTGGTACTTATTGGTCCAGTCGTGCCTCTCATCGTGGAACTCGGCTTCTTTCACACCAACTTGGACAGATTTCGGGAGCTTTCTCTTTGGAAGTGCTGGCGCTGCCCGTACCGCGGCAGAAGCTGTCAATGCGGCTGCTTGGGTCGCGACTTGTCCTTCGGTCGATGCCGAAGCTCGAGATGAAGCCGGTGCTGGTGGTTGTGAAGAGGATAGAGCTCGCGATGGAACTTCTGCTCGAAATGGAGCGAGCTGCAGATATGACTGCTCCTGGGTCGATGGTTCAGCTTCAGGGTCGTCTGTTGCGGAGACACGCTTGAAGCCAAATGCGGAAAGCCTTCCCTGCTTGCTGTCCAGCGTTGCAGGCTTATTCTTCTTCGCTGTCCGAGTTGGTGGCATTGTGAATAAGAATATATATTCATATATAAATTGGCTATTTTCTTTATAGTATATTATAATTTTAAGTTAATAGCCTTTATATTACGTAAGTTATAAAGGTTTAAAAGAGTAATATACTTTTAAAAAAAAAAATTTTTTTCTAAAATAACTTACGTAATATATAATAAAATGTAATAAAATATAATTATATATTTATATATTAATTAAATAAAATAGTATAACTATAGTGGCTGTATAGGCGACTAAAAATGGTTTTAAAAAAGGAGGAGTATATATATATCTTTATTTATAACTCTATATAAAAATACTAAAGAAGGGCTATATAAATATATAACTTTTATTTATTATAAATTATATATTAGCTAAAATATTTAGTAACGTATAAAGTAACCCTAAACTAACCTACGCGTTAGGTTAGTCTAGAGTTACTCTATAGCTTACTAAATAAATTACGTAATATATAACCTATAAAGCTAAAAGTAATTTTATAAATAAATATAGTAATAAAGGTACATACATACTCCTCCTTTTTTAAAACCCCTTTTAATCGCCCCGAGTCACTACAGCCACACTCTTTTATTTAATTTATATATAAATATATAAATCTAGTACTCCTTTATATTATATTAATATTTTAATTTAATAGCTTTTATATTACGTAAGTTAGTTAAATTAAAATAAAAGTTTTTATACTTTTAAAATCTATATTACTTTTTTAAACTTAAATAACGTACGTAATATAAAAGCTATTAAATTGAAATTTTAATATATTATAAAAAGAATACGAAATTAATATATAAACCTATTTTTAGCTTTATAGATTATATATTACGTAATTTATTTCGTAACCTAGAGTTTGGTATACCGACCTAACCCTAACCCAATCCTAACCTAATCCCAACCTATTTAACCACCCTAAGTATAATAAGGATATTATTTTAAATATATAAGAGCGCTTACTAGATATAAGAGTATATATAAAAGACTATCTAAGTTTTATTAAAGAGGTAATAGAGTATACTAGTATAGGTATAAAATAGGTAAAGAAGATAAGAAGTCTTAGAACCTTTTTAGGCTAAATACTTTTAATATAATAATAATAGCTAGTAGGAAAAATAAATAGTTTAGTATATAACTAAATAAACGTAATATTTTATATTAATTATTTTATTATAACTTTAATATCTCTAAATTTCTAATATTAATATATATTATTTATTAGTTTATTATTAAAAATTTAATAAGTAAACTTTTATATATAAATATATACAGATATTTAATATAGTTATATAGTATAAGTGCTAATATAATATATATTAACATAGACTAATTTTATATATTAAAAAAAGGTATAAAGGTCCAAAGTAGGGTTGTAAAAATCTTTTATATTTACTAATTATTTTTTACTTTTAAATTTCTTTAAAAGTAGCTCTTAATAGAGTAAATAGAATCCTCTATAATATTTCTTTTAAATACTATTATTCTCGTACTTTTATACTCCCGTAGGTCTTCTACTAAATACAGTTCTAACTTTTTTATAAAAATACTTTTAATATTTATATAGTTCTTAGTATATTACTAATATAAATAATAATAAATTTAACTTTTAAGTTTTTTTTTAAAATGAAAGTAAGTTACTAATTAATAAAAATAATATTTATAATTATATTTTTAGAAATTACAGTATTAATAATCTTTCTTCTTATACTTATAAAGGGCTTTTAGTTATAAAAATTATATAGTAGAAATTAAATAAAAGAATATAGAAACTATAGTAGTAGATAGTATTTTTAAAATTATATTTAAATTATTTTACTAGTAATAAGTATATATCTTAGTAATATATATATATATATATTAGACTTATTATAACTAAGTATAAACTATTTTAATTATTAGTATAAAGGTATATATATTCTCCTCCTTTTTTAAAACCTCTTTTAGTTACCCCGAGCCACTATAGCCTCACTATTTGTTCGATTAGTATATAAAAATATATATTTAACTATTATCTACTTCTATTTAATAATAGGCGTAATTGGAACTAAAATAATTAAAGTATTATAAACTATTACCTTAAAGGTAGTAATAGGTATAAAAAGGGCTTAATTAATTATACCTAATAATACTACCTATTTATTATTACCGTCTAGTGATGCTTAAGTATTTTATTTAATTTTAGTAATACGGGGCTTTAAAAAAGTATAAATACTATTTTATTTAAGTTTACTATAAGGTATATTATACTAAACTCTATATATAAATAAAAAGTAATTTATATATAAAAAAATAGAGACGATAGTAGTAGGGTATATATATATAAAATATAAATAGTATATATAGAAATAAATTAAATTATTAAGAACTTTTTAAATAATTTATATTAAAATATATATAAATGATCTTATAATTACTATTATAAATTAAATATAATATAGTCTTTTTTTAATAAAGCTACGCTTTTAACGTAGTGTCTATATTTTTTTAAAAAGAAAATAACTACTAATTACTATAGAAGTTTTTATAAAACGGCTCTACAATATTCTAAATATTATAATAGGAAATAAAAATAGCGCGCGGTTATATATTAACGTGTTATATTAAAAACGTATTTATTATACTTAGTTATAATAAGTTAAAATAGTATTGCCTATAATAAGTTAATATATAACCTTTTCTAATCTAGTACTAGACGTTTATTTATAAAAGAAAGAAAGAAGACGATAGTATATTTATAGTATACTATATATATATATATATTTATATATTAATTAAATAAAAGGGTATAGCTATAGTAGCTATCTAGGCAACTAAAAAGAGTTTTAAAAAAGAAAAAGTATATATATATCTTTATATTTAATGTATTAAAAATGTTAAATAAGGCTAAGTTAAAAAAAAAAATTGCTCCGCGCTAGCATACTAGCGCGCTTAGTACGTCCCCCCCCCCTAAAAAAAATATTAAATTAATAAAGTCTAATATAAAAAGTCTAGTATAAATACTGTGTTTTTTAGAGAAATATATAGATAGTAGTAGCTACTACTATTTATATATCTCTCTATCCTTATAGTTAATAGGTTAGCTAAATATTTATTAAATAAAGAAAATATACTCTCTAAAATATTTTTTAAAAGTATAAGTATACACTAGAGCTTTACGTATTATAGCTATACCTATTTATAATATATAGTTTCTATTTCTACTCTTTATTTCGCGGATGCTATACTCGTTTAAGTAAATCTTAATACGTTAACTACACTAAAAGCTATCTTTACTATATTTTACTTAAAGAGTAATAGAATTTAATAAAAAGTTTTCTTTAATACTGCTAAGTATTTTATATATAACGTAATTACCTACTAGTTTTATAAATTTAGTATTAATTAATACCGGAAAATTATAAATAGTAATATAAATAGTAAGGTAAATAAAATTATAATACTAATAATAGTAGAGGTAATTAAGTTTAAAAACCTAGAGTTAATAGTGCTAGCCTATATAAAAGCGACGGCGACGAAGATAAAGGTAATAAAGGTAATAAAAGTAGAGGCGAAGATAGTAATACTATACTAGCTATAAAAAAAAACAGTATATTAATATTAAATTTATAATAAAGATATACAGCCTAGAGTACGTAGCGTAGTTATATAAAGTATTACTAGGAGTACTAGTAGTAAAAGTAAAGATATTTTCAGTGTAAAGCCTGTAGGATAATAGGTAAAGAATAGCAAAGCCTTTATAGAAATTCTAGTTAATATTTAAAAGTTTTAGAGGGGCCTATATATAATTTCTTAGTTTTTTTAGTACGTAGGCGGGTAGGCGTATTTAATATTATAGTAATTATTATAGGTAAAAAAAGAGATATAATTATAAATAAAAAATATTAACTATTATTAAATGCTACACTACTTATATATATATAGATAAAGTAAAAAGTAATAATAATAAATATAATTTTTATTTTATATAAAAATAAAGTTAAAAAAGTCACTAATATTTATAATAGTAGTTATCGGCCGTATACTATAAAATACTAATATACGCCGGCGTCTCCGCTATTATATATATAAAATAATAATAAAGTATAATAAGTAAGCTACTACGCTAGGTAGCTATATTAAATCTTCTTTTATATATATTATATATACTATATACTATATACTATATATTATATTATAATATAGATAAATAACTTTATAAAAGCGATACCTATAGTACTTTTTATATAATTAAATATATCTTTATACTAAAAATCCTTTTCCTAAAAATTCTTAAAACGCTCTAGGATACTATAATAAGTTTTAACTTAAATGGATAATTAAGTAAATAACTAGCTAGATAGCTAGACAGTATAAAATAAATAGTAAAAATAATTATTTTAAACTACGATTTTATAGAGAAGATAGTTTTTATAAAAAAAAATAGATAAGTATATACTATACTTATATAACTATAACTATAGTAATAGTAATTATTACTAATCTATATAATAGACTATATTACTAATAATAACTTAAATTATATCTAAAAGTAGAAGTAGTAGTTTTTAGTTATACTAAATAATTAAAATAACTTTAACTATACTAACGGGTCTCGACAGAGACCTAGAGGTTTTAAAATTATAATAATATAATTAATATAAAATATTTAACTTTATTTAGTTATATACCTAGCTATTTATTTTTATTATTTTAAATTTACTAGTTATTATCGTCGCGTTAAAAGTGTTTAGCCTAGAATAGTCTTAAGGCTTTTTATATTCTTTACCTATTTTATACCTACACTAGTATACTCTATTATCTTTTTAATAAAGCTTAAATAGTCCTTTATATTTACTCTTATATTTAGTAAGCGCTTTTATATACTTAAAATAACGTTTTTATTATACTACTAGTTCTTTTTTAACTTATTTATACTTATTAGTTATTACTATTACCCCTATAAAATAACTTACTATATATCTTAGTAACTAGTGTATATCTATAAATAGTAAGCGAATTAGCTTCTCCTTTTATAATATAAGTAAATTATAATATAATAGCTATCTTATTTATAGCCTTAAGCCTTTAAAGATTTTACCTATTACGCAGTAATTATTTTTATTTATTAGTTATATATTTATAGTACTATAGTACCGCGTATAATACTAAATATTATTAATAATTACTACGTCTAGCGCAGGTTGTAATAGTTTAATAATAATATTAGTTTATTTTATAAATATTATATACTTTATAGTATTCTTTATAGTATTTTTTTTTAGTATCTAGCGTAAGCCTATATTATATTTTATAAATATTATATACTTTACGGCGTCTAGCGTAGGCTTATATATATACTTTTAGGTCTATTTTATAGTGTTAAAAGTATATCTTTTAAATATATAGTTATAGAAGCATTATATTATAATTAGTTAAATAATATTTTAGATAGCGTAATATATATTCTAGATATACTATTTTTTTTCTTTATAAATCCCTGTTTAGTATTAGTTATAATAGTATATATATAAGTATAAGTTAATATAAAATAATAAAATACTAAACTATAAAACTATTAAGTACTATTAAGCAGTTATTATATATTTATTTTAGTAAGCACTATCTTTTTTAATTAGACTTAGTATAGTATCTTTAAGAGTCGATTATTAGATTATATAGTATATATAACACTTTTCTTTCTAATTAGATAGTTACTAATAGTAACTTTATTACATATAAAAAAAACTATACTAAATTTAAAAATAAAATAGTATAGTACGCGAACACGGCTACTCTAATAGTAGTAAATTAATTATAAAATATTATATAAAGAGAGGTAAAGTATAGTACTAAAACACTAGTCTAAAAAAGGTATAAGTAAAAAAATTATTATTCTAGGTATAGTTAAAAAATAAGCGTATATAAAAATTATAAAAAATATTTTTTATATAAGTTAGTAAACTTATAGCCATAGTATAAAATATAAAAAAACTAGTAAAAAGAGTATTAATAATAATATAAAAAGAGCTTTATATAAAATAGTAAATACGATAAATAAATATAATAAATAAAGTAATAATATATAGAAAAGTAAAAAGAAAAGCGTTATAAAATACCTATAAGTATAAATAAATTAATATATAATAGTTTAAATATAAAATATAAGAGTTTAGGTATAAAATAAATAGGTAATTAGGATTATAAAGAAATAAAAAAAGTTTTTATTTTATTATATACCTATTAATAAGTACTACTATAATAACCTATCGGACTTAACTCGTTACGGTTAAGTTTAGTAAAATATAGTCTATACTAAATAGTATATTACTATCTATAAGAATACTAGTAAGTAGTAATACGTACCCTTATTATAATAAAAATTAAAAGTTATATAATAGAGATATATATATACTCCTCCTTTTTTAAACCCCTTTTAGTTATTCTAAGGTACTACAGCCACTACACTTTTTATTTAATTAATATATAAATATTAAAAGTTATATAATTATATATTTTTTAAGAAATCTATTATCTATACTTAGGCTAGCGAATAGGTTAGAGTTATATAGACCACTTAGGGTCGTATATAAGTAAAAATAAATAAGAAATTTTAAAGTATTTTTTAAAAAGTATTTACTAACTTTTTAAAAAACACTTTAATAGTTTTATAAAATATAGCCCTAGCTTTATAACCCTAACCTAATCCTAACCCCGCCGAATTTACCAGCGTATATATACTATTAGTTAAATATAAACGTACTAGTTAGTTAGTAGAATTTATATTTAAAAGTAATAATATAATAATATAAATATTATTTCGTAATAATAACTAAAAGAATAATAATTTTATGAACTAAAAGTATATGGTTTTAGAAATATATTATTTATACTATTACTTAATTATAAGCGTACTGGTTAGTTAGCAGAACTTGGGATTGTACTCCTGGTCACTATCGTAGAAGGCTCCGAACCCTTCATAGCCGCCGCGAGGGGCGCACGGCTTCTTGTTCGGTGCCTTCTTACCATTCTTGTACGTTTCGACCTCCTCAATGAGCTCCCAGTCACCCCACTTCTTCTCTTCCGACCTTGTGGTCACAACACCTGTCAGCGATCATGCATGTTGTTCGACTGGGGCCTGGAGAAGACGGACTCGAATTTTCCTGAGCTTAGGCACCCACTCTGGGTTCTCTGCAAGAACACTGAAAGCTGTACCTGCAAACTTGGAGCCTCCGAGTTCAATAGGTGTAAGCTTCGGGCAGTGCTCGAAGAACGCGACAAGGCAATCATCGGACAGCCCTCTGGTCTCTTGCATTGTTACGGTCTTGAGGTTGGGACAAGCCTGCACAAGCCTCATGACGGCGTCGTCGGTCACGTCTTTAGCTATACTCGTCGCGTTATAGCTCCTATCCGCAGCCACGAAAATGAAATGCTCGAGCTTCCTTATAATACGGGATCCGAGGTCGGTGAACTCGTTGATTCGTTCACTGGACGGACGGTAAGTGTGTGCAGTAACGATGTAGGGATATGCTTACTCAGTCAAGACGAAGTGGAAATCGAAAGTTAGGCTCCTGGTCGAGGTGCCGACCTTGGTATGACGCTCATTCTTCCAGTTGCCTTCGGCACCAAATCTTACCTTCCTCTCACCCACCGGCGTAGGGGCAGGCTTAGGCACTTTCTCTTTAGTAGCTGAAGGTCTGGACCGAGAAGATGCTGCATAGAACGGGACTTCGGCTACAAGTTCTTCTTTTAAAGATTCAAATCTCGCCTACCGCCTGGCATCGTGCGAAGTGAGAGCTCGTTGCACTAACAGAGGACAATGATGGACGTATACTCTATACCTAAGGCCACGGAGCTATTAAGGATGACAGCAGACGCGTCGCGGGAGAGTTTCAAGTGGTAGTGTACCAATAACGCAAAGGCCAGACGCTAATCCAGATCAGACGGATGGATGGCTTATCTTTCCCTGGCGAATTTCTGAGCATGCCCCCTGCAGACGGACTGTTGGCGAAATTGCCAATCGATATTGCAGTAGATGGAGCATCCGTGATGCGAAGTCACGGGGCTGTGGTGATTCCAGTTCAAGGGCTCCGGGCTGTACCTGAGTGCCTACGTCGTCGGACAACTGACATGTAAATCGAGAGCGTACATGCACTCGTTGCTCTCCGCCATTTCGTCCATGCATGCGCTGCCGGAATTTCGCGAACCGAACATGTGCATCACGTGGCTTCCCCGCGCGGGCGCCTTCCGCTGACGTAGTTTGTCCTTGGCACGCGCGCCCACTCATCAAAAGTCAACTACCGCATAATCTCTTATAAAACACCTATACTAGGCTCTAATTGGCAAGTTAGTCCTCTAATAAGAATAAACGGAGCTTTATTAAAGTAAAGCTAAAAAATTAATAATTATATACTAAAACTAATATTAATATTAATAATTAAACGCTTAATAGTAGAGTATTTATAAGTAATAAAGTATTTATAGATATTATAAAAGTTATATAATAAGTAATTTCTAGTCCTAAAAATATTATATTTTTATAAATAGTAAAAATATACTATATTATAAGTTAGTTATTTTACTTAAACTTATATTTAGTAGCTTACGCTTTTATATATATATATTTTTTATTTACTATATAGTAGGCCTTTTTAACTATAAAACTAGTAGTATTAAAAAAATTTTTTTTTTAATAGTATTACTATAAAGACTAATATTTTAATTTTTATAGGCTTTTAGCTAAAAGGACTTTTTAGTAATAATAAAAGTAAAAAGTATATTAATAAAAGCCTAAAAAATTTAAAATTATTTTTACTTAGTTCTATATATCTATATATTAAAAAAATAATTTTATAAAGGGGAGGATAAAAGAGTAAATAAAAAGACTACTAGAACTAGAAAATTTAGTAGTAGTAGTAATAGTAACTATTTATATAAAATTATTACTATAAGTATTTTAGTATATATATATATAATTTATAGTAGGCCTTATTTTTATAAAACTAAAAATTCTAGCTTTAAGAGCGTTAGTAGTAATTACTATTATTATTTTTATTACTATTTTTACTACTACTACTATTATTACTATTATTATTACTATTATTATTATAATTACTATTACTACTATTATAAGCGGTAGTAAAATTAGTAAGAGAAAAAGTATTATTTTTTTTTAAATAGTAGCGTTATAGTAAAGACTAAAAATATTAAAATTATTTTAAAATATTATATAATAAATAAATATATAATTATTCTACGAAGAGTTATACTAAATTTTTTTAAATATTTTAGTAGTACTAAAGAAAGAAAGTCTATAAGCTTAGCTATAAAATTTATATATAAAAATACTATTATAAAATTAATAACTATTATTATTATAATAACTATAAAATAGAAAAAAGTATTAACTATTTTAAAATATATAACCCTAGACTACGCTAGTAAATAGGTTAAAGTTAGGTTAAAATTAGGTTAGCTTACGTAAAACCCTAACCTAATTATACTTCTAACCTATTTTTTTTAACGCTAGTATAGGTTAGGGTTAGGTTAAAATTATATAAACTAGGGGTTAAAATTAAATAAAAGTTATATAGACTATAAGTTAGAGTTAAATTATAAAATTTAGATTAGGGTCTTCTAATTAGAAAATATATTATAGTTAGTTATTATAGTATATTATAATTTATAAAATAAATAGTTATATTTAAGTTATAATATAGTTTTTTTATTATTTACGCTATACTCTATACTAAATTATAAAAGTTAAAAATCTAGAATTTCTACTATACTTTACTAAGTACTTAAGTACTAAACACGAATCCTTAGTCTAAATAATAACTTTTTTAGTATAAATATAATTTATATTATAATTTATAATAGTTAGTATATAGTAAATAATATAGTATAGATTATTATATTTTTAAAATATTTAATTAGGAAGGCTTCGAAGGCTTTTTATATAGTTTATAATATAAAAAATTAAAATTAGTAATTTTTATTAGAGAATTCTCTAGTAGTAATCTTATAATTAGTTAAGTAAAAAATATTTTTTTAATTAGTAGGCTAGTTTCTTATTAATAGTATTTAATTTTATAAAGGGTAATAGCTATATAATATTAATATTTAACTATTATTAAAAGCTGTAATAACTTATTTTTTAGTTTAAATTAATGTTTTTTCTTTAAAGTATTCCTACTAGTAGTACTAATAAATTTTTTATTTTTTATACTTTTACTACTAGTAGTTATCTTCTTAAGTTTTTTAAAATTTTTAGAAGCTTTTTTAGACTACTATTTACTAAAAAAGGTAGAGTTTTTATTATAAGCTAGATAGGTACGCGATATTCTAAAGGTAAAGTAGATAATTAAATATATATTTAGCTATTATAATTATATATAATAATAAAAAGTAGGTTATTAAGTTAGTAGTAAAGTAGGTAAGGATAATAATTAAGCGTATATATATAATTAGGCTAGTAGTATATAAACTATTACTAGTACTACTACCTAATTATATATAAACTACTTTTTAAATTAGACTAGTATTTTTTATTTTTACTACTCTACTATATTCTACTTTATATCCGACTTATATATTATTATATATTTTTAT
The DNA here is from genome assembly GCA_030770415.1 of Pleoardoris graminearum. Lineage (NCBI taxonomy): Eukaryota > Fungi > Ascomycota > Dothideomycetes > Pleosporales > Didymosphaeriaceae > Pleoardoris > Pleoardoris graminearum. The sequence goes on from JASEKS010000283.1 coordinate 68,946, forward strand.
TATATTAGCGCACCGTATTATAGATTTTATTACATAAAAGACTTTTAATTATATAAATAGACTACTACCGCTTTATAAAATTAAAATTTTACTAGATTTTAAGTATAATAAGTAGGATAAGCTTATTAGGGTAATTAATATAGTTATTTATAATAGTATTTTTTAACTAGTATAAGGTTTTACTTATAAAATAGATAAAATTAATAAAATTTTTAGAATACGCAGTATAGGTAGCTTATAAAAAAGATATTTAATAAATCTATAAATATTATTTAAGAGCTAGTTAAGCTTAAGCGCTCGCGCTGTAGTATAAAAAGATTAATTAAATATAAAAAATATAAAAGAGAAAGCCCTAAAAAAAGCTACGATAGTAAATTATTTAGTAAAATTTTAACTTATAAAAAAGTTTAAGGTAACTAAATAAAATATCTAGAAAAAAATAGTTAGAATAGAGTTTAAAAAGCTTAAAAAAAAAGAGGTTTTATAATAAGAAAAGTAGTAAGTTATTATAGCTATTTATTATAATCTTATACTTTTTTCGACACATTAAGTATAAAGGCATACACATACTCCTCCTTTTTTGAAACCCCTTTTGGTCGCCCCGAGCCACCACAGCCACACTATTTGTTCGATTAGTATACAAATATAAAAATATAATATATATAATCTTATACTAATAAAGTATAACTAAGTAGCTATAAATAAAGCTTAAATATATTTTTAAAAAATAAAAAGATATTATATTAAAAGTTAATAATAGGCGGTATATAAAGGTCTGAAAAAAGCTTTATTAAACTACTATAGGTAATTTTAATAAGAAAACTAAAAGTCGTATAATAACTTATATATATAAAGTAAATAGTGTTCTATAAAAGATTATATAAAATACGTACCTAGAGAAATTAAAAAAACTAAAATTAAATATATTTAAAAGTAAAAAAGCTAAGAATAAGTAGTATACCTTTATAAAAAATATAATATTTAAAGAGCTAGTAATAGTAATAGCCTAAACTTAAAAATAAGTTTATTATATTATTTTATTATATTTACGTACTAATTACTATAAGGAGCGTAAACTAATACTTTTTAAATAGCTTTTTAGTAATAGTAATATAATTTTTAAAACTAATAAACCGTATATTTTAAGTAATAAAAGTAATAAGTATAAGAAGAAGATTAATAATAATTTAGAAATTAATAAATATTATAAGGAGCTTAGTAATAAATATAAGATAAAAGAATAGTAGTAAGAGTTATAAATAAAGCTATAGGTAAAGGCTAAAAAGTCTTCTAAAAAAAAGTAAATAGGATATTGCTTTTAAGATAACGTAAAAGAGTGTTTTTAATAATAATATATAAATAAAAATTATTAAATAGTACTATTATGCTAAAATAGTTAATATATACCCTAATATTAGCGTATTACTAATAACTTAAAGCTATAAAACTCTATTTATAAGCTTTATTATAAAATTTATTAAAATTAAATTTTTTTAGAATTATAAATAGTTTTATATATTTATATTATATAATATTTTAGTTATTATTATACTATATTAATTATTATATTACTTCTTATTATTAAAATTAGAGTTTTATTTTTAATTTTAAAATTTTATATATTTATACTTACTAAATAATTTTTAATTTCCTTTTAAAATTATTATATATTAGTATTTTATAACAATATTTATAATAATAAATATAAAATAATTATAATTTATAGTAATATATAATTTTAAGTATTAAAAATAGTATATACTTTATATAAATAAAAATAAAAATTAATTAATAGAACGTTTTAATTATTATATATTTATATATTAATCGAACAAATAGTGTGGCTGTGGTGGCTCGGGGCGACCAAAAGGGGTTTTAAAAAAGGAGGAGCATGTGTATGCCTTCATTTTAATTATTATATATTATCTAATAATTACCTAAAATAAATATATAGTATATTATATACTAAGTATAAAGGTATACACATACTCCTCCTTTTTTAAAACCCCTTTTAGTCGCCCCGAGCCATCACAGCCACACTATTTGTTCGATTAATATACAAATATTATATACTAAGTATTTATTATATAAAATTATAATACTATTAATAAATTATTAATAAAATTATTATATTACTTATATTTATTTTTCTATAAAATATTACTATATAATAATAATATAAAGAAATTAAAAAGTATTTAGTAAGTATAAATATATAAAACTTTAAAGTTAAAAAAGACTTTAGTTTTAATAATAAAAGTAATATATTAATTAATATAGTATATTAATAACTAAAATAGTATATAATATAAATATATAAAAACTATCTATAATTCTAAAAAATATTTAAGTCTAAAAAATTTTAATTTAAAAAAAATCTTATAATAAAATTTTATAATAAAAGCTATTATATAAAGCGCTATAGCCTTAAGTTATTAATAAAATACTAATATTAGGGTACGTATTAACTATTTCTACGCACTAACTATTTTAGTATAATATATAGAGTATAAACTAGCCGGCGTTTATTATAGCTAATAATAATAGTTTATAAAATTACTTAAAATATTACTAATATACGGGTCGCTACTAGTATTTATATTTATATTAATATAATTTAATAAGATATATAATTACTATATACTAAAAATAAAATATTTAATTAAAGTTTTACTTAATATTTTACTAACACCCTACTATCGTAAAAAATTATAATATTAAAAAACTTAAGAGGTACTATATCTTATATTTAGAATTAATAACTATAGTTAAATATTTTTATAAATTACTAAAAATTAAATTTAGTTACTAACTACTAAAAGTACTATACCTATTTAAAATACTTACCTATAGAGCTATTAAAAGAGAAAAAAAATTAATTTAATTAAATTCATAGCCGCGTATATTAAGTAAAAAAAAAAAAAAAAAAAAAAAAAAAGCAATAATAAAAAAAAAAATTAAAAAAAAAAATAAAAAAATAAAAAAAAATAAAAAAAAAAAATAAAAATAAAAAATTTTTTTTTTTTTTTTTTTTTTTTTTTTTTTTTTTATAATATTTTTTTATTTTTTAAATTAATTTTTAAAAAAAAAAAAATTATAAAAAAAAATAAAATAAAAAATAGTAATACATATAATTAAAAATAATAACAATAGTTAAATAATTTTAAAAAATAATAAAAAATAAATATAATTACAAAACAATAAAAATAATATTACTATTTAAAATAATTAACTAAAAAAATATTAAAAAACAAAAAAAATTAATTTAATTAAATTCATAGCCGCGTATATTAAATAAAAAAAAAAAAAAAAAAAAAAAAGAGGCACTATCTACGTAGAATAAGTAGTAAAATATAACTAAGTAAGCTAAAAACGCTATAAGTATTACTTTATACTAGAATCTTTATACTTACTCTAGTTAGATATAGGACTAATTTAGAAAAGCTATTAATTATATAAATAATTATTTATATATATTCTATTTTAACTACGGCCTTATTTTTTAATATTTATTAGTAGAAGTTACTAGACTTAAATAAAATATTAGGACTAAGTATTTTATAAACTATTTAGATACTTAGTTTTATAAATATATATAAGTTTTTATTAATAATTAATAATTTATATCTTTTACCCTCTTTTTTTAATATTAGAATAAAAATATACGTATACTAGTTTTATTATATTTTACTATAATTTTTAAAAAGGAGCTTATATAAGTTATAGTTAATAATAACTAGTCTTTTTAAATAGTTAAGTAGTTATTATTTTAGTATTTTATTTAATTTCTCTAACTAGAGGCTGTAATAATTAGTTATTATAAATTTAGGCTAATATTCTAGAGTTAGTTCTAATAAGCTAAAGTATACTTTTTTAATAATTTTAACTAAATAACTAAAATTTTAATTATATTAGATATATAGTCTACGTTTAATTATTTTAGTTTTTTTACTATTAAGGTATATTATATTAATTACGACTAGTAATTTTAAGAAAAGTTACTTAATTTTATTTTAATACGCGAAAAGTATACAAGTATTTTTATAATAATAAATATACTATAAATATTATTAAAGATAAATCCTAAACTACGGCTTTTAGTTATTACTTATAATAATATTAATAATAATAATACGCTTACTTACGCTGATTAAAAGAAATTAGTTTTTAAGAATATTTTTTAGTACTTACGTAAAAATACTATACTATATCTAGTTTATATTATTAATTTTATTATCTAAAATATTATTAAGTATTTTAAGCTAGCAGTATTACCTGTAGTTAAAAATATAAAAATATTATAAAAATAATATATTTAAGAGATAGAAGCGTGGGCGTCTATTTTAAACTTTTTTTTATAAAATATATACGCTTTTATTATATATAATTATTATATACTAAGTAATTACTATATTTAGGCTATCTATATTACTATTAACGTATTATTATAATATTATAAGCGTTTTATTATTATATAATAATATTTACTATTTAAAAAATAGCTGTCCGTTATTTATATTTGTATACTAATCGAACAAATAGTGTGGCTGTGGTAGCTCGGGGCGACTAAAAGGGGTTTTAAAAAAGCAGAAGTATATATATACCTTCATAATCTGTCTGTTATTTATAATATTAAAATATAATAAAATTTAATATTTAATATATATACACGCGTACTTAAAATCTAGAAATATGTTAATAAATAACTAAAATAAAAAATTATACTTAATATAATTATTAGGGCGGTTAACAGTAATATAGTTAAAATAAACTTTTATAATCTTAAGCGACTTAAACTATTTTTTTATAAAATAGCACTATTTTAAACTACTTACTAAAATACTAATATATTTTAAAAATATTATAAGTTTTTTTAGTAAGAACTGAAAACCTTAAATCTAATATATTTAGCTTATATATAATTTTTTTTTAATTTCTTAAACAAGATAATAGTTAAGTTAAATAATAAAGACCTAAAACGTAAAGAGAATATTAAGTAATTAAAAATAATATAATCTATAGTTAAAAGTAGCTATATTAAGTTAAGTAAATACTATTTAAAAATAGACGTAGAGTAGAGGTTTTAATTTAATTCTATAATTATTTTTAATTTAATATAAAAGTTTATGGTATATAAAGTATAATTATTATAAATATTTATTATAATAAAATTCTAACTACTAATTTAAAATAATATATAGGAACTTTACTATAAATATATCTATTAAGAATAATTTTTTAATTACTTTAATCGCTATAATAATAATAGGTATATAAGTTATATACTAGCGTTAAACCTCTTTATATAATAAATATAAAATAGTAAGTAGTTTTAGAAACTCATTACTTTATTAAATAGTTTTTTAATTTTAAGCTAGGCGTTTTTTACAGAAAAAACTAAAGAGGCTAGTAATTAAATATATAAAAAAAGAGAAGTCTACTTAAGTACTTTTTATATAAAAATAACTAAGAGTTTTAATATACTAGATTAGTAATAGGCGTATAAAGATATATTTCTTTAACTAGCTTAAGTTATAAAAGACGTACTTACTATATTAATTATATAAGTTAGTATTAAGTATATTTTTAATATTACTAAAAACGTTATTAGTAATTAGAGATATTAACTTTCTACTTAAATAGTCTCGCAGATAATAATTTTTACTAATTTAATTTTTTAAAAAACGGAAGAGCAAACTAGACTATAAAATATAATAATATAAATAAGAAATAATAAAACTTTTTATAATAAAGTTAATAATTTACTAGATCTTCTAGCACCTTAGGAGCTTATTAAGGAGTATATAAAAAATATATCTTTTTCGACTCATTAAGTATAAAGGTATAGATATACTCCTCCTTTTTTAAAAACTCTTTTGGTCGCCCCGAGCCACTACAGCCACACTATTTGTTCAATTAGTATATAAATATAATATATATATAAAAAATATATATAGTATAAATAAAGATTTAATAAAAGGTACTAAAAATTATAAAAATAAATTACTTTTTTTTTATAAAAGCGTTAAAAGTTTATACGCTATTATAAGAGATTATAATTAATAGTTATTAAAATTTAATTTCTATAAGTATATAAACTAAACTAGAGTCTTATCCTATATTTTATTTAGTAATTTTTAAGGAAGAAATTTTAATAATTTTAATTTAATTTTAACTTAATTTTAACTCCTAGTCTATACAACTCTAACTTAACTCTAACTTTTAATTTATATAATTTTAATTTAATTCTAGTCTATAGTTTATATAATTCTAATTTAACCTTAACCTCTTATTTATATAATTTTAATTTAACTCTAACGTATTATTTATACAACTCTAACCTAACCCTAACCTAATACTAAGTAACCCTAACCTATTTACTAGCGTACCCTAAACTCTCTCTATAGCTTAAATTACTAGCCCTAATAGTAGTAGTAGTAGTAATATATTAAATATTTTTAACTATCTAAATTTAAGCTTTTATATTTTTAGCTCTAACTATTTAAGTTTAAACTTTTAAATTTCCGGCTCTAGCTATTTAAGTTTAAACTTTTATATTTCCGGTCCTAAGAAGACTAAAATAGCCTAAAATAGTATATTAAGCTAAAACAGCTAAGGCTAAAAATATAAAAGTTTAAACTTAAGTAGCTAGGGCTAAAAATATAAAAGCTTAAGCTTAAATAACTAGAGTTAAAAATATAAAAGCTTAAGCTTAAGTAACCCAGACTAAAAATACTATTTTATAAAGCTATTTTATTAAACTATTTTATTAATAAAAATATACCCTATCTACTTTTCTTTTTATATACCACTAATAGGTATTTTAGTTTCTTCTTTTTTATATTTTTATTTTAATAGGCGAGGGTTATACTTTTTTTATTTATTAAATAAGACTTACGGGAAGTCTTTAATTTTAAATAAATAATTATTTAAACTATTAATATTTAATAAATTTCGCACTACTAAAAGCTTTTAATAATAAATTATTTATTAAGCTTTTACTATACTACTACTATAGTATTTATTATTAATACTTATCTCTATAATAGCGTTTAACTTTTATTTAATTTTTAATTAAGCCTTAGGTTCTCTAAACTCTAAATTATCTACTTAGTTTTTTTTTAGTAGTATTTTAAAGTCTCTATTAATAGTAGTATTAAATAGCTAAAAAAAGAAATATATATTTAAATAAAATTATTACTAGTACTATAAAATTAGTTTTTAGCACTTTTAGCACCTTTAAAATATAATAGAAAATTATTTAATTAAAAACTATAAGATAATTTCCGGTCCTAGTTATATAAATAAGAGAATACTCTTTATCTAACTACTTAATAAATAGTTTCTTATTATTATACGCCTTCTAGTTAAACTCTATAATTATATTAAAATAATAAAAATATATTTTTTTATTTTTAATTATTACCTTATTACTATTCGTGTTATAAAATATAAGCATTAGTTATAGATATTTAATACTATTAGTAAAAATATATAAAATAAAAGTAGCTTATTATTTATTTTATTTACTATAAAGAGATCTTTTAGTAATAGTATAGCTACTCTTAAAATTATAAGTATATTTATCTAAATATTTAAATAGAATAAGTATCTTATTAAAATTAAAAATGCTAAAAAGACTATAGTAAAAGTCTATAATATTATAAAAATTTTTCCTTATAAAGTATAAAAAGAAGTTAATTATACTAAAATAGTTAATTAGTAGCTTCTAAGCTTATTTTATTAAATAATAATAAAATATATTCTATCTCTTCTAAAACGCTAAAAATTAATTATATAATAAAATAAACTTTATATTAGTTCTATATACTTTTTAAAATAAAATTTTTAATTATTAGTAAAACTAACTACGTAAAATAAAATTTCTAGTCTTATATCTTACTATAAAGGTAGTATATAATCTAGCCTCTAAAACTAGTTATAATATATAAAATTAGTTAATAATTACGCGTTTACTATTTATCTTTAACTAAAAAATCTCTATTTAAAAAATTTACTATTTTTTAACTACTATTTTAGAAAGATAAAAGACCCTAGCGACTTAAGTATTTATTAGTAAATAATAGTTATCCTCTACTTATAAGCCTTTTTAAATATAAATATAGGGCTAGAAATCTAGTACCTAATTTAAATAGTTTATAATATAGTTAATTACTATTAACTTTTTTTTAATAGTAAGAACGGTAACGTATTTAATAAAATTTAAAAAAAATATTATATAATTACTACTAAAACTTATACTAAAGTAAAAACTAAAATATATTTATTTTATAAGTAATTCTATAGTTATAATAGCAGTGTTTTTAAAAATATTAAATTTTTATTTATTAAATAAAACAGACTAAAGTACTATAATTAAAACTAAAAATATAAAAACTTAAACTAGAGTAGCTAGAGCTAGAAATATAGAAACTTAAACTTAAATAGCTAAAACTAGAAATATAAAAGTTTAAGCTAAAATAACTAAAGCTAAAAATATAGAAGCTTAAGCTTAGGTTAAAGTAATTAAAACTAAATATATAAAACTAATTATTTTTACTATACTATATTACTATATTATAATATTTAATTTAAAGTATTTATAGGGTATACTAAAAGAAAAAAAATATTAATTTATTAACCCTATTATAGGGATTTAAGTATTTTTAATATTAAGTTATTATTACTTAATTTTCTAGCTCTACCCTAATAAAGCTCCGCCTATCTTTATTAAAGGACTAACCTACCTATTAGAGCCTAGTATAGGTGTTTTATAAGAGATTATGCGGTACCTAGAGTATCTATGGTTCCTGATATCTTCCTCGAGTCACCTGATCACAAGGCTCGACAACTGGAGCCTAGCGCAGTACTTTAACGCGCCTCCGGCGCAAAATCCTGCACGCTCCTGGCTGTACTTGAGTGCCCACGTCATTAGAGAACTTGGCCACAAGAAGGATACCTGCGCTGCCGCGAACCAAACGCGTACATCACGTGCCGTTCCCGCGCGGGGCGTCCCCCGCTGACGTATTCGAGCATCCGCCTAGCTTAAGCGCGCCTCTACGAGACCACCGCACCACCTTCGCACGCCAGTTCCACTTCGCACACCGCATCCGCGGTAGACTCACATACGTTTGCAGAATCAGCAAATAAAAATCCATGGCACCACCAAACAGCGCGGGCAATCCGCTCGGCGCGGCCTCGCTCGCGCCGCTGATGGCGGCTAGCCTGCCCAAAGCCGCCGACGGCAAGCTAACCAGCGCCTACGAGGCCATCGCCCTCGCCGCGCACGCGGGCATGATTGCAGTCGGCTTCCGACTCATCGGCCTGGGCGAAGATGGCCGGATCGGCGAGTCCACCGCCAGCTTCTCCCTGCCGGAGCAGCGTACTGACGCTTCAATAGACGCGCAGGCAGACGCGCACAACCCCCAAGCGCTACCGACAGTGTGGAACGCCCACAACTCGTACGCCTTTCGCTACGCGCACTCGCAGTCGGCGCTGGAATACATCATCAAAGTCAACAGACTCGGCGGCAAGGCTGTTGTGTTCGGCCTTGGCCTGGGCGATGACAAGACAGCCACCTTCGACGTCACCGTCAAGGACTACATCTCAGAGAGCTCCTTGCCTGTCACGCTCTCAGAAGACATGTCCAACGATGAGCTGGCGAAGAAGCTGCAGGACGTCTTCATCTCCGAAGGCCGTCTCGCCGACTTCGGCGCCCTGCTCAAGCTCTCCATCATACAAAGGCTGGCGCCTGGCCTGAGCAAGGAGGGATACGAAGAGTCCAGCACACAAGACGACCGCGACGCCGGCCGAGCTCGCGACCAGCCGCGACAAGGCGAGCCCGCAGACCCTCGCCGGCCGCCCGAAGAGCCTGAGCCAGCTCGACCCTATCCTTTCGTCGATCCCCTCGCAGAGCCCCGCCAACCCGGCCGGCCGCTCCCGGAGCCAATCCCAGGCTTCGAAGACGAATACGAGATCAATCACCCCCCGCGTGGCGGCCTCCGCGACGACCGACACCCCATGGACATCGGGCACGACGATCTCTACCCGCCTGGTCTAGGCCCACACGATCCCCTGCGCCCTCACCTCGGCGGAGGACTGCCACGCCCTGGCGGTATGGGCGGTGGTATGCACCCCACATTCGATGATACGTTGTTTGGTGGACAAGGTGGACAAGACGAGTATGATCCAATGGCACCGCCTGGCTCGCGGTACGATCCAGTGGGCCCGGGTGCTGCGCCGGGCGATAATCGAGGTGGTCCGCGTTTTCCTGGTGGAGCTGGAGGATTTGCTGGACTACGCGGTGGTGGAGGAAGGCCGCCGAACCCCTTTGATGGCTTTGGTAATGGCGGCTACATCTAGTTAAGGCAGCCTCAATCGAACCAGCTTCAAATGAATCAGCCCCAATCGAACCAGCCTCAAGCAAACCAGCAACTACCAAGTCATCAATCCAGCCAGCATCCACCAAACCAGCCTCGCTCGAATCCGTCAGGGTATTACTCGAACCTGCATCAACTAAGACAGCAGCAGCAGTTGAATCCATCGACTTACTTTGGGCTGCCTTCAACAACACCGCGTCAACCAGGACAGCCTCGGTCATTGCTTCCATCAAGTTATTCACATCCGCCTCCACCAATACAGCGCCAACCAGGGCAGCAGCAGCCAACTCATACATCAACTTCCTCCAGACTACCTCCACACGCACAGGATTTATTAAGGAGGCAGGTTCAGGCATACCATCCATCAAGTTATTCATACGCGCCTCCACCAATACAGCATACATTAGGACAACAGCAGTCGGTCTTACTACCAAACTATTCACCCGCGCCCCCACCAGGACAGCCTGCACTGGCATATCATCCGATTTATCAAATGTAACCTCGTCCGACCCAACCAAGCCTAAATCAATCAATCCAGAATCCAACAAGTCCAGTTCAACCGCAGGGGAGTTCTGTAGAGCTTGTATAGGGTACGCGCTTGGTACGGAGCTTCTGGGGGAGTACGAATGGATATGAGCTCCATTGGGTGATGACGGAGTATGCGGCACATGGGTAACGAAATTAACGCGGAAGAAAGTCGGGCGTAGGGTTGGCGAGTCGTACAGTACTCAATCAAAAGCCTAAATCGTGCGTTACCCTAGGCTAGGCGACACAATGACCGCGACTGTACCTGACCTTCTAACATTGTGCTGTAGCTATAGCATAACAGTGGTCGGGAAGTACAACACCGATTGATAATTAATAGTAGCTTGATAGCATTCCCAGTCGTCTTATACTTAAATTTATAATAAAGTAAAGTAATTTACTGTTCCGTATATAGATGTTAAGGTAGGTAAAACTCGCTCGAATGCCTAGACCGGCTTTATCCACGTTCGTCCGCTGTACGCATACAGTAAGTACTATGTTAAACGTCCGAGTGCAGTTTGTCACCCTAGCATGGGCAACCCAACGCAATGTGTTCAGAGTATTGACAACGGTGCTGAAAGTCCGCTCTCCGCCTAGCCCAGCCCGACCACCCCTCCCGCGATACCAACCGACAGGCAACCGGGCATAACTCACCATGTTCCCCGCATGTGGCTCGCATATACCCATGCCGCAGCGCATCGCACCGCAGCGCAGCAACTATCAAGCTACTTCCTGGATCGCAGATGCAGCGACCGCGCCGCATCTTGGTTCGTGGGGTAATGGAAGCGAAGGGTGCGCGCGGGCAGGGTGGCATGTAGAGATGCGGCGCGGTTGCGAAGATTATTCGGACGTCCCTCACCGAACCTCGTCTCCAGCTTTGTATATTTGTTTGGTGCTTCCTTTTTTTGCTGTAATCACCGTATTGCTATTTGTGCTGGTTGTCGCGTGATCTGTTCAGGTCGTTAACGACGATAGGTAAAGAAGAACGTTATTCGGACGTGGAAAGATGGAACTTGGATCGCCTAGTATGAATATTTTGGTCGGCTATCGCTTTCTACATTTTTTTTCTTTTATGAGGAGGTTTCGGGAGATGCGAGGGAGGAGTGTTGGGATGTTGAGCACTGATGTGCTGGCGTGGTTTACTGGAGCTGCGCCGAAGTGCTCGCGTCCAAGCGCACCGCATAGCATCCCCAGTGAACGCTACCAAAAAGGGAGCGGCATGCGACTCGCACGCCGATGCGATGCGAATCATCATCCACCCGGTCTCGCGCGAGTCCGTCCCCGCAACCTGACGAGCGATCTCGTATCGGGTACCTGCCCCCGACATCTACCTTGCCCTAACAGCAATCAGGCCTCCAGCGCCTCTTTCAAACCTCTCGTAAATTGCGCGAAAAGGACTGCAGTCGCGACTGCGATCCTCGAACGCGGTTAAGCAGGTCCGGCCTCGTCAGCGCTGACTCCCGAATTGTGCAAGCCCTCCGGATGTCGAACCCAAGCTTATCGATGAAGGAATACAAGCTTATTTACTGCGCCGCCAGCTTGTGGGATTTAAGGGCCAGATTGTACGCCTGGGTGAGTTAGGCGGGTGCGAGGACCGGTGGTTTGTCGTCGTGTCGTCCCAAAGGCGGAGTTGGGGGAGATCCCGCACGGCGTCTCTAAGCGCGCTCGCTAGGCGCAAGCGCGCTGCTTGCCTGTCAAGACACCCGAGGACTCAGCGCTGGATCGTCTTGGATGCGAAAATACCCGAGGCTGGCATCGGACGTGCGATACGTAATCTTCGCGCATAAAGTCGTGTTATGAAACAATTTGTTGCCCACCGCCTGGCATTTGGCGACATCGAGATGCGCAATGGCAACGGAGTGCCATACCAAGAGCAAGATCCGCAAAGGTTGACCCTAGATTCAATGTGCGCGTAAGCTTTGCGGGTTGCGTGCACATGCCACGGTACCGCGGGGGCACTGATGGTATCGGAAGCCCACGTGTAGCCTTGTACGAGTGCGTTGTATGGCGCAGTCGGCCGTTGCACAGCGCTCTTTAATGTAAAGCTGTTATATCGCTTTATTAATATTACGTATAACCATATATAAAGTTAATACTTATTTAATTAATTTACTACTAATTTATCTTTTTATTATTATTTTTATATTACTTATTTATAGTTAAAAAATATTAAATTTATATAGTATTACTATACTTATTAATTTTTTTATAGTTTATTTTAAAAAAAAGTTTCCTATTATTTAGTAGTTATAGTTATACTTTTTAATAATTATTTAAAAAAAATAACTTTTTTATTTATATAAGTAAAAGGCCTTAAAAAGTAAAAAATAATTATAATATATAAAGTTACTATTAGTATACTTATAAATATTAGTTAATTATACTTTATAAGCTACTAAGAATAAACGCTATACTAATATTTATATTAATATACTAGATTCTATTATATAACTTTAATAATAATATTAATATAGTAGAGTAAAAGGTATTATAATATTATAGTACTATAGTACTACTTAGCCTAAAAAAAAAGTAAAAGTAATAGTAGTCCTATACTAGTATACTAAACTTTAGTACACTAAACTATATATTAAATTATATATTAAACTATATACTAAAGCTATAAGTTTAAGTCTCTTATTAATTTAAAATAAAAATATTTTTTATAATTTTTATATTAATATTTTAATTAAATAAAAAGTGTAGCTATAGTAACTTAGAATAATAAAAAATATTTTAAAAAAGAGGAGTATATATAGTATATACCTTTATTATAATTTTTTTATACACTTATTTTTTTAACTATATCTAAAAAAATTACTTTTTTTTAGTTTATACCTTTTCTAAACTAGTGTGTCAACGCTATACTTTACCTCTTTTTATATAATAAAAATGTAGAGATAAATTTATAAATTTACTCTCTTTAAAATTTTAAAATAAAATTTTAAAAGTATAAGTTTTTATTATTTTTAAATAGTCTTTAATTTAGTTTTTATATATTTATTAATAATTTTTTTCTTCTTTATATATTTAATATTATTATTAAAAATATTAGCGATCCGCGTATACTACGCTAGTAAATGGGTCGGGGTTAGAATTAGGTTAGAATTATAAAGCTCGGGCTACATTTTATAAAAATACTAAAATATTATTAAAAAATCTTAAATAACTTTTTAATTATAATAGATATAACTATAAAATTTTATATAAGATAAATATAAGACTATATTTCTTATATATAAATTAATAATAATACATCTATATACTAGATTCTATATAATTTAAAATTAAAATAGATTTCCTCTTTATATTTTATATTGTGTAGAATCTAGTAAATAAAAGTATTATTTTTATAATTTACAATTTTACTTAAGCTTATACACTAAAACTTTTATTATTATATTATTATTATATTAATTATATTTAAAAAGTTAATATATACTTTTTAAAAAAGACGTTAATGTTTCTCGCTTATTCTTACTTATATACGACTCTAAGTAGTCTGTGTAACCTTATCCCATTCGCCACCCTAGTGTATACTTATAGTAAATAAATAGATTATTTATAATATTATTTATAATATAGATTATTATATATTTTTCGACATAATAAGTATAAAGGTATATATATACTCCTCCTTTTTTAAAACCCCTTTTAGTCGCCCTGAGCTACCACAGCTACACTATTTGTTTAATTAATATATAAATATATAGATTATTATAATCTATATTATAATAGGTTTAGTATTATATATAACTACTAGCTTTTTAGTTATTATTAACATATTAGTAAAAAGAATAAAAAGAATATTAGATAAAATATTTTTATAAATTACTATTTTCTATAGTATTATAGTTAGTATTTACTTCTACTACTATCTAATATACCCCCTCTATTCTTATTATCTCTACTCTAGTAGTAGGTTACCCTTTATATTTTTATTTAATACGCCTTTTTACTATAATTAATATATTATTATTTATACTAGTTGTCATATAATCTGTTTAGGTCAGTAACGATAATAAAGGAGAACCTAGCCGTTGCACAGGAACTATATATCGACTATTGGTGGTTAGAATCCCCAGCTGGGTTGACATTGTGGTGTGGTACAGAACCGAGTTAGATGTCGAGCCCGGTCGGTCGTTGTATTGCACCATGGCGCAACACACTGTACTCAAAGTTCTTGACCTGGTGCTGTAGGGCTCGGGTCCATGGAACCCGGCTCCGCACTTGAGTCGCGTTAGTTCATGCCTTCTTACACTGAACTTACAGTGCTAATCAGTTCGAACTGGAAAAGGTGGACAAAGCGGACGTACTGTCCGACTTCGAGTGTTGAAGGGTGACGCAGCACCTCAGTCGGGTTCAACTGTATGAGGATTGTTCGCTCTGCGATTCTATGGAGGATAAATTGTGTCTCTGGTATATGCGAATCACAATGTGCGCAACTGCGGGGGGAGAGGCAAAGGACGGAGGTAGCAGTGGAGTCATACAACCGGTTCCGCATCTCACGGATGTAAAGCAAACGGCCTTGGGCTCGCCTGCATGTCCGGCCTGTAACTCCTGACCCCCGCCCCTAAGAGCACAGGCAGTTGTATAATACTGTGCATGCAAGCCAAGTATGTCAAACGGATGCTTAATTTAACTTCGGTTCTCGCTGGCTCAAGCGATGCTGGTTCTAGCACCTCGCCGGAGAGTCATGATGGGGTAATTCCTTCCAAGCAAAAGGCATTGAAAGTAGGGCGTAACATTATCCGAGCCATAAGACCGGTCGTACTTTTGACCGATGACACCGTAAGGCTGCATGTTTTCAAGGCGCAGATGCGCAGGGTACTGTCACAAGAAGGTTGTATCATCCGTTAGATCTGGCCCAGCGCCGCAGATAGAACCCAGCCTCACGCCCGTCAGGAATCGAAAATATCTCCCGTAGTAGCCTGACAAGCGACGCAGGCGAACCTTCCATGTCGCAATGGCCCGGGCTGTGGTGAAGCTGGTCAGCAACAGGAAAGGTGTACAAGTTGGGGCCGCGCTCAATCGGGCGGTATACTCGATATAGTGCGCATCGTTTCTAAAGTAGAATGGGGCTGAATAAGCCTTAAGCGCCGGGCGTTAAAGTAACGCGATTTGCGTGGGGTTCTTACGCTCCGCATTTATATCTTAGCGAGCGCGAGGCGGTAGGATTGCTGACGGAACCTACATATAGTGTACACTACGAAACCTGTTCTGATGTCAGCCTCATCCAGGATGCTCGCCTGAATTCGCGGAATTCGGGCGCAAGCTTCCGAAGTCGTCGGGTTGATCGGGTCGCGATCCTTCCACAGATTCGAACTTCGTCCGTGCGGTTAGACAAAGCGACCGATGGCGAAAGCTGTGCGGTGTGTGAATGCTTCCTCAGTACGATGGGATAGGCTCCGCGGACATTTGCAGGGTAGGGCACATGCGGTGGGAAACCGACGTTACTTTAGAGCTCGGTCGCACACGCGCTAGAATGGGTCCCCCAGCAATCGCTGGCGCATGCTGAACACCACACGCGCGGCCCACGCGGTTAATCAGCCAGGGCCTAGCCGCGAGGCGCGTTAAGCGCTACCACCGCGCTTATGTCCTGGCAAGGGGAAACGAGCCGATCGCGATTGGCGTCTGCGCCAGATTTGGCGAGGCCTGTAGCGCTGCCGCGCCATAGATTGTTCCAACGATCCTTGGTGCGTCTTTTGGAAGCCCAGCGCCGTGAAACTGGACTCCACAGAAGATTGCGTGCAGGTGGTGCACCTGGTCCAAGGTTGCAGTATTCGTTGCACGTGTTCTGTAGCCCGTGATACACTTCTGCCTTAAGGGTACCTAGGCAAGAGGCTGTTCCTGGTCCTATCGCTGTAGGCTTACTCCGGTGTTTGAGGGTAAGATTAAGCTGCCCTCCTGAAGACGAGAAGATGTGTACCGTTGGCCTCTGTGTTGCCTATTCTGATGTAATATATACCGTACCAGGGCCTCTCTCATGTTGTACAAACTGGGAAGCGTAAGATCCCAGATGCGCTGTAGCTGCAGAGTGGCCTTTGAATCGTCGCGCTCACGTGCAAACCTCCACGGATGAGCGGCCTGAGGCAGCGACGCCGCGGAGGATTCGGCACGAGACGGGAGTACGGCTCACACGTGCTCGTGAGAAGCTTATTGACCCCAAACCTATCCTCCTTGAAACATCTACGCCACAATGTTCGGCCATCTGTTCAATTGGCAGTTTGAGAGTAGAACAGTTCTATGTCACCGTGCTGTGAATATGCCCGATGCCAAGAGGTGTGTCAATATGAGGGGCTCTTTGAGGTGGATTGGCTCGGTGTCAGCACCACCAGCGACCTCAGTGACGGGGTGGCATGATGCACCGTCGCCTACCCTTGCCCCACAAGTGTCGAATCACGTTGTGGAGATGTCGATTATCCATCTTCCCACTGGGCCAGGTGCCAACCGTTGAGCCGTAGCCGTGCAGGTCAGTGCAAAAAGGTTGACTGGATGTGCGCGAAGCCCAGGCTTCTGGTAGAATGGCCGTCGGTTGAGTCGGGCACGGAGCAATCTTCGCTCCAGAACCCAACGACACTGGTTCCCAAAGGACGAAGCTGACAGTAATACGCGGTGCATGCACGCCGGAGCAGGTAGAGTCCTGTGCAAGCGAACAGACACGCAACCAGCATGCGGAATCATTGGAAGAGGAGCAGGAAGCGCCCAATGAGGACCCTGAGCGGGGTTCGTAGGTGAGCATGCGCGCTGCGGTGTATCCTCCGTGATACAGCTGGCTAGTGGGGTCAATTTCGAACAGTGAAGACCGAGGCGAGAGCAAGTGGGGCATGTCTTAGTTGGTGAATGCCGTCGCCCAAACGAGCGTCATGGCCTTTTTGAAGCGCTGGACTGCAGACCGGTCCGAGAAGGGAGATGAGGGACGGTCCGCCAATGCGACGATGATGGAGCAACCCGCATGGCCGGCCAGTCATGTGCTTTGGCGGGAACAGCCAGCAGCCCGTCTTCACACGGCGCTGCCAATGGACGAGCGGGACGGCAACGGTGAATGCCACCTATGAGAGGGTGTGTCCCTGCTGGGGGGGTTAGCCAGAGCAGCAGCGCGTGTAGGGGTTTCCGCGTGGGCGGGTTAGGCAGCATCCACGCTCGCTGCATAACGGGCCAGGCATGGAACGACATACAGTGCTGAGAAGGGTCATGGCTCGGGGAGGTCGAAGCGCTGCTGCCGTCACGGAGAGCTAGTCACGGCTGCGCGCAAGCGAGCCCCGGAGCCCGCGGAGGATGTATGCTTAAGCTTAACACATGCCACGGCAAGCCTGGCGTCGCTGATCGCCCTGCACAACTGCCGCACAGCTGTCCTGTTGTGCCCGGGTGGCGGTGTCTGAGCCTCCGTCTCAGAGGTCTGCAGCACGCACGGCATGGCCGTTTGCTTTCAACAGCCGCCCGTGCCGCCGCGCTGCGGCCGGCCTGCTAAAAACAAAGAGGCAATATAGCCAACAAGGCACGAGGCTGCGTCTAATTACTATCGACGGGGCTGGCTGGTGGCCAAGTTGCCGTGCCGTGCAGACGTGCATTGCATAAGCGCCAGCGTCAGGACCGCCTCGCGCTACTGGCTGTCCTATGCGCTTGAGCAACGTCGCGCATCTGCAGCAATCTGCTCAGACAGAAGGTGGTCCGCGGCCCCCCCTGTTCGGGGGCGGGTCGCGGACACTGGGGGCTGACTTCCGCACGCGCGCTTGCAACAGAAAGACGTTATGCACGGCGAGGGCGGCCCTAGTGTCCAGTGTCAGGACGCGCGACATGGGCCGTTCACACCCTGTCCTGGCCGCCGTTGCGCCCGAGCCGTTCGTTTGCAAATCATCTAGGCCGCCCCTCGCCGTCAGCATCAGGGTTTACGGCCATGAGATAGTCCGACTATGAGAAGAGAAGGTTGTTGTGGCCAGGTGGCTCTATGCAGGCTATTCCTGTCTACCTTTGACGCCGTGCATGCTGACTGCCCGCTGAATCACCTGGTAGTACCCATACGGCATAACGCCCCAGCAAAATAATCTAAGCAGAATTCCACCTCGTGTGCCGCCTACAAGCCATGAAAAGTGCCGCCAAAGCCTTTGTTGTGAAGTTGGGCGAAGTGCCCATCGAGGCCACCTCCGTCTACACCTTGTCGACTTTGAGAGTCGAAGGGACCATGTGAAGCATCCGCAGGTTGGAATCCAGCGTACGCTTCCGGTCGTGGCGACGGAAGATAAGAGAGCGGGTGGCTAGGAGCCGATTGCATAGATCGGCTGCGAGCAATCAAAGCAGGGTAGTCTACCTCATTGCGCCTGGGACAGCTGCCTCGTGAGTCGTGTCGATGCCTGTTTCACTTCAGCGACAGTCCTACCTGAGCAGAAAGCTTAACTCACCTGTTGAGCGTATCGCGTCGCGCAAACGTCTTGCCGCATAGCTCGCACTCGTGGTCCCTGCGCTTTTCATGAACGCTGTTGATATGGCGGACCAGGTCTGTTCGCCGCTCAAACTTCATCTCGCAGTGTTCACAAAAGTGTTCTTTGCATCGGTTCGGGTTATGGCGCGCCATGTGAGTCTTTCTGTTGTACGCACGAACGAACCCAGTACCGCAAATCTCACACCTGAACTTGGCCTCCTCATGGGGCACTCGGGTTCGACGTTGCTGCGGACGGCGTGCCACACCGGCCTTGCTGTCACTATGCGACGAGCTGGGCCGCACGCTAGGCGAGTAGTTACTCGTGGGCTCGAGCTTGTAGGCTGGACCTGATGTGCTGTCGCTCTCATAGTACGATTTGGGAGACCCGTAAGCATCATCGTACGATGTAGAGTTCGTGAGCCGATCTGGTGCAACAGTGGCTAGGGGAGAAAGCTCGTTGTCGGTACTCCATTCCACTCCTCCCTCAAGCTTGATGGACGGAAAGCTATGCTCTGATCCATCCCCGGAGAAGACCGACATTTCTCGTCGCGAGGATGTAGACGACCGGTGGGACGGGTGATATTCAGGCCACAACATATTCGATCGGTTGTCAGGGCACACGGGGTGGTCATACGCTCCGGAAGTCCATGGGTTTACAATGGGTGCGGGAGCCATCGAACATGCGCCGGCCCAAGCCTGGGTGGGCTGTGGAGAGGGCGAGAACATGATCCGGTCTGCAGACGTAGGGAATGGCTGAGAATACTGATACAACCCTAAGCCATCAGCAGGGTATCTTGGTAGTTCCGTGTCGCTGTGAGCTGGTGAAGGATACGCAGGCGATTGGAGCAAGGAAGTCGAGTTGGATGCTTGCTGAGCAGGCGACGGAGGCCCTTGTTGCGCTCGGGAGTCCATGGAGGGAGTGAACGGATGCATTGGCACTATGACCATAGCGAGGACTGAACGATGAAAGATGTTCGCGAGAGAACAAACGTAGTAGCAGAATATGTAGATATCTGGAAGAGGCAGTCAGGATATGGAGGTATCGGGCGTACAAGTACGGAATATATTTGGTAAAAAAAAAAAAACAGGCTACGTGCAGCCCTAGCAGCCTCAAATAGAGACTACGTTCTGGTAGTACTGAGGCGGTGCGTTCACAACGACTCCCAGATAATGGGGACTGAAGCGTCAGGCAGACTCGGAGATTGAACTGGAAAGAGCGGTGCCGCGAGAGCAGTGCCAGACCAGGTATGAGCAGGCGCTTGCCGCCCCGCGCATGTTGCTGGGTGGTGCGCACATGGGGCCGTGTCTTGCTAGGGGTCAAAGTGTACAGTGGAGAGATGCACCGACAGGGGTCCTTGCTAGGCGTAGGCAGCCAAGCGCAACCCTAGCAGCTTGGTGGCGTGTGGGCCGTGAGTGAACCCATCCAAGCTCTCGGGAACGCGAAGCGGGCCGAGCACAAACCAGATGGGGACCGGCGACATTAACGCAACATATCGCTGCGATGAGCCTCGATCTCCACGCTTTGGGGTTTACCAGTGGACCAAGGCCAATTGGCAGATGGAGTGAAGGGCTGCGCAGATCTCTACAGAGTATCAGCCTATGAGAATACCACTTCATATGTTATCATATTTGACAGTCCACCGAGTTCAGCTCAGTGTTTGAGCTGGAAAAAGGAATGCCAACACGCATTTGATTCATCCCGTGCGCTGTATGGCTCGATTTTGAGACATTCATTGCTCGTTGTCAAATTTCCATGTCCCGTGCAGTCAACGGTCATTATGATATATCCCTCTTTTGCCGGGCTTGATTAGGTCAAGTTCGGGGGTTGGAAGTCGTTCACTTCCTGGAGAAATGGAAGCGATAGCCATCAAGCGGCCCTGCCTGCCTCGCGCTTTTCTTGCAGTCGTGATACGATGGAGGTAAGTTCCTCCATCTGCATGGTAAGTTTGGAGACCAATACTCTCAGTTGCGGGTCGGGGTCAGCTTGTCCAGGTCTGGTCTGGGGCCGGTCGGGTACAGGTGTTTTGCCTGGTGTACGTCCATTCCCGTCATTAGAAGTCCGAAGGCCTGCAGCTAATAATCGAGCTGGCTGAATGGACGACCGAAACATCCCTTTCCTTGTCGAGGCTTCGGGTCCAGCCATGGATAACACGCCCGAGTAGGGTCTCTGCGAACTGAAGAGTTGTTCATAAGCCCATATAGCAGCTACGACAGGTGCATGGGTGGCTTTCAGCAGAATGATGCGAGCACTCCTCAGCCGTTTTGAAGGCAGTGCTAGACGAAGAGGACGCAGGAGAAGCGGGATAAGATTCTAGGTGCCCTTGTCAGCCTCGTGCTAAGATCACGGATGGAGTCCAAAATTTGAGTACAATCGGCCGGTCTATCGCCTATTCTGGAGTATCACACTCTTCAAACGTCTGACACGGTAATGTATGCAGGGAATGCGCGCTTCAACACGCGGAACTTGCGGCGTCGAGAATCTGCCTGAGCGGCAGTTTGGGGTTTGCAACCATGGCCCTTTGATCATCTCAACCCCACAAAATTGCCTCCGCATCGGGAGGAAACCGTGGTGGATTGGGCCAAAGAGCTTTTGCTGCGGTGCGAGGCTATGTTGGCTAGTGGGTGCCGGCGCTTAATCCCGTTTCAAAGGACCCGAAGCAGTCTAGGGCGTGAACACTTACCAATGGAGGTAGATAATATGTCAAGCGATTTGACGAAGACGCTTCGAGTACGTACACGGAATAGCTGTCGCGATTGCGATCAGTGTTGCTGTGTCACAATACGTCGCGGCTCGACTTACATGAACAAGTATTCATCACGTGCATGCTCAAGCACCTATAAAAGTTAGCAGAGCAGATCCCGCTCGTCTGTGCGCAGATTGCAGCCAACGATGATTCGCAATCACCGTCAATAAAGAAACACCATGTTGCACACTTGGAGCGCGCAGTGACGCGGTGAGCAGATGATAATGCTGACCAACTTTCTGTCGTACAGTGACGCACAGGGTGAGCGCACGACAGCTAGCGTAGGAATACCGATATTAGGAGAGCCACAGGCAAACAGCAATGCTACTCCCACTGCGACAAGCTGACTGCAGCTGGGTGAGGCGGTGCTGCCGTCCTGAGTGGCTTCCCGCAGCTCTGCCATTAGCGCAGGTTTGGCGGCGCTTAAGTCAGGCGGTCTTTGTGTTTGGCCACCCGGAAACATGGGAATCGTTTGGAAGTATCCAACATACCTTGCTTAAGCTGTTGGAAAGCAGAGAGATCAGTGATGTGATGAGGAGAATATTCGTTAGCGCCACGAATATGAGCTATCAGGCGGATTAGCAGCACACAGACGCTCATAAGACGGCAGAACATACCATCACTGGAGGACCGAAGTACGGTGAGCTGCGTCACTGTCAACTGGTGTTGTATCGCTCCTAGGGTGTCCCTACATCTGTTGCGCCACGTCCTTGGAGTTGATCAGTCAGCATACTCAGCCACCAGTGTGTCTTGTTGAACTTACAAATCCCAAATAGGAAGATCCAAAGAAGACCTTAACCAAGATCCAACTCTGCTACCTCGTAAGCTCGGGCAAATATTTACTCGCATAGTCATCACCAACCATTTCGCTAGGCGTGTAAGTGCCTCTTGCGAGTAACACAAACGTGGTTAGGAAGCCTACAGATCGACTTTTTAAGTGACACCGCTGACAACTCGGTAGGTTTCATCTTACCGAGATACAAGATGACCACTAAGGACAAAAACTTGACAAAATCCTTGGTCTACAGTATGCAAAAATAAGCGTTTCCAGTATGAAACAGCGACTGGTTGGAACACTGACCATCTCCTTGAGACAAGGGATCTGTCCGTAAAGTCAGCCGGGACACATTGCTACCATGGAATGAAGACGGCAAGGAGATTAGCTCCTGACACGCTCTAGCTATCCAGGATGCGCCGTGCACAGACAGAGAGGCAGATTCACTCACCAAGGTTCCAAAGTAGGGATTTAAACTTAGGAGAGAAAAGATCCGAGGGACCAGGAAGAGAGCTTCCAAGCCAAGTACGTCGTAAGCAAGATCAATTATACTGGTAGAGGCATCTCCTTGTAGACTGAGTCCGACGATACCTGTATCAACAGTGAACAAAAGCTGACTATCACCTGAAACAGGTTTGACTAACGCAGTGTGCAAAAGACGGTACCAACGACGACGATGCTCTTGCTCGATGTTAGCGCTTTCATCGTACCATGACGGGTATACCTACAATATCCCACGTCCACCAAAAGTCCGATGCGTAGAAACTCAATTGCCCCGCGTCGTTAAACTCCCTAAATTCGTCGTACGCAAACCCGGCGATCCACACATAGAGCATGACCTCAGCAGGTGTTACGTGGGAGAAAGAGCGATGGGCAAGGACAAGATAGTAGAGACATAGGAAAACAGCAAAGTACAAGGTCTCGAAAATCTTGAGATACCTGGGCACTCGGAGCCGGCAAACTGGGATGGGCGAATACG
This sequence comes from Pleoardoris graminearum, assembly GCA_030770415.1. NCBI lineage: Eukaryota > Fungi > Ascomycota > Dothideomycetes > Pleosporales > Didymosphaeriaceae > Pleoardoris > Pleoardoris graminearum. The sequence goes on from JASEKS010000283.1 coordinate 92,767, forward strand.
TCAGCCAAACAGAGCCGGGAGTGACCTCAAGAGCATGATACTGGCAGATACGTACACGGATCCGCGTTCCGTGGATTATAGAGCTTCGGTTCCTTCACAGAATTGACCCCAAGGGAGTCCCAAAATACGATGTCACCCTAGAAAAGCTGTGAGCGTTGAGAGAAGCGTGAGAGTCACTCTGGCTTACTCTCCAGAGGCCGTTGATAATCTTCTGGACGGGCCGTTGTCTGAGGAACTTCTTGCTGTTCGAAACCGCCGCGATTTCCAGCGCACTGAGGTTCTCGAATTGCGCAGTGAACTCGTCGGACTGGCTTGACGAAGCCATAGCATTGCCATGCACACTGTCTGTTCCAAAGTAGGATGGTGTCCGTCCACTTCCTAGAAGTGCGCTGGTTTCGCTAACAGGCGCAGCTCCGTTCTCCTGCCCACGCTCCGTATCCGAATCGCGCTCGCTCGGCGATGGCGGTGCCTGTATCTCGTGTAGCAGGAAATCAATTGTGTCGCGCTCAGTGAGGCTAGTGAGGAATTGCCAGGCAATATATTCGCAAGCATAACCTCGTGCTTCGTTCACGCCAGGCTCGTCGCTCGACTCTTCCAGCGCTGAGAAATGGGCCTTCAAGGCCAACAGGGCGTGCACAATCGCATGATGGTGGCAGTTATCCGTCAGATAGGAAACGAGGGGCGACAGTGCACGTGCAGGAGCCGCAGTGCGGAGCTCTTCGAAGCTATACGGGAGCGTGATGGCCGTGAAGATGTAGCTACAAGTCGGTGTTAGCCGGGCGGACGCGACAACGGGCAATTGGACCATCGAGTCCCCAGCCACGTCGCTATCGCAGTGAAGCATTAAGTAGCTACATGGGGATACGCACAAGGAAAGTTTCCTCACAAGCTCTCCGGGGTCGTCGTCCTCGTTGATCTCTGGAATCTCTGGATCCTCAGCGAGCCATCGGGGTGTGGGTGGTAGAGACATGGTCTTGTGTAAGCTAGAGCATATACAGTCTGCAAAGTTTTGTAGCAGCCTGACAAACACTGGACATAGTCGTGTTGCGCACAAATGGCTCGGCAGGACGCGATCGCGCCGAGGTTGACCCTTCTGGCCTCGTGGGAAGCGATGACGCTAGTGGGTCGCGGCTTCCCCACGAAAAGCATCCTGCTGCCATGCTTCCCAGTTCCCACCTTGATCACCCGTCTTTGCCTCAATGCTCACGGACAGTTGCGCGAATTAATCGACGGAAGTTCAGCAGACGGCGGTGGAGACGTACCATCCGATCGCGTTTTGATCGTCCTCGCACTCGAGGGGGCCGTGTGTTACCCCAGGACTGGCAATGTACTCTTCATCGTCCTCCTGCATGGTGGCGCACGCTGCAGCCTTTCACGAAGATTCATTGCGACCAAGTGCGCTTCTGCGCCCGGTTGGCAAAGTTCCCACCCGCCCAAAGCGGCTGGAACAAGCACCTCTATCATCATTTCAAGGAGAATCAGCCATTACAACACGTCCATCACAACAGGCTTGGAGCTGCCTGCCGCACTAGCACAAGAGTACGGTTCGAGGATATCGGGTGAGATTGTGCTGGGGCTTGTTCTCAGCGTGCAACCTGCTGAGCAGGACCTGGGCGCTCTGAGCGACGACCGTCCACTTAGAGCAGGTCCTGCTGTAGTTGTGGAAGAAAATGACCAGTATACTGACTCCACCAATAGCAGGCCTGATACTACCCGCGAAACTTCCACAAGTGGTTTCTCGGAGACCTCATGCGAGGTTGTGCCGGAGCTTGACCCACGCGTGCAACCCACCATGCAGGATTCAAGTCCGCGAGATGGCAGTCCATCTGGCGCACGCACTGCACCCAACGCTACTCCTTGCCCACAGATATACGAGCCGACAAGATCTGGCACTGAAGAACAGGGAACAGATGTTCCCCCAGCGTCATCGTCCATCAACCGAAAGAAGATTGTCTATCCTGCTGAAATGAAGCAGTCGAAGCCATCTACGGGAGTCTTAAACGGCCCGAAAAAGCATCGTCTACCTTCTGAAAACGGTATCGTCTTGTGCGAGCGTCTACGGAAGGTGGTCTGCCTTTGCCGGGTGTAAGGACATGCTCTCGAACGCTTCCAATCAGCGGTTGGTGAAGGCTAACCACTATGATGTAGGACGCAAAGGTTCTATTCGCCAGGAAGATTGCAGAAACTGATCCCATTCAAGACTCGCAACCTGGCCATCTACCAGATAAATTAACGAAACTTGCAGCTGATGCCGCAGTGAAGCCACCAGGCAACTCGAAGAAGCGCAGAGTGACTCGTGCTCCCATGAAAACTTCGTACCATTCCACAGTCGCCAGAGTACCGAACACTAAGTTATTCGCATACCAAGGATCCATGTTCTTGTGCCCGCAAACACAGAGGCGTTGCTTCAAAACGGTTGCTGTGTCCGGCCCAGGTGCATTGTGCGACGGTTTTGCGGGACAAGAGATGTTCGTTGCGGTGCAACAGCTGAAGACGCAAACGCATCTAAAGTAGAAGCGTATATGTACGTAAAATTTAGAGACTCTGTGTCACCCAAAGGTAGGCAATTGCAATGGCAGAACGTACTCTGATTTTCCTGGTGGTACTTCAAATCCTTTTTCCCATCCGTACATTTTTCCGAAATGGTTTAAGAACGATTCATCTACCAAAGTCAACCTTGTACCAAGATCTTTACCTGACTTTTGATTCAACGAGCGGTGCTGACATTCGTCCTTTCCGTAGTTAAACCACAGGTCAGAGACGACGTCAATGAAGGCAAAGGCGGGCTTTAGCTCACCAATAGCTTTTCTCCAGTGTCTTGTCTAATCTCCCCTGCACCACCGAAAGCAAACGACACTCCACTCACTGAGCCTGGAACTCAACTGGAACTAGTACATCCGTCAGTCGAGAGAGACTTCGACGAGCTCGGGCATGATTCTGTCGACCCATCAATTTGCCGGAGGACGACCCCAATCGCTATCAGAACTCGGCTTTCCGGCCTAACAGTCCCCATTCGTGAAGTCGAAGAGTCTGAATCTAGCTACGACCAAGATTCATAAGCGGATATCAGTCGCTAGGGCGTGAAAGACACCCCCGAGACCGACGCATGGATGCCAGGCCTCGCTCTGGACATTGTCAAACTGGAAACTATCGGAGAGGTAATGTACGGCATGCGTAAACAGAGACAATGACGGGTTTTGGTCACAGTATGCAGAGCTTAACTGAGCGGATGATGACGTTTGTACGAGTCAGCGTCTCCTTGCGTGGTAAATTGACGCATGGGAACGCAGGCTGAGCTAAGCGTGGAAACACATTGGAAACAATATTAGCGCAGAGATTTTATAGACATGCATCGTTGCTCAAGATGGTATCAGACATCAAGGCTTCATCTTATCTGCGGGGATCGGAAGCCTACCCTGCCCCAAGGGCCAGCAAATAGGCACATCTGGCCAATACAGTCAGAATTTGCAGTCAAGGAGGATCCGGGTGCGTTATGTTACCTCAAGATACATATTACAGATGCCCGGTTAGTACTTATCGATCTTGCTCTCGTTGCAACCGACGCTGGTCTTGTGCATCGCACTATTAACCAGTAACATTACACAGGTTTGCTGACGCTACCATGTTCACAGGAGCAATAACTCACAATTCTAAAGATTGTTCTGCATCGTCATGGAGCGGCATCGATTGTTATCGGCATTATACAGGGGGGTGACATTGGGAAAGACAAGCTAAAAAACATACCTTTGTTTTAAAATAATATAAGTTTTTAGTTAGTAAGCCTAAAAATATAAAAAATAATATTATTTTGAAAAGAAATACTAGTATATTCTATTTACTTTCTTAGGGACTACTTAGTAAGCCTCTAAGAAAAAAAACTACTAATTATAAAAGATTTTTAAAATATTATTTTAGGGGGTTATAACTTTTTATTTAAGGTATAAAATTAGCTAGTTGTTATATATATTATAATATTACCTATTATAGAAAAAGTGTCGCGGAAAGATACCTTAGAGCTTATATTACTAGCTTATAAAGCTCTTTAGAGCAGAGGATTTATTTCTCCTTAATATATATATATAATACGACTCTTTAGCGCTTTCTTTTATAAAAGTAGTTTTAACTTTTTAATTTTAAAAACTAATAATTTTTAGTTTATTTTTTCTTTATAGTTATAAGTCTAGCGTTTTAAAAGTAAAGGAAGATTTTTTCTATACGCTTAATTATTAAAAATTCTATTTTTTAAAACTTTAATTAATTTTTTAATTTTAATTAACGTACTTCGCGAGCTTTATAAAGCCGCGGTATAACGTAACAATAAGAACTTAATTAATTTTTTAATTTTTTATTTAAAAGCCTTTAGTTTTATAGACCTAGTAAGTATTATTTTATTTATATACTAATAATAATTTATATCTTTAGTAATTAAACGATTAGTAACTTTTATAACTAATAATTTTTTAAGCGTTATAATAATTAAAGCTATTTTATTTCTATTAACTAATAATATCCGTTTTACTAATTTAGTAAACTAGTTAACTTAGTATATATAGCTTAAGATATAGTATATACTTTACAGTATTTAAAATTTTATTAATTTTAACCCTAAGAGAGTTAATAATTTTTATAATTTTCTTTTAATACTAGAGTTTTTACGTATTATAAAAACGTCTAAAACTAAAATTATAAAAATTTATAGTAATTATACTACTAAAATTAATATATACTAAGCCCGCTTAATTAAATATACTACTAAAGTAAATTACGTAATATATATTTAAAACTAGATTAGTATAATAGTAGTTTTAAAGCTTATAAATGCTACTTAAATATACTATACTATTAAAGGGAATATTATAACTTACTTAATTATTTATTTTTTTATATAAAAGCTTTTAAGTACTAACATGGTAGCTAAAAATATTATATAATAATAATACTCTACTTATTAAAAAAAAGTAAAATATAAAAAAATAGCTATTAAGTTATAATATTATAATATTTATATATTAATTAAATAAAAGAGTGTGGCTGTGGTGGCTGTATAGGCGACTAAATAAGATTTTAAAAAAGAAGGAGTATGTGTATACCTTTATTATAATATTATAAATAGAGAACTTTTTATATAAAGATAGAAGTATATAAACTTAATAATATTTAAAATAAGCTAGTTATTACTAACTTTCTTATCGCTATTAGTAAGAAATTAGTACTTAATTAAGTAAAATAAATATATATAACTAAAGTCTAAAAATTAATATTTAAAATTAAAAAGCTCTTCCTAATAAAAGTTAAATAAAATCTTTTAAGTAGTAATATATTAGGGGTTTAATTCCTCTCCTTGTCATAGCGTTCTTTAAACGTGCCTACTTTACTAGTAAAAAGTAGAGTTTTTAAAAGTACGGGGCACCGCTAAGAAATTAATATAAAGCTATAAAGAAGCTAAAATCCTTATATAAAATATATTATATTTAGAGGCATTTTAAGATAAATTACTATCTAATATTAGACGAGATAAAAATCTATTCCTAAATAGGCTTAGTATAGCAAACTAGGCCTAATTAGGTAATAGATTAGTAGTTTAATATAATATTATTTAGTAATATAACCTATATATTAAAAATTAGAAGTTAAAGAGCCGGTTCTAGTTTATTTAAGAGATAAAGGACTTTCCTTAAATAGTTAGGTAGCCTTAATATAAAAGACTTATTTTTAAAAAAAAAAAAAAAAAAAAAGTAATAATATAAAATAGAGTTACTAAGTCTATTTTTAAAAGCACTAAAAATTTTTTAATATTTAGTAAATAAAGCCTATCTCCCCAATTAGATAGTTTATAGCTAAAGAATAAGAGTAAACTATACTAGTACCTTTATAGACCTAAGGCGTATTATTAAAAATTTACTAAGTACTATCGACTATAGTTAATATTAATAAATACTTATATTAATTAAATTACGCTACTATTTAAAAATAATAAAATAAAACTCCCTAACCGTTTTAAAAATAATAAATTTATAACTTTTTATAATATACTTAAGTAGAAAAAATATTTTCAAAGAAATATTTTATAGAGTAAAACATTTAATAAGCTAAAATTTCCTAGTTTTATAATATATATAGTTATTAATCCCTTACTTATTATAAGTAGTAAATTAAAATAAAGTAATAGTATATATTTTATATAAAATTATAATATTTATACACTTTTTAGAAGTACTATTTTTAATAATAGTACTACTTTATATTTTATAAATAATAGATTACTGCTTATTCTAAATTTTTTTAAAAAAAACTAAAAGTATATATACTATTAAGGCTAAAACGTAGACTTTTCTAATCTTTAGTATAAAAACCTAAATAATTAAAAATATTTTAAACGGGCCGAATAAAAACTCTATAAAAGATTTATATTAATAAATATAGTTATTATTTCTTTACGTTTATTTATAGAAGCGATATTAACTTAGTATATACTACGTCCTTACTTAATATAGAGGTAGGTAAAAATAAAAATACTATAACCTAAGGCCTATTACATATAAGACTTTTTAAATTTTATAGCTAGTAGAGTAATAACTTAACTAATAACTTATTAGGCGGTAGCTATAATAACGGTAGGATAATAACTATAAAACGATAATAGAGTATTTATAAGTTATTATTATTTTAGGTAGAACTATAAATAGAACTATAGGCTATATATAGTACGTTTAAATTACGTTTTTGTTTTTCATTTTTTTTTTTTTAAAAAAAAATAAACCTTTTATATTAAGGCTACCTAACTATTTAAGGAAAGTATTTTATTTTTTAAATATAACTAGAACTAGTTCTTTAATCTTCTAACTAGGTTATTATACTAAATAGTTATACTAAACTACTAATTTATTACCTAATTAGGCCTAGTTCGCTACGCTAGACCTATTTAAAAAATAGATTTTTATTTTATCTAACTTTAGATAGTAATTTTAGCCTAAAACTTTTTTTATATCTTTAGATATAATATATTTTATATAGAGATTTTAGCTTCCTATAGTTTTATATTAATTTTTTAGTAGTATTCTATACTTCTAAAAAGTTTATTTTTTACTAGTAAAGTAGGTATATTTAAAGAATACTATAATAAGAAGAGGAATCGAACCCCTAATATAAGAAATAATAATAAAAATTTGAAAAATTTTATAAACCTAAAATATTTTTAGGCACTTGCCTACTGTACTACCCTACCTCTTTTTCTCCTACGTTATATAATACCGTTTAAAATATTTTCTTTTTTTTTCTTTTTTTTCTTTTTTAGATTATTATAGCTAGGAGAACTTTAAAGTCATTATAGCTTTTAGGTGCCTAATAATTATAACCGACTTCGACTAGTTAATAATAATAATAATAATAATAATAATTGTAATAATAATAATTTTAACTTTTACTAAAAACTTAGATAACTAGTAGGACTATATTAAAAATTACCTAATGCTAGAGTATTATTATAAACTTATAGAAGAGGCTAGTTTTTTTAGAAAACTATATTTTTTAATATTTTTAGTTTTAGGTTAATTACTGTATAGCTCTTTATACTTAAATATAAAATAATTTTTAACCTTAATAACGTTTACGGCTTATACTTATACAGTAATATAATAGAGCTAGTAAAATAATAATTTAAAAATACTAAAGGCTTAGTAAGTAAAATAAAGGGTAATATACGTTTAATAATAGATAAAGAGGAGTTTTTTTAGAGTAGTATAAAAAAGTCGGGCGTAGTTTTAGAAAAAAAAAAAACTCTTAAAGGTAGTTAAAATTATTTATATATATATATATAAATAGGATAGGTAGTAAATAATAAAAAAAAAAGTATACTACGGCGCTGTAAAGTAGTTATATAAAAGCTTACTATTAAGAAGTTAATAGTTATTAAAAAAATAAAAGATTTTATAAAGAGTAGTTTTAATTACTGTTTATTTAAAAAGGTTATAGATTATTAGCGCTAGTAGAAAAGTTATTATAGTTACTATATAAAAAGCTTATTAAGAGTTAGTTAATTACGTAATATAGTAGAAGTTTAAATAGCTAGTTTAGAGTTATATAACGTTACGGTAATAACCCTTAAAGAAAGAGAATATAGTTATTATAAAAGGCTTTTATATAAATATAGTATCTAAAGCTCGCCTATATAAAAAAAAATATTAGTATTTAGGCTTCGATAATATACTATATATAGGATCTTTAAAATAAAGTTTTATACTTATAACGCTTATTAATAAGTATAAGTTTATATTTATTAAATATAAGTCTCTATTTTTCTATATTTTAGTTTAAAATATAATACTTATTTATTAAAAGCTCTGCTTATAGTTAACGTATTTATATATTAATACTAAGGATATATAATACTAATAAGTAAAATATTTAAATTAAAAAGTTTTATATACTCTAGTATATAGAGTATAAAATTGTTATATTTTAAGTACTAAATATATATATTAAAAGTAATATTCTCTTATATACGTAACTTAGGTAATTTTTTAAAAATTAAAAAAAGTTACTATAATTATACTAGCGTATTTTTTTAGATTTTTTTAATATAATTAATAAAAGGCTCAGCGAGTAGTAGATATTACTAATTAAAAATAAATATAGTAAAAAGGTTTATATATAGAACTTATAGGTAAAGTTACTTTTAAAACATATAAAAATATTTTTAAGCTTTACTATATAGATATATACTTAGTATAAAGTTAAGATTATAAAAATATTTTAAAATAATAATATTACTACCTATTTATAGTATAAAAAATTATATATTAAAAAATAAATAAAAAAGCTTAGTATAAGTATTAAAATTCTCTCTTTATATACGTATAAGCTAAATAGTAGCGCTAAATACGCTAGTTAAAAAATTATTAATAAAACTATTATTATAAAATTTAGTATAAATTTAGTAAATAAGTTTTAGCTAAAAATTATAAAAGTAACTACAGCACTTTATAATATTAATTTAGTAATTTTTAAAACTATATATATTTATATATTAATCGAATAAAAAGTGTGGCTGTAGTAGCTCGGGGCAACCTAAAGGGGGTTTAAAAAAGGAGGTGTATATATATGCCTTTATTTTAAAACTATATAATTTCTAAATAAGGTCGTTTATAACTGGTTTAAATAATATTTTTATTACTATAAATCTAAGCTTATAAAGTACTAAATGGTAGATCTACGCCTAAATTAAAGTAATATCTATACTTATAGTTATTACGTATATTTACTAAATAAAAATTATATAGCTAGGCGTAATAGGTATAAATTTAAAATAAATCTATACATTTAGATTAGATATTTAATTAGTTACGTAGCTTTTAATATCTATAAAATATAAATATTATTATTTAACTAGGTTATTATAACGCGTAATATTACGTTTAATAAAACTCTATTGTATTAAAAAAAATAGATTACTCTATTTTTTAAAAAATGGTTATAAAGCTTATAGATATTTTATATACTATTAAGATTCTAAATATAGATAAAGTATGTAATAAAATTTTTAATTTATAAGCCTATAACTCTAGTAAGCTAAAAATTAGTAGAAATATTACGTAATTTAAATAGTAGCTTAAAAGTACTTTAGTATAAGTCTTATTTTATTTTTTTTAACTAGTTAGTTAAATAAAACTTAATATAAGTAGTATATATATAGGCTATTAGCGCGGCTAGCTAATAGTGGTAAATCTATATATTATATAATATAAATATTAGTTTAATTTCTTTTTAGCCTACTCTAGAGTCTAAAGAACTTAGGGATATAGATTTTAAAAAAAATATTTTAGTATTTTTTTTATAAAATATACTTTAGTAAAGAAGTAGAATAGTTTAGAGTAAAAAGCCTATAGAATTTTAAAATAGTAAATAAAAGTTTATTTAATACTATTACTTAAATTAGTAATATAAAGCTTCTTTTATTAAATAAAATAATTAAAACTTTTACTTATAAAACGCAGAAATCTATAAAAGATTATAACTTAGCTATTTAATAGAGCTAAAGGTAATATAGGTTAGATTTTAAAAATTTTAATAAACTAAAAAGTAGGAATAAAACTTACTTAGAATTTATATACTATTATACCCTAATCTAGAGAGTAGGCTATTATATAATATAAAACTTATAAGTACTTTACTTAATAATATAAATGGTTCCTGCTAGTATAACTTTATAAATATATTTATTTTTAGTATAAATCTTATACAGGAAGATTATAAAGAGTTTATAATTATTAATATAATAGTTTAAGCTACTATATAAGATAGAGCCTTAAAAAATTTTTTTATAATAAAGCTTATATATACTATAGGGGGGTAACATTGAAAAACCCAAATCAAAAAAGTTACCTTTTTTAAAATAATATAACTTTTTAGTTATAAGGCCTAAACATACGTGAATTATATCGTTTTAAAGAGGAAATTACGGGGACTATTATTAGAGTTTTAGTTACGTTATATTTATTACCTATAATAAATTAAAATTACTTAAATATAGCTAATTTTTATCCCCTTTTTTAGGTTCCTATAACTTTTTAGTTAGTGAATATAGTTAACTAAAGTTTTAACTATACTCTTTTAGGCCTAGTATAGGTTACGTGACTAGATTGTTAAAGAAAATTAGTAATCTAATAATAAAATTATATTAAATATAAAAATATTGCTAAGACTTTTATAATTACTAATTACGTAATATATTATTAATATTATAGTATATTATAATATCTTTTAACTTTTATAAACTTAAACTCCTATTTCCTTAACATGGAGCTAACATTCTTAAAACTTAAATCTAAAGTTAAACTCCTTTTAAAAGTAAATAATTCTCTTTCTTTAATTACTACTACTTTAAAAAAGTCTCCTACTGCTATTTATAAGGCTATAAGGCGTATTAAAAAGAAAGAACAAAATTATAATATAAACAAAGTTTATAAAGGGGGTATAAAAAAGTTAATAAAAAGAGATAAAAGAGTTATTAATAGAGACTTAACTAGAAGTCCTAAAAAGAAAAATAAGAGTATACTATTAGAAAATAAACTAGAGATTTTAAAAAGATAATTATAAAGAGTTTTAAAAGAGGGGGGTTATAAAACTAATATAAGTACAAAAAAACTAATAATTAATAAAGAAAACGCTAAAAAACCAGTAAAATACGCTAAAAAATAATTAAAAAATATTAAAAATATAAAACTAAAAAAAATAATATTTTTTAATAAGTTAGTAATACAAAGGGGTAGGGCTAGAAAAGAGTTTTATAAAAAAAAGAAGTAATAATAGAGTTAGAAGAGAACTAGCTGTTAGCTAATTACAAAGTAAGTTATTTTAATTTTTTAAAACATTAAATTATATAACTTTTTATCTATTTTTAGGCTATAGTTTTAGTTTTTTAAAATTAATTATATTAATTATTTTATAGGCCACGATCTTACCCTATATATTTAGGGTATAATTTAGGTAGAAGGTAGAAGTAATTTAGTATTTATTAAAACACCTAATTTTTTTACTTCTTATACTAGTAAGGACTATATAAATAAAGTCCTTATACCTAAAGTTAAACTAGTTATAAAAAGGGGTAAGTTTTATAACACTTTTTTACCCCTATTTTTAATAATATAATATAAATATATATATATATATTATTATATTATATTATAATAATAATCTTTATAATAATATTAATATAGGTTGGCAATTTTAACAAAACAACGTCCCTATTTATAAAACTAAGGACGTTTTAACTTGGTTTAAAAACAACAAAATTAAACTATTTTCTTACCTAGCCTATAGTCCTGATTTAGCCCCTATAAAAAATATATAGGATTTATTAAAATCAGGGCTAATTAAAAATAAAAAGGCTAATTTAGGTGTAGGAAATAGTTTTAATAGTATAAAGGCCTTTAAAAGAGCTATTAATAAGGAGTGGTATAATATACTACAAGAAGTTATTAATAATTATATTTTATTTCTTCCTAACCGTTATAAGGCGGTTATAGAAGCTAAAGGCTACTATACTAAGTACTAGTAATTTATTATTTACTAGTTTATTATTAAAAATTTGAAAAAGTGACTTTTATATATAATTATATAAATAATATATAAATATATAACAATATTCTATATACCTATATATTATAGTTACTCTTATAATATATATAAAAACTAGTCAATTTTATACGTTAAATAAAAAGTTATAATAGCCTAAAGTAGGACTATAAAAATTTTTTATGTTCACTGATTTTTTTTACCCCTGAACCCCTTAGTAAGCAGCCCCTGAGTAGGTGAATAGAATAAGCTAGTCTTTCTCTTTAAAACGTTATTTTTTGCGTATTTTTAGGCTTAATTATTAAAAAGTAATACTATTTTAAAAAAGGTATCTTTTTTGATTGATCTTTTTCAATGTCACCCCCCTGTAATAGGTAGTTACGCGGTTTAATAATACTAAATATTTACTTTTACTTAAGTAGGTATTTACCTATAGGTTTAATTACGATAGTTATTTTATAAAATATAAAACTTACTTTATTATTAAAAGCGACCTCTAGTTGAAAGATACGCTTTTATTAATATATATTTTAATACGTATAATATACTTCTTTTATATAACTATAGTAATTATAGCAGAATTTAATTTAAAAATATTATAGCTTAATATAATTAGTATATTATTTAATATATTAATTAACCTCTTAAACCTAATATAGTATAAACTACTTAATAGATATAAATAAAAGGATAGCTATATAAAGTTTAATCAAGTTTTAGATAGCCTACGCGACTTATTTATACTAGAGTATAAAAAGATTTTTAGTACTTTAGCTAAGCTTAGGCTTATCTACTTAAAAAAAAGTTTTACTTATTTTTTAACGCAAATTATAAAATCTTTATACTTTTTTATATAAATAATATTTTATTTTTATACTATAAAACTTATTAGTAAGAAACGTTTAAACTGTATAATAAGCTTTTAAAAATATATAAAATAGAGAAACGTAAAGCTATAAAATAGTATTTTAAAGTATAGGTAATTAAAAATTAAAAAAATTAAATAATTATACTAATCTATAATTTATATATTACAAAAATTATAAAAAAGTTTAAAGTAACTAATTTAGTATTTCTTTTACTAATGTCTTTACTATTAAAAGAGCTAGTTAAGAATAAAGGAGAAGCAATAAAAGCTAAAATTAAAATATATTAAAAATATATTAAATTTATACTTTATACTACTATTATAATATAATTAGATATAGTATTTACCGTCTTAAAACTCTTCTATTTCTTAACTTATTTAAGTAATAAGTATTTTATTATAGTAAAATACGTAATTATAATTTTTTATAAATTTTACTTTTAGGTAATTTAATATAGCGTACATAAGGACCTAATACTTATAATTTATTAAAACGCTTTATTTATAAATAATGTAAAGAGTAGTTAATCTTTATATAACTATATTATTATATTATTTAGTAAAGTAATTATTTAAAAAATTATAAAATAGGCTACTATTATAATAATAATTACTAAAGTAGAACTCCTTACGCTCAAGTATAAGAGTAAAAAAATAATAGCTTTAAAGCCCTTTTTTAAAGAACTTATTTTAAATGTTAGAGCTACGTAGTATATATTTTATAATAATTAATAAATAATTAGGCTAGTTATAGGTAAATATAAGTATATAACTATCTATTTACGCTATATAAATATACAGAATATATAACTATACTAAAAGTATTTAAAAAAAGTTTTAAAATTAAATATTTTTAGATAAGTAATATACTAGCTAATAGGTTAATAAAAGCTTTTATAGCTTAGTAATTCTAAAGATTTATAAAGTAACTAAATTTTAAGAATATAAAAGAAAAATTTACAAAGCTAAAATTTTAAAAACTTATATTATAATAGAGCGTAAAGTGCTTTAAATTAAATATTAAATAGCTTATAAACTACTATTTATAATAATTATTTAAAACTATATTACGTAGGAAAATCCTGTAATAACAAAATAATAAAAAAAAAATAAAAACTATATAATACCTTTAATAAAGACAATTAATAGATTAATAATTTAACTAGCTTACTAAACTTTTAAACAGCTTAAGCGTAGCGTAAAATAATTTTATTAAAAATATTATTTATAGAGTTATTACCTAAATTTTTATTTAGTTTCATTATTTATCTAATAGTAGTTTATAATGTATTAAACTCTATATTTTATAAAATATATATTAGTAAAGCTTAAAAGAAGCGGATTAAATATTATATTTTTTTATAAATAAGCTTTTTCTGCTTCTTACTATAGAGTAGGTTATAAAAAAAATAAAAAGTACTTAGTAATTTTTTAAATATAAATAAAACTATAATAGTAAATAAATAATCTTTTTTAAATTATTTAAATTAGAATATTAATATATATATATTAGTGTATAACTATATCCGCTGTTATATATTTAGTAATAGGAGTTTAGCTTTTTAGTACTAAAATGTTTTCTATTACTTTTACTAAATAAAGTACTATTTAAATAATAAAAGTAAAATATAAAATACTTTAATTTTATAATCTATTAGTAATATTAAATTATATAAACGCTATTTAATAGTTTAAAAACTTTATTAATTTTAATATAAAGAAATAAAGAGCACTTTTAAAAACCTATAAACTATAAAACTTAAAATATTTTTTATTAATATTATTTATATCTCTCCGGAGTAATAAAGATTAAGAAATAAGTAGTTTATTCTTTTTTAATCTAGTCTTACCTAACTTTTTCGACACATTAAGTATCAAGGTATATATATACTCCTCCTTTTTTAAAATTCCTTTTGGTCGCCCTAAGCTACTATAGCTACACCATTTGTTTAATTAATATATAAATATATAAGTAGTTTATTATTTTTATTTTTCCTACTATTTTTAAATTAGCTTTTAGCTTTTATAGAGTATGGTCTATTTTTTAAATTTAACTTAGTAGAGCTTAAAAGAGCTAAATTAAAAAAAGTGTAGATAGTAATCTACGTTTAAAAAAACTAAACTAAAACAATAGCTTAAATAAAATTATTAATTTTAAATATTTATTTAATTTTTTTTTTATATTAAGCTTCCTATAAAACTGTTAAGTACTTAAGGACTAGCTAATAGATAGTTATTATAGAGTATAGTATAGGTATTAAACTAGTAAATTTATTAAAATTACTAGCTAGTAGTAAAAGAAAAATATCTTTTAAAAATTAAAAAAGTAGTAAAACTTTTTAAACTAAAAAAATAAAGACTATAAAAGCGGGGAGATATTCTTAAAATAAAAATATAAAAAATTCTTTTTAAACTTATACTAAAATTATATCTTTGTATAAAAAGAGCGAGGGAGTTTTTAAATATTAAAGTATAAAAAATTTTAACTAAACTATAAGAATTTTTAGTTAAAACTAAATAGTATTATTCTTTTACTTAGCTACCTATTATTTACGCGCCTAATAATAATATTTTTTTTCTTTACCTACTTCTTACGGAGCGTAATTATAGACTAAAAAATAATATTAAATAATAAGCTAAGAGTAAAAGAACTAGGCCCTATAAGCTTTTTATTAACTGTAGTATACTTATAGTATTTAAAATACTAATTATACTTAATTCTATTTAGACTATTAACTATTATATTATAATAAGGATTAAAAAACTTAATTTTTATTTATTAAATAAAAATTAGCAGAGTTTTTTAAAAAAAAAAAAAAAATTAGAAATTTAGAAAAATTCTAAAAAGTAAAAATTCTAAAACGTATTATAGCTTACTATAGCTATAGTAGTAGTATTATAAATAATTAATTTACTTTTTTTATAATAATTAGAGAGCTTAAGAAACTATTAAAAGAAAAAAAGATAAATAAAAGAGCTAAAATATATAACAGACGGTATAAAAGAGCATAAAAGTAATAATATAAAAAAAGAATTATTTTAAAAAAGTTAGTAAAGAGATTATATAAATACTATTTATACTATTAAACGCTAGTGTGTCTATTATAATTAGTCTTTTACTTTAAAACTTTATTACCTAGTAATACTACCTACTAAAAATTTACATAAAAACTTTTTTTTAAAATTAATTCTATACCTACTATAAGTTTAAAAGAATTAATTTTAAATTACTTAGATAGTTAAGCTGTTTTAATTAGCTTAACTAGGAAGTATATTATAGAAAAATATTTTAGAGTTTATATTACTAACTTATAAATCTCTTTAAAAGAAATAATTTTTTTAATACATATATAATATAGCTCTTTAGAGCTTTCTTTTATAAAAGTAGATCTAACTCTTTAATTTTAGAAACTTAAAATTTCTAGCTCGTTTTTCCTCTATAAAAAGAGATAAAGTATAATATTAAAACACTAGTCTAAAAAAAGGTATAAGCTAAGAAAAGTTATTTTCTTAGATACAGTTAAAAAAAATAAGAGTATATAAAAATTATAAATAGTATTTTTATAGTATAGATAATATATTAGTATATAAAATATATTTATATATTAATATATTAATTATATAATTATAACGTATTTTACGAACGGGTTACCTATATAGGTAAGTTATTTACTTTTCCTAAAACACTCCTAAAGCTACTACTATTTAGTATAAAATAATATTAAATATTATTTAGAGTGTTTTTTTTTATATATTCGTGTATTATAGTTACTTACAATATACTATACATAGCACTATTTAAATAGTTTACTTATTTTATTATATATTTACTTCTTTATTTTTTTTTACTACGTGCCCTAAATTTTTATAAAGTATTT
Source organism: Pleoardoris graminearum (assembly GCA_030770415.1). Lineage (NCBI taxonomy): Eukaryota > Fungi > Ascomycota > Dothideomycetes > Pleosporales > Didymosphaeriaceae > Pleoardoris > Pleoardoris graminearum. Next base: position 109,585 of record JASEKS010000283.1, read on the forward strand.
AGATAAGAACTATTCTCTATTACTTAAATTTTTTTTTCTAAATTTACTTTTTTATATTATTTATACTATAAAGTGGTTTTATTTACTATTTTAAGTCTAGCTATTTTTTATTATATTAATACTAGTTTATATATAATAATTACTTCTGTTTTTATTTTTTTTTATATTTTTTAAAAAATAAGTCCTTTATATTAACGCTATTTAACTATTTAAGAAAAGTACTTTATTTTTTACACGAACTAATAACTAGTTCTTTAATTTCTAAATTAATATATATTACTAAATAAATTTATATTAAATTACTAATTTATTATTTAGTTAGGCTTAGTTCGTAAGAGTAGCCTTATTTAAAAACAAATTTTTATCTTATCTAACTTTAGATAGTAAAATATACTTATTAATATAATATATTTTATATAAAGATTTTCGTTTTCTATAGTTTTATATTAATTTTTTAGTAGTACCCTATACTTCTAAAAATTTTACTTTTACCTAGTAAAGTAAGCGTATTTAAAAAAATATTTATAATAAAAAGAGGAATCGAATCCCTAATATATAAATAACGTTAAAATTTAATAAATCTATATATTTTTAGGCACTTGCCTACTATGCTATCCCACTACTTTTTTTATTAAATTTTTTATATGTCTTAACTCTAGAAGTTAGTAAACTATTTATATATATCTAAATCCTTACTTTTATAAGTAAAGATAATAACTTTAATTCTAAAGTATTACTAGGAGTTTATAATTACTTTTTAGTCGCCCCGAGCCACTACAGCCACACTATTTGTTGGATTAATATATAAATATATATATAATTACTAAAAATTATTATTAAATAGTAGTAGTAATTAAGTACGTAATTTTATATTAAAACCTAATATAACTTATTTTAGTATAAATAATACTTGTTATTAAATATTACTAAAAGTAATTATTATATTAAATACGCGTCTAAAGTAGAATAATAATTTAAATTTTATAATATATATAATATAAACATTTTCGACACATTAAGTATAAAGACATATATATACTCCTCCTTTTTTAAAACTCCTTTTAGTTGTCCCGAGGTACTACAACTACACTATTTGTTTGATTAATATATAAATATATATATAATATAGTTATTTAAAAACTTTTTAGTTCCTCCTAAGTAGAAGGTAAAAAATTACTTTACTTAGGTAACCTAACTGCAAAAATACGTTATATTTATTAAAATTAATATATAGAGTTTACTATTAGTTTAATAGTTTTTATTTAATATAGTTTAATTTAATTTTATAATATTATATTTTTTTAAAGCGCTAAGGCCTTTAGTATAAAATTCTTTTACTACAATTACTAGTAGCTTTCTCCGATATTTAATAATTTAATAATAATAACCTTTTTATTAACTTTTTCTTTATAAGAATAATTTTTAAAGTACTAATAACTAATTTAAGCTTTTTTAGGTAATCTCAAATATTATATATTACTAGTTTTATCTATCTTTACCTTTACTTTTATTATAAATACTTACCCTTAGTAACTCTTTTATATTTTTATTTTTATATAGTCCCTTTTTATATATATATATAAGAATATACTTTATACTTACTTTAGCTATAGTTTAAAGTTATAAATTTTATTCTTATAGTATACTGCTAGCTTTTTTATATTTTTAGTAATAATTACTATACGCTTCTAAGGTAACCTATTAATAGCGTTATATAAGGTAGTAAAAGTATTTATTTATTATATATACTACGACTAAACGGCTAAATTACTGTATACTAATGTAATAATACTAAGTTTAAATATAGTAAGAGCTACTATATTTAGTAAAAAGAAATATATACGCTACTTAGACTAAGCAAAGTTATTTTTATATAATTTTTTAATATTTTTCATTTTTAATTTAGTAATCTATAAAGTATAAAAGTATAAGTATTTATTTATAGCTATATAGAGGTTATAAAAAAGATTTACTTATATTTTATCTTTTAATACCTTATTAGTTTTAATAGTAAAGCGTAGATACTATTTAAATTTATTAGATATAGTAATTAGGTAATTTTAATAATAGAAACCGTTCGCGTAGTAATTATATAAGTCTTTTTATTATTTATATTATACGCGCAGCCCTTAAGGTAACTATATTATATTATACTAAGTACCCTAGTACCTGCTAATATAGATTACTAATTTAATACTAACTACTAGCCTACTAGTATACTTATTATTTAATTAAGTAGCTGTTTAAAAAGATATTATTTTTAGTTAATTTTTATTTTAGCTTTTAATTATTGCGTATATAGTTTAGTACTTAATAGAGTTCTTTTATTATATTTATACCCCTAAAATATTATCTAGGCATACTTATTACTTTTTAAAAAACTCTTTAGTTTAACGTCTATATATATATTTTTTTTTAAAAAAAAATTTATATTAAAGGGCTGTAAAAGGTATATATATAATAATAAGTTTATTATTTTTATAGTATTACTAGACTTTAAATAAATTATACCTCTTATAACTATTAATAATACTTAATAAATAGTTACTAGCTATTTTCTTTTTTATATACTTATTATTGTATTTTAACTAGTTAAAACTATACTTATTTATTAATTAGCTATTATTAAAGACTATATTAATCTACTTATAAAATTTTTTTTTATATTAGATTAATACGTACTAGCGCGCCTTAAAAATTATAAAGAATTAAATAGTCTATTTTATAATTTTAATACTATAAATAATTAATATATACTATTCATTATTAAGCTATATTACTTTTAGTTAATTTTATTTTTTAAAGCTATTATAACTACGTTAGTAAATATATAGCTTATTATAAAATTAATTTTATTAAAATTATATATATTATTATTTTAAATAGTATACTTAGTTATAATATTAGTAACTAGACTAAACTAGCCTTACATTTATTTAGGATCTTTATAAAAAGCTTTTTTATAATTATATTTATAATTAAACTTTAAAATAAGTTTAAAGCAATACGTAATAAATATACTAAACTAGTTTATAATATATATTTATATATTAATTAAATAAAAAGTGTAGCTGTAGTAGCTTAGGGTGACTAAAAAGGGTTTTAAAAAAGAAGAAGTATATATATACTTTTATACTTAATATATTAAAAAAGTTAGGTAAGACTAAATTAAAAAAGGTATAGCGCTACGCTAGTATACATACTAGCACGTTTAGCACGTTCCCTAAAACAATATTAAGTTGAAAAATAAAATAGTCTAGTACTAATACTGTATTTAAAGAAATATATAAGTAGTAATAGCTACTACTACCTATATATCTCTCTATTCTTATAGTAAAAACAGTCAAATGTTTAAATAAAAAATATTTACTAATATAATTTCTAAAATATTTTTATTCTTTAAAGGTATAGTATAGTATATATACTAAACTTACTATTAATAGTGTCTAGCTCTTATATAGTATAGTCCTCCTCTCGTTAATACTAATAATAATAAAATACGCCTAGTAATTAATTTTAAAATATCTAAAATAGTACTTAGTACTATTAGTTAAGCTTTTTTTATTATATTAATCTACTTTACGGGCAATAAAGATATAACTCTAATAAACACTTGCTAGTATAAGTACCTTATTTATTTAGAAGTAGCTAATAGAGAAAAAGTAAATTCTAAAGTATTTACTTCTAAGGTTATAGCTATATTTAACTATAAGTATAGCCCTATAGATAAAATAGTAGTTCTATTAATTAAAAAAACAGTTAAAATATTAAATATTAGATTAGTAGTATTAGTAGTTATAAAAAAGTTATTAATAGGGATATATAGGAATACGGTAAAGGTATAAAAAATAAAAAAATATAATATATAATTTATAATAAAGTTAATAAGTAAAATACGTATTTTATAAATATAGTAGGTACTCCTTAGTGTAAAAAATATAAAGATAAAAGTAAAAACGAGAGTAAAGGTAATAGTAAAAATATAGTTAGTATAAGCGTAAAACCCGTAGAGTAATAAGTAAAAAATAGTAAAACCTTTATAGAAATACTAAGTAGTTAATATTTAAAAGTTTTAGGGGGGGCCTATAAGTATAAATATTAGGTGTTTTCTTCGGTGCGGTAATACGTAGACTAGATATATAAATAGGCGTACTTAGTATTATAGTAATTAGAATACTTATTATAGGTAAAAAAAAATATAATTATAAATAAAAAACATTAACTATTATTAAATACTACACTCCCTATATATATATAAGTAAAGTAAAAAATAATAAAAATAAATATAACCTCTATTTTATATAAAAATAAAATTAAAAGAGTAACTAATAGATTATAATAGTAGTTATCGACCGTTTATAATAATTAAATCTAATTTATACTTAGAGTATAAAGAATTAACTATATTAACTATAATTATAAACTAATAGGGAAATCCTTAGGTAATTAGCTTATATATATATTTAATAATTACTATTTATTTTTTTTTTACTTAGTTTCTATAAGTTAACTATAATATTAACTCTTAATAGCCGAGAGGGTATATAGCTTAGTAAATAACACTCCTAACTACCTATAATAATAATATTATAGATTATAAGTTTAAATATCGTTCTTAGTTACTTTAATCTACTATTTAATTAATTAGTTTATTAGGTTTTAGACTTAACCTTATTAGATTTAGTTATATTACTTAAATAGGCTAGCTAACTACTTAAATAGGTTAGTATATTTCTATATTAGGTTAGCGTAGCGACCTATACCTAATTAGGAATAGACTATACCTAAATAGGAAAATAACTAGTCCTAATTAGGTAATTAATTAAATTTTAGTATAGGTTACTTAACTAGTTTATATATTAGTTAGTTACTTAAAGAGCCGATTATTAGGTTACTTAGGAGATAAAATACTTTCTTTAAATAGTTAGGTAGCCTGAATATAAAAGACTTATTTTTTTTTTAAAAAAAAAAAACTCTTAATAGTTATTTATTATATTAATTTATGAATATTTTTTAGAATATTCGATAAATTATTATATTAAGAAAAAATAAGCTAGAAATTACTAGATTCTAAAATTAAAGAGTAGGGACTACTTCTATAAAAGAATGTACTAAAGAGCCGTAATATATATATATAAAAGAGAATAAATCCTTTATTTTAAAAAGGTTTATAACCTAGTAATATAAGCTTTAAAATATCTTTTTATAATACACCCCCTAGTTAATCTAATAGAACTAGCTTAACTATTTAAGTAATAAAAATTATTTTTTTAAGCTCGTAGCAGCTGTAGAATTAATTTTTAAAAATTTTTTTTAAGTAGATTTTTAGCAGGTAGCGTTACTAAGTAATAGAGCTTTAAAATAAAAGACTAATTATAGTAGGCGCGCTAGTATTTAGTAGTATAAATAGTATTTATATATTCTCTCTACTAACTTTTTTAAAATAATTTTTACTTTTTTTTATTTATTATTATTACTTTTACACTTTTTTATACTATCTATATTATATCTAAACTCTCTTATTTAATTTTATTTCTCTTAACAGGTCCTTAAGCTCCTTTATTATTATAGGTATTATAAGTTAATTATTTATATTACTACCGCTATAACTATAGTAAGCTATAATATTTTTTTTATTTTTACTTTTTAGAGTTTATTTAGATTTTTAATTTTTATTTTTTTTTTAAAAAACTTTGTTAATCTTTACTTAATAGTTTAAAAATACGATATCGAATTTTTTTTATAAAAATAAGCTTAAGTGCCTAAATTTAATTAAGCGCGATTAGTATTTAAAATATACTAAGTATATTAAGATTAGTAAGGAGCTAGTAAGACCCTATTTTTTAGCTTTTAACTTTTTATTTTAGTTTATTTTTAAGCCTGTAATTATACTCTATAAGAAGTAGATAAAAAAAAAATCGTAGTTATAAAGTACGCTAATAATAAATAGTTTAGTAAAACTAAAATCCTATTTAGTCTTAACTAAAAATTTTTATAACTTAGCTAGAAATACCTATATTATAATATTTAAAAAATTCTTTATTTTATCTATAAGAAGATACGTAACTATTATAAACTAAAAAAAAATATTTTACGTCTTTAATATAAGTAGATCTGCCTACGTCTCTTAATTAAAAAGATTTTTTATTTATTTTAGTCTTTAATTCTTTAGTTTAAGAAGTTTTACTATTTTTTTTATTTTTAAAAAATATTTTTCCTTTACTATTATAAGCTTAAGAAAATTGTCCTTTATTTCTAATAGATAAGTTATACGCTTTTTTAGTTTAAAAGACTTTATAGCCTTTTTAAGTTTTAAAAAATAATTTCTCTAATCTACTACTTAGTAATTTTAATAATCTTTTTAGTTTAATACTTATATTACGCCCCTAAATAGCTGTCTAAGAGCTAGCTTAAAAGTATATAATATTTTTATAGAGGGCTTAACGCTAATAAAAAATTAAAAAAGCTTTTAAAATTATTAATTTTATCTAGCCTATTTCCCTAGTTTAGTTTTTTTAGGCGTAGAGTACTATAAGTATTTTTTTTAATTTAGTTTTTTAAGCTTTACTAGATTAGGTTTAAAAAATAGGCTATATCTTATAGTAAATAAGAGTAAATCTAGAAATACTAAAAAAAATAAAAATAGTAAGTTATTTATTTTATAGACTTTATCGCGCCGTAAAAATAAAAATAATATTTATAAAAAATATTTTAAATTTTTTAGTTTATAGCTTTTTAGAGCTCTATTTATCCTTTTATATTAAAATTAAAAAAGTTTTAAAACTATTAAATAGTATTTATATAGTTTAATATTATTAATAAATTATAAGATTAAAGCGTTTTATATTTTATTTTTATTATTTAGGTAGTACTCTGTCTAGTAAGAGTAATAGAAGTTATTATAATATTAAAATATAAAACTCCCGTTACTAGGCGTATAAAAGTAAATATAGCTATAAATTAATATATATACTAATATTTTAATGTAAATAATTTAGACAAATTATATATTTACTATTATAGTTTTAGTTATATTTAAGAAATTACTAAGTACTTTCTCTCTTATTATAAGTCGCTCTATAGTAAGAAGGCAAAAGAGCTTATTTATAAAAAGGTATAATCTTTTTAATCTGCTTTTTATAATTTTTACTAGTATAAATCTTATAAATAATAAAGCTTAATAAATTATAAACTACTATTAGGTAGATAATTAAAATAGATAAAAACTTAAGTAGTAACTTTATAAATAATATTTTTAATAAGATTACTTTATACTGCGCTTAAGTAATTTAGAAGTTTAGTAAGCTAGTTAAATTATTAATCTATTAAGCGTATTTATTAAGGTTATTATATAATTTTTATTATTTTATTTTATTTTTTTATATTATAGGGTTTTAAATTTATTATTATAAATAGCGGCTTATTAGCTATTTAATATTTAATTTAAAGCGCTTTGCGCTCTATTATTATATAATTTCTTAGAATTCTAGTTTAGAAATTTTTTCTTTTATATTTTTAAAATTTTATTATTTTTTAAATCTTTAAAATTACTAAGCTAAAAGAGCTTTTATTAATCTATTTGTTAGTATATTACTTATTTAAAGGTATTTAATTGTAAAACTTTTTTTTAAATATTTTTAGCGTAGCTATATATTCTGTATATTTATATAGCGTAAATAGGTAGTTATATACTTATTCTTACCTATAACTAGTCTAATTATTTACTAATTATTATAAAATATACGCTACGTAGCTCTAAGATTTAAAATAAATTTTTTAAAAAAGCCCTTTAGAGCTATTATTTCTTTATTTATATATTTAAGCGCGAGGAGTTTTACTTTAGTAATAGATATTATAATAGTAGTCTATTTTATAATTTTTTAAATTATTATATCCCTAAAAAATATAATAATATAACTATATAAAAATTATTTACTTTTTAGATTATTTATAAATAAAGTGTTTAAATAAATTATAAGTTTTAGGCTCTTATAGGCCCTATATTAAATTACCTAAAAGCGAGATCTATAAAGGAATATAATTATATATTTTACTATAATAAAATACTTTTTACTTTAATTAATTAAAAAATAAAAAAATTTTAAAATAGTAAATACTATATTTAGTTATATTATAATAGTAGTATAAAATATAGATTTAATATAGATTTAATATATCTTAATTTTAGCTTTTATTACTTTTCTCTTATATTTAACTAGCTCTTCTAATAGTAAAGGCGTTAGTAGGAAAAGTACTAAATTAGCTATTTTAAATTTTTTTATAATTTTTTTAATATATAAATTATACATTAGCGTAATTATTTAATTTTTTAATTTTTAATTATTTATATTCTAAAATACTATTTTACAGCTCTACGCACCTCTATTTTATATATTTTTAAAAGCTTATTACGTAGTTTAAAAATTTTTTACTAATAAATCTTATAATATAAGAGTAAGATATTATTTATATAAAAAAGTATAAAGATTTTATAATCTGCGTTAAAGAATAAGTAAGACTTTTTTTTTTAAATAAATAAGACTAAGCTTAGCTAGAGTATTAAAAAAAAATTTATACTATAGTACAGGTAAGTCGCGTAGGCTATATAAGGCTTAATTAAGCTTTATATAATTACTATCTTACTTATAGCTATTAAATAGTTTATACTATACTAAATTTAAAAGGTTAATTAGTATATTAAAAAACGTACTAATTATATTAAGCTATAAAATTTCTAGGTTAAACTTTACTATAATTATTATAGTTATATAAAAAGAGTACGCTATAAGTATTATAATATATATTAATAAAAGCGTGTTTTTTAACTAAAGATTACCTTTAATAATAAGGTTAGCTTTATATTTTATAAAGTAACTATTCTAATTAAATTTATTGGTAAATACTTACCGAAGTAGAAGTAGTTATTTAGTACTTTTAGAGTACGTAATTACTTATTAAATTTACTTTCTAAAAAGTATATTTTATTTTTTATATATAGTCTAGTAAAAGAGCAGGCTAAATAGATATAAAAAAATTATATTTTATATTACTAGCTTTTTAAAAAGTTTATTACAGTATATATAAGTTTGATTTTATAATATTATTTTTTTAAGGCCCTATTCTATATAGCAGTTTAAATTATAATATTAATAATTATAAACTCTTTATACTCTTTTTATATAAGGTTTATATTAGGAACTGTATAAAGGTATACACATACTCCTCCTTTTTTAAAACCCCTTTTAGTCGCCCCAAGCCACCACAGCCACACTATTTGTTCGATTAGTATACAAATATATATATATTAGGAATAAATATATTTATAAAATTATACTAGAGGGAGCTATTTATACTATGTAGTAAAGTATTTATAAGTTTTATATTATATAATAATTTGCTCTCTAAATTAGGGCATAATGATATATAAATACTAAGTAGGTATTTATACCCGCTTTTTAGTTTATTAAAATTTTTAAAATTTAATTTACGTTATATTTAATTTTAATAAATAGCTAAATTATAATTTCTTATAGGTTTCCGCGTTATATAAATAGGGGTACTAATTATTTTAATTAATAAAAGGGGCTCTATATTACTAATTTAAGTAATAGTATTAAATAAGTTTTTATTTACTATTAAAAAATTCTATAAGCTTTTTATTTTAAACTATTTTACTTTTTTACTAAAGTGCACTTTATAAAAAATACTAAAGTATTTAGCTTTTTTAAAGTTTATACTTTTAAGTTTTTTAGGCTTTAGAGTAGACTAAGGAGAGATTAAACTAATATTTATATTATATAATATATAGATTTACAGCTATTAGCTAGCTATATTAATAGCTTATATATATACTACTTATATAAAGCTTTACTTACCTAACTAGTTAAAAAAATAAAATAAAACTTATACTAAAGTACCCCTAAGCTACTACTTAGGTTATATAATATTTCTGCTAATTTTTAGCTTATTAGAGTTATAGAGTTATATATTAAAAATTTTATTAAATACTTTATTTATATCTATAACCTTAATAGTATATAAAATATTTATAAACTTTATAGTCTCTTTTCGCAGGATAGGCTAATTTTTAGTTTTTTTATAAAAAAAAAGTATTATTAAACGTAATATTATATATTATAATAACCTAGTTAAGTAATAGTATTTATATTTTATATATATTAAAAGCTAGGTAACTTACTAAATATCTAATATAAGTACGTAGATTTATTTTAAATTTATACCTATTACGCTTAGCTATACGATTCTTATTTAATAAATATATATAATAACTATAAATATATATATTATTTTAATTTAAACGTAGATCTGCCGTTTAGTACTTTATAAGCTTAGGTTTATAATAATAAAAATACTGTCTAAACTAGCTATAAAGAATTTTATTTAAAAATTATATACTTTTAAAAGCTATTAGACTAATATTATAAAGAGCTATAATTACTTTTATAATTTTTAATTAAAACTGTTTTAGTAAGTTTATACTAAGTTTTATAGTAATAGTTTTATTAATAATTTTTTAGCTAGCGTATTTAGCGCTGCTATTTAGCTTATACGTATAAAGAGGTAGTATTTTAATACTTATACTAAGATCTTCTATCTATTCTTTAAAGCGTAATCTTTTATACTATAAATAGATAGTAATATTATTATTTTAAAAAATTTTTATAATCTTAAGTTTATACTAGATATATAGCTATATAGTAAAGCTTAAAAATATTTTTATAAGTTTTAAAAGTAACTTTACCTATAGGCTTTATATATAAACTCTTTTACTATAGTTATTTTTAACTAATAATATTTACTACTCTCTAAGCCTTCCTTTAAATATATTAAAAAAATTTTATAAGATACGCTAGTATAGTTATAGTAATTTTTTTTTTTAAATTTTTAAAAAATTATCTAAGCCGTGTATATAAGGGAATATTACTTATAATATATATATTTAGTATTTAAAATATAAATATTTCGTGCTCTATAGACTAAAATATATAAAAAATTTTAATTTAAATATTTTACTCTTTAGTACTATATATTCTTAGTATTAATACGTAAATATATTAACTATAAATAGAGCTTTTAATATACTAGTATTATATTTTAAACTAAAAAATAGAAGAATAGTGGCTTATATTTAATAAATATAAAATTATATTTATAAATAAGCGTTATAAGTATAAGACTTTATTTTAAAAATTTTATACGTAGTATATTATTTAAGTCTATATACTAAAATACCTTAATATATAGACGAGCTTTAAATACTATATTTAAATAAAATCTTTTTATAATAGCTATATGTTTTAATATAAAGTCTTTTATAGAATTTTTATTTAGACTATTTAAAGTGTTTTTAATTACTTAGATTTTTATACTAAAGATTAAAAATACTTATATTTTAGTTTTAATAGTATAAATACTATTAGTTTTTTTAAAAGATTTTAAAATAAGTAGTAATTTATTATTTATAAAATATAAAGTAGTACTATTATTAAAAATAATAATTTTAAAAAGCGTATAAATATTATAATTTTATATAAAATATATACTATTACTTTATTTTAATTTACTACTTATAATAAGTAAAGGATTAATAACTATATATATAAAAGAGCTAAGGAATTTTAGTTTATTAAACTCTTTACCCTATATAGTACTTTTTTTAAATAATATTTTTTATTTAAGTATATTACAAAGAGCTGTAAGTTTATTAAGTTTAAAATACTTAAAAAGCTTTTTTTTATTTTTTTTTTAAAGAACAGCGCGGTTTAACTAGTATAATTATTTATTAATACTAATTATAGGCGACGGTACGTAGTAGGTTTTTAATAATATATTTTAAGTCTATAGAGGTATTAGTATAATTTACCTTTATTTTTTAGCTATAAACTATTTAATTAAAGAGATAGGTTTTAGTTACTAAGTATTATAAAAATTCTAAAGCTCTTAGAAGGTATTTTAGTAACTTTATTTTATAATATTACTTAAAAGATCTTTTTTATTTTTATTAAGGAGATCTCTTTATTTTTAAATATTAATTTTTAAACCTAAGTTATACGTATCTATTCTACCTAATTAGGTACTAATTTCTTACTAATAATAGTAAAAAAGTTAGTAATAGCTAGTTTACCCTAATTATTACTAAGCTTATATACTTCTGTTTTTATATAAAGAGCTTTCTATTTATAATATTACAACTTAGAAACTATTCTTCTATATTTTACTTTTTTTAAATAAGTATAGTATTATTATTATATAATATTTTTAGCTACTACGTTAGTAGTTAAAAGCTTTTATTTAAAGAAATAAATAATTAAGTAAGTTAAGATATTCCCCTTAATAGGGTAATATATTTAAATAGTATTTATAAGCTTTAAAACTACTATTATACTAATCTAGTTTTAAATATTTATTATTTAGTTTACTTTAGTAGTATAATTAGATAAGTAGGCTTAGTATATAGCTATTTTAGTAGTATAGTTGTAGTAAATTTTTATAATTTTAGCTTTAAACGCTTCTATAATCCGTAAAAACTCTAGTATTTAAAAATAATTATTAAGATTATTAACGCTTTTAAAGTCGGGATTAATAAGATTTTAAATATAGTAAAGTATATACTATATTTTAAATTATATATACTAAGTTAACTAGCTTACTAAATTAGTAAAACAGATATTATTAGTTAAAAAAAATAAAATAGCTTTAGTTATTATAACGCTTAAAAAATTATTAGTTATAAAACTTACTAAGTATTTAATAGCTAAAAATATAGATTATTATTAGTATATAAATAAAATAATACTCGCTAAGTTTACAGAACTAGAAGCTTTTAAAATAAAAATTAAAATATTAATTAGAGCTTTAAAAAATAGGATTTTTAATAATTAAGTATATAAAAAAAATTTTTTTTGCTTCTAAAACGCCGGGCTTATAAGTAATAAAAAAAAAGAAGCTAGAAATTACTAGATTCTTAAACTAAAAGGTGGGACTACTTCTATAAATAAAAGTGCTATAAAGCTATAATATATATACGTAAAGGAGAATAAATTCTTTATTTTAAAGAGCTGTATAAACTAGTAATATAAACTTCAAGGTATCTTTCCGCGACAAGTTATTATATATTATATTAAAAAAATTATATTTAATTTAATAATTTAAAGTACTAGCTATACCTAAACGTTTTTAATAGATTTAATTATTATTATTAAAGAGATATTAGTATAGAGAGCATATTTTAATAAAATTTTAGTAAAAGTAAATAACTTACTTATTTAGGTAACTCGCCTATAAAATACGTTATATAAAAGTTTAATATTTAAAAGTTTAGTAATAAGCTAGTAAATAATATATTATTAGAATTTAGTATAGTACCTCTAGGTTTATATAAATATTTTATAATAGTTCGGGAGTAATAAAATATAATTAATAATAACTTTTTATATTATTTTATTTAACTTTTTTATAATAACTCTTTTAAAGATATTTATACTTTTTAAAGTTAATTCTATACCTAAATTAGTCTTTTTATTTTATTTAGAGTAGATTTTAAATAACTTTATATATTTTCTATTAACACTAAATTAGGACTATAGACTATATAAAAATAATATATAGTTTTATTATTTTTAAATTAGTTTAAAATATCTATTATTTTCTATATAGTAACGTTATTATTAAATTTATAAATCTAAATTATTATATTATAAAGGTTATTATTAAAATATAATATAATATTAGTTATATATATATTATTATAGTAATAGAAAAAGTAGTAAAAGAAGTTAATAAAATTTACTACTTTTTATATTTAGTTTAACTTTAGATATAGAGACTTTATTTATAGAGTTTTTACTAGCAAAAGTAATATAATTATTAGGTATTTTAATATATACTAATTTACTTTTTTTTATATAAATATTTCTTTAAACTTAGATTATTAAATTATAATTTATAATATAATTACAGGGAGATAATATTAGAAAAAGTATACTCTAAAAAGTTACTATTTTTAAAAATTAATATAGAATTAAATACGAAGCCTAAAAATACGGGAATTATACTATTTTAAAAAGAATATTAAAAGGATTTATTTAAGAATTTTAGTAACTACATAATTAATCTACGTAATATATTAAAATTACCTAAAGATAATAATTTTTTTAGCCCCTTTTTAGATCCCTACAACTGTTTAGTTAGTAAATATATATAACTAAAATTTTAACTATACTATTCTAGGACTAACGTAGGTTACATAACCTAATTTTTAATAAGAATTTATTATATAATAATAAATTTATATAATTAGTAAAACTATAGCTCTTGCTTATATAATTACTAATTACTTAATATATATATATATACTTATATACTAATAAAACAAATAGTGTGGCTGTAGTGGCTCGGGGCGACTAAAAGAGGTTTCAAAAAAGAAGTAGTATATATAGGTATTTATTAATACCTTTTTACTTTTATAAATTTTAACTCCTATTGCTTTAATATAGTACTAAAAATAATAACCCTTAAATCTAATATAAATCTTTTTCGAAAAGGAAATACTCATATATTAATAAATATTTTTATTATAAAAAGGACTGATAATAGTATTTGTAATACTATATAATATATTAAAAATAAAATAAGATACATAATATATATATATGTATTTATATATTAATTAAATAAATAGGGTGGCTGTGGTGGCTCGGGGGGACTAAAAGGGATTTTAAAAGAGAAAGAGTATATATATATCTTTATAATAATAATATAAATAAAGTTAAAAGGGATAGCGTTCCTTAAGTAATATAAAGATAAAATATTAAGTATAAAGGTTTACACATACTCCTCCTTTTTTAAAATCCCTTTTAATCGCCCCGAGCTACTACAGCTACACTTTTTATTCGATTAATATATAAATATAATATATAAATATATATAAAGATAATAAAGAATTATTAATAAAAACTTAAATAAAAGTTCTATATAAGAAAGGAAAAGAATATTATTAGAAAATAGTCTAAATATTTTAAAAAAACTCTTATAAATAGATTTTATAAAAGAAGAGTTATAATATTAATATAAATAAAAAAACTAATAATTAATAAAGAAAACATTAAAAAACATTTAAAATACGTAAAAATATATATATAATATATTAAAGATTTTTCGACACATTGAGTATGAAGGCATACACATACTCCTCCTTTTTTGAAACCCCTTTTGGTCGCCCCGAGCCACCACAGCCACACTATTTGTTCGATTAGTATATAAATATAAAATATATATATATATTAAAGATATAAATTTAAGAAAAAGAATATATTCTAAAAGGTTAGTAATAAAAATAAAAAAGATAAAAAAAAAAGTATTATAACAAAAGATCTAATAATAGAGTTAAGAAAAGAACTAACTATTAACTAATTAAAAAATACGATATTTTAATATTTTAGTATATTAAAATATACTACTCTTAATATATTCTAATAGTATAATATAAAAAGAGGTATAGTATAGCGTTGAGACAATAGTCCAAAAAAGGTATAGGCTAAAAAAAAGTTATTTCCCCGGATATAGTTAAAAAATAAACGTATATAAGAATTATAAAAAATATTTTATTCTAACGGTATAGTATTATTATTTTAATATTAATTATATTAATAAAGGTATATATATACTCCTCCTTTTTTAAAACCCCTTTTAGTCGCCTATACAGCCACTACAGCTACACCCTTTTGTTTAATTAATATATAAAAAAATATATTAATTATATTAATTATTGTATTAGTTATAATTTAATTTTCTAAGTTTAGAATAATATTTAGTTAAAAGGTAAAAGAAATTTAGTATTTACTAAAATACTTTATTTATTTATTTATTTTACTAGTAAAGACTATAAAAACAAAGTTCTTATTTCTAAAGTTAAACTAAAGATAAAAAGGGGTAAGTAACCTAATAGATTTTTTAGTTCTTGTATTAATATATATATATATATTATTATATTATAATATAATTATAAACCTTATATTAATATTAATTTATATTAGTAATTAGAATAAGATAATAACTTTATTTATAATATAATAGACGTTTTAAACTAGTTTAGAAATAATTAAAATACTTTTTCTTTTTACCTAGTCTATATATTAGTATACTAATTAAATAAATAGTGTGGCTGTAGTAGCTTAGGGCAACTAAAAGGGGTTTTAAAAAAGAAGGAGTATATATATATCTTTATTTTACCTAGTCTATAACACTGATTTAGTCTATATATAAAATATATAGAGATATTTAAAATCTACGCTAAATAAAAATAATAATCCTAATTTAGGTATAGAATTCTATATAAAAAGTATAGAGGCTATTAAAGAGCTATTATTAAAAAGTAGAATACGATACTAGAATAAGTAATTAATATTTATATTTTATTACTCCCTAGCTATTATAATACACTTAGAGAATGATAAGAATACTATACTAAGTACTAGTAATATATTATTTACTAGTTTATTGTTAAAAATTAAAAAAAAGTAACTTTTATATATAATTATATAATTATTATATAAATATATTATATATCTCTATATATTACAGAGCCTATCACAGTATAATTTTTTTTTTTTTTAAAAAAAAAATAAGCCTTTTATATTAAGGCTACCTAATTATTTAAGGAAAGTGCTTTATCTTTTAAACGAACTAGAACCGGCTCTTTAATCTCCTAATTAGGTTATTATTTACTAAATAGTTATACTAAACTACTAATCTATTATCTAATTAGGTCTAGTTCGCCACGCTAGACCTATTTAGGAAGTAGATTTTTATCTTATTTAACTTTAGATAGTAATTTTAGCCTAAGATCTTGCCTATACCTTTAGATATAATATATTCTATATAGGAATTTTAGCTTCTTATAGTTTTATATTAATTCCTTAGTAGTACTCTATACTTCTAAAAATTTTACTTTTTTACTAGTAAAGTAGGCGTATTTAAAAAATACTATGATAAAGAGAGGAATTAAACCTCTAATATATAAATAATAATAAAAATTTAAAGAATATTATAAATCTAATATATTTCTAGACACTTACCTACTATTCTACCCCACTACAGTATATATTAAAACTATTTAATTTTATAAGTTAAATTAAAAGTTATAAAAGTATAAAATATAGTTTAAAAAAATTTTTATATTTACTAAACTTTTTATATCTCTTAGAGAGTTACTAAGCAGCCACTAATAAAGTGTATAAAATACGCTAGATCTTTTTTTTTTTAAAATAATATTATTTCTATATTTTTAGGCCTTATAACTAAAAAGTTATATTATTTTAAAAAGGGTAACCTTTTAAATTTAGATTTTCTTAATATTACCCCCCTGTAATAAATTTTTTTTTTTTAAATAAGCCTTTTATATTAAGGCTACCTAACTTTTTAAGAAAAGTACTTTATCTTTTAAGTAAACTAATAATTAGCTCTGTAATTCCTAAATTAATATATTACTAAATAAAGTTATATTAAATTACTATTCTATTACCTAATTAGGCCTAGTTCGCTACGCTAGGCCTATTTAGGAATAGATTTTTATTTTATCTAACTTTAGATAGTAAAATATACCTAAGAATATAACGTATTCTAAATAGGGATTTTAGCTTTCTATAGTTTTATATTAATTCTTTAATAATACTTTATACTTTTAAAAACTCTATACTTAACTATATAAAGTGGGCGCGTTTAAAGAACACTATAATAAGAAGAGAAATTAAACCCCTAATACGTAGAAGAGACCTTAAAAATTAAGAAATTTTAGTATTTCTAGATATATACCCACTGTGCCACCCTACTTATAATATATTAAAAAAAATACTATAACACTATATACTGTCTACTTACTAAAACTAAAAGAGATAAATATAAAGTAGTAATAATAGTAAGAAAAAGTATTAAGCTATATTTACTAGTATAGCACCTCTAAATATAGTATATTAAAAATACTAGTTTAGCTATCCTATAAGACACTAAGCTATAATAACTTATAGAGAAGTTATATAAATAAAAGGTATAATAAATAAAAATAAATTTTATATTTAAAATAATAGATATTATATAAATACGAGAAATACTTAATATAATAATAGTTACTAAATTATATTAAATAATCTATTACTAGTAGTAGTAGTAGTAGATAGTAAAATATAAAATAAATATAATTATTACTATACGTTAATAAGAGAAAATAATAAATAAATATAAATTTAGAATATATAAGCTAATATATATATACTTATATATTAGTAGGTATTTATATATTAATAAATTAAGTAAAGGATTTAGAAGACTATAACTATAAATAAATAAATAGTAGCTATTTAAGATTTCTATTATTAGTTAAAGACTAACTTAATAATTAAATATTAAATAATAGTTATTATTTATAAAAGATAAAGTAATAAAATTACTAACTTATTTTTAATCTATTAAATAGTATTATAAATACTATTAAAAGTATTTTTTTAATAAATATAATTATAAAAATAGTAATTTTATTTTTAAAAAATAAATTAATATTTAATTTAAGTTTTATTACATTTAGCGCTAATTTAAAAAAATAAAAATATAAGTATATAATATTAATAATATATTATTTAAGTAGTAATTATATATATATAAATTAATTTTTTATTAATAATATAATATTATTATAAGATTATTATTATATTTTAAAAAATTAATTATATAACCTACACTAGGTGTAAAAGAGTATAATTAAAATTTTAATAAAATATATTTACTAACTAAATAGGTATAGAAACCTAAAAACGTGGTTAAAAGATTATTATATTTAAGTAATTTTAATTTATTACACGTAATTAATAAATTGTAATTAAAATTTTAGTAATAATTTCTATAATTTTTATTTTAAATAGTATTATTTACGTATTTTTAAGCTTAGTAATTAAAAGGTTATATTATTTTAAAAAAGATAACTTTTTTAATTTGTCATTCCTAATATTACCCCCCGGTAATGTTCCGTCCCCTTTGGTGGTCGCGGCAAACTTATCGCTTCCGACCCTTCGGCTTCGGCCCTTCGGTGTCTAACAGCTCCGACATCCTCCTTTATCCTTGCACCCGACGTCACATAGGGCTACCGATACGGTTTTCAGGAAGCAGGCCATCTGACCAAGGTCGTGCCAAGAGGTGGCATGCCAAGAAATGCCAAGAAATGCCAAGAGATTTAAATCAATTTAGAATCGATTTAGAATCGATTTAGAATTAATTTAGAATTAATTATATATTATATACTATTTTTATTTAAACTAGTAATAATATTAAAAATCTAAAATACTAGACTTTTAGATAATTATATTTTTTATAATTTAAATTTAAAAAATATTTAATTATATAATATTTTAACTTAGTAATAGGAGTTTAAAAGTAAAAGATTTAAGCCCCTATTACTAAGCTAAAATATTATATAATTAAATATTTTTTAAATTTAAATTATAAAAAATATAATTATCTAAAAGTCTAGTATTTTAGATTTTTAATATTATTATTTTTAAATTTTAGATTACTAAAAGTAGTTAGTCTAATCTCTTTAGGTGGCATGCTAAAATTTTTGTACTACTAAAAGTGGTTAGTTTATGCCACCTCTTGGCACGACCTTGGTTAGATGACCTGCCACCACTACGGTTTTTGCTGTACAGCTTACCGTGAATCTAGACCTGATCCTACCAAATGCTTATTCTGGATCGTACGGGTGATCCCTGCCACGATGGCCGTGCCAATATATAAAGAACGATTGCACGAGGGAGCAAGGATCTGTCGAACACACCACGACTCCAAGCCCCACTGTACGGTTCCAAGCCTGCGTACTATAGGTCACTGTAATGCATTGCTGGGATAACACGGCAAGCCTAAGAATATCATACATCCTGAGTGCAAGAATTTAAGTAGACTCTATGGCGCCGTCCGGATCTTCAACGCCGGATGGCGTGAGCACACAGGTGAGTAGACTCGTTCAGAAAATCCTTTACTCAAGCAACTGTTCTTAGCGGTCTGGTCGAAAGAGAGTATGCGGTGCCAGCAAGTATGCGATACTAAAACTTTCTAGTCGGCTTCAGGTCCATGGCGACCCAACGTTTGGGCGCTCGGTGGCATGCCAAAGAAGAATGTCGATATTGCGGTGACAGCAGTCTTCCTCTTTCTCTTTATCCTAGGCGCAGCGACACACATGGCCATCTTCCAGTACAACAAGCAAAGAGGGCACAAGTTCGTCTTCAATGTCCTGATCTTCGGTGAGCCCGCACGCATCCACCCACCCCGATCACCGCGTCTACTCTCGCCTTCAAGAAAAACCATTAACAAGCACACAGGTTTCTGCATGGCCCGCATCACAACGTGCACCCTCCGCATCGCCTCGATCTCCCTCCCGCACAACATCCGCCTCGCGCTCGCAGCCCAAATCTTCGTCGCAGCAGGCATCCTCCTCGTCTTCATCATCAACCTCATCTGGGCCCAGCGCGTCCTCCGCGCACACCACCCCCTCGGCTGGCACCCCTGGATGCGCCACATCTTCGCCGCTCTGTACGTCGTCATTGTTCTCACCCTCGCGGTTCTCATCACGGCCGTTGTGCAGAGCTACTACACGCTCCGCCCCCGGACGCGGTCTATCGACCGCGCACTGCAGCTCTACGGCTCGACACTCTTCGCCATCGTATCCTTCCTCCCCATACCCATTGTCGGCATCGCGCTCGCCCTGTCCCGCGCCTCGAAGCTGGAAGTCGAGAAGTTCGGACACGGCCGCCATAGGACGAAGATCACGGTCCTGCTCGTGGGGTCGGGCTTGTGCTGTCTGGGCGCGGCTTTCCGCGCGGGGACCGCGTGGAAACGGCCTGTGCCGTTGGGGCGACCGGAGCCGACGTACTTCCACCGCGGATGGTTCTATTTCATGAACTTCGGGACTGAGGTGCTGGTCGTGCTTTTATACGCGGTTATGAGGGTGGATCTGAGGTTTTGGGTTCCGGATGGAGCGCGGGGGCCGGGGAGTTACAGGATGACCGGGACAGGCAAGGGGGGGCCTAGCTCGAGTGGGAACAGTGTGGAGAGGACTCATTCGAATGACAGGGTGTGAAGATGTCTGCTGGAGTGTATTGTTTTCTCTTCGGCGTGAAAGTTCGCGGGTGCTTGTCTGCATGGCGATGGCGTGATGATTGCGGACACTACCACTTCGTGATTCTCCTAATAGGGTCATGGTCTCTTAGTTAAATGGCTGCAAGTTTCTATCCCAATCAACTAACACGTACTCTCGACGTTCAGCTTTCAGTACACCGAATCGTGGGCCAACGCTCAGGTTAGCACATGGATAGCCCTCTCTAGGTAGTACAGGGGGGCGACATTGGGAAAGATAAATTAAAAAAGTTATCTTTTTTAAAATAATATTACTTTTTAATTACTAAGCCGAAAAATACCTAAATAATACTATTTTAAAAAGAGAATTATAAAAATTATTAGTAGAATTTTAGTTACTACTTATTAATTACGCGTAATAAATTAAAATTACCTAAATATAGTAATTTTTTAACTCCTTTTTTAAGTTTCTATAACTTTTTAGTTAGTAAATATATTTAACTAAAATCCCCTTTTTTAGAATTATTGCCGTAATATTACGCGATTCTAAATTAGCTGTTTAACCTTTTACTATATAATATAATTAGCGCTAACTTATTTTAATAAACTTTTTATATAGTAACTATAATAACTTTTATAATAGCGCTAATAATCTATAACCTTTTTAAATAGATAGCTATTAAAGTATTAAAATAATACTATATCCCCTATAGAAACTTTTAGTTCTTTTAAAATAATTACTAACTTTTTTAATAGTAAGCTCTTATGTAACTGCCCTATAGTGCTATAATATATTCTTTTTCTATTAGCTATCGCCTATTTTTTAGCTCTACTTTTATATATATATATATATATCCCTGCGCTTAAATAATTTTAATTACTTTAATAAGTTTTTTTTACTAGAGCTTCGCTTCCTTTACCGCTTTAAAAAAAAATTTTTATTATTATTAAAATACTACTATGATTACTATTACTAACGCCACTACTACTACTATTACTATTCTCTATTTTAAATAAAAGAATTTTACCTTTTTTAAACTATTATATTATAAAGTCTACTATATTATTATATAATCTAAAGTAGATACTAACGTTCTTATAGGTATTATGAAGGCTAAGAATTATATTTATTTTAAATAAAATAAGGTACGTTAGAATTAAATAAGAATATAAAATATTAATTAAAAAATTTAGCTTATTAAATAAACTGGCCTACCGTACTACGTAGAAATAAAAATTAAAATAGTTTTTAATATAATATAACTAGTTATTATTATTAGCAAAAGCCTATACTATACGCTAAAAATTATTTCGTAATCTAATTATTTAATACTAAAACGCTAATATAGATATAATAAAGTAAAAAATTAAAAATATAGTTTTAATAATAGTACTAAAAAAATTTTTAGACTTTAAGTATATAGTATTTATAGAAAGAAAAAAAAGCTATTATATTTACTATTTTAAACCTACTATACGGTCTATAGTTCTATTTATAGTTCTACTTAAAATAATAATAATTTATAAATACTCTATTACTATTTTATAGTTATTATCCCGCTATTATTATAGCTACTACATAATAAGTTATTTATTAAATTATTACTCTACGAGTTATAAAATTTAAAAAAACTCTATAGTTAATAGGCTTTAGGTTATAGTATCTCTATTTTTATCTATTTTTATATTAAGTAAGAACGTAGCGTATACTAAGTTAATATAGCTTCTATAAATAAACGTAAAGAAATATTTAACTAAAATTTTAGTAAAAGAGTATATAATTTAGTAAATAATATATCTAGCTACCTATAATAGTAATATTATAGATTATAAGTTTAAATTATATTCTCTTCTCCTTTAATCTACTCTTGTTTGTTTTTTTTTAAAAATAAAGCTACGGTTTTAGCGTAGTACCTTAATTTTTAAAAAAAAATAACTATTAGTTACTATAGGGGTTTGTATAAAACAGCTCTATAATATCCTAAATATAATAATAAAAAGTAAAAATAGTATACAGTTATATATTAACACGTTATATAAAAAATAGTTTATTATTATAATAAGTTAAAATAGTAATATATAAGTAAGTATTACTTTTTAATTTAGTACGCAGCGTCTATTTATAAAAAAAAGAAAAATAGTAGTAATAGCTTACGCTATCGCTAGTATACTATAAAGTATAATATACGCTAGCGTTCCCGGTACTATATATATATATACATATATAGGATAATAAAAAAAAAGTATAACTAATAGTCTACTACGCCGGGTAGTTATTTATATTTTTCTTTATAGATATTACTAATAAAGGTATATATATACTCCTCCTTTTTTAAAACCCCTTTTAGTCGCCTATATAACCACTATAGCTACACTGTTTTATTTAATTAATATATAAATATATAGATATTACTATATATATTAAATTATAATATAGATAAATAACTCTATAAAAGTAATATACGTAATAACTTCTATGCGATTAGATTTATTATATTAATAACTCTTCTAGAAATAACTTTTTTAAAAATAATTATTATAAACTTTTAGAATACTATAATAAAATTTAACTTTTATAGGTAACCCGTAGGTTTTATAAAAAAACTATAATTATAATAGCTATAAACTATAGTTTTATAAAAAAGGAGTAGGCCTAGTATATACTATACCTATACTTATATTTATATATATACTAGCACGGCTATAATAATAGTAATTATTACTAATCTATATAGTCCCGAAAGTAATAAACCCTAAAAATTTTATTATAGATAACCTAAAATATATTTATAAAAAAAAGTAGCAGCTTCTAACTATATTAAAAAACCAGAACAACTCTAACTATACTAAATTTAAAAAAAAAGTAGTAGCTATTACTCTAATAATAGTATAACTATAGAACACGAAAAATCTAGTAATTATAATATTAGTAATAATATAAAAGCTATATATAATATAGTAATTAATAGTAATAAATAAATATAATAGATAAATATAATAGATAAATATAATAAATAAATATAATAGATAAATATAATAGATAAATATAATAAATAAATATATTAAATAATAAATAAGTATAAAGAAAAAAAAAGTGTTATAAAATATTAATAAGTATAAATAAAATAAACTTATAATAATATATAATAGTTTAAGTGTAAAAAAAATAGGGAGTTAATATTAAAAAAAAATATTTTTTTTATTATAAAATACCTTTTAATAAGCACTACTATTATAACTAATTAGACCCGACTATTACAATTAAGCGCCTTTAATTTATTATTTAATTAAATAGTTTATTAGGTTTTAGACTTAATCTTATTAAATTTAGTTATTTTACTTAATTAGGCTAATTAATTTCCTAAATAGACTTAGCTTAATTATTTAATTAGGTTAGTATAGCGATCTAACCTAATTAGTATTATATTATTTCTAAATAAAAAAGAACCTATTCCTAATTATATAATTAATTACATTCTAGTATAAATTATTTAACTGGCCTATATATAATAGTTAAAAATTAAAGAGTAGGTTGTTAGTTAGTAGGGTCGTATAGTAGATAAGTGCCTAGAAGTATTTAAATTTACAAAATTCTTTAAATTTTCGTTATTATTGTTTATATTAGGTGTTTAATTTCTTTATTTTATTATAGTGATTTTTAAACGCGCCTATTTTATATAGTAAATATAAAGTTTTTTAAAGGTAAAGAATACTACTAAGGAATTAATATAAACCTATAGTAAGGTAAATTCCTTATATGAAATACGTAATATCTAAAGAAAATTTAAACTAATATTACTATCTAAAGATAGATAAAAAGAATTTATTTCTAAATAGATTTAGTGTAGCGAACTAAGTCTAAATAGGTTTATAATAGATTAGTAATTTAATATAACTTAATTTAATAATATTAGTTTAAAAATAAAAGAAATATAGGCTATTAAAGAGAAACGTTTATAAGAATTTTAAAAAGGGATATATAGCTATTTCCTAATTACGTAGGTATAGTAAAAATTAGTATTTATTTAAAAAAAAATAGTCGTTAGTTTACTTAGGAGATAAAATACTTTTATTAAATAGTTAGGTAGTCTTAATTTAAAAAACGTTTTTTATAAAAAAAAATTTAAAAAATAGTTTTAAAAGGTATTAAAATAAATTAAAAGTAAATTAGTATTTTTAAAATATTTAATAATAATACCTCCTTCACTCGTAAAAATTATATAAATAAAAATTTTATACTTAAAGTTAAACTAAACGTAAAAAAAGATACGTTTTATAAACTTTTTTTATTACTTTTTTATTAATATAATAATATATATATATAAATATTACTATATAATATATATATATATATATATTAAATAAAAAGTGTAGCTATAGTAGCTTAAGACGACTAAAAATAGTTTTAAAAAAGAGAAGAATATTTATACCTTTATCTTATATTATAGTATAATAATAATCTTTATATTAATATTAACTTAGACTAATAGTTTTAATAAAATAATACTCCTAATTATAAAATAATAAAATTATACTTTTTTTTATTATATCTACAGCCCTAATTTAGTCCCTATAAAATATATATAGAGTTATTTAAAATCTAGACTAAATAAAAATAAAAAACTAATTTGGGTATAGAAATAAGTTTAGAAAGTATAGAGACCTTTAATTAAATTATTAAAAAAATATAAAATAATATACTATATAAAATAATTAATAATTGTATTTTATTTCTTCTTAAGTATAATAAAATAATTATAAAAACTAAAGACTACTATACTAAATACTAGTAATATAATATTTACTAGTTTATTAATAAAATTGTAAACATTTAACCGTTACTAATAATTATATAATTAATAGATAAATGTATAAAAATAATATATATACTAATTAGATATACTATCTATTATTATATATATAAAAATAGACTAATTATATACGTTAAATACATAGTTATAATAGCTTAAAGTAAGATTTTTAAAATTTTCTATATTTACTAAATTTTTTTACTCTTTAGGGACTTAGCTGAAAGCTATACCCTTTCTAACTACGTAAAGAAGTGGTAAACAGTTAAGGCTACTATAGGAGTGCTTACGAGCCCACTTCGGTTAGATAATAGTTATATCCTTACATTTAATAAAGGAAAGGATTTTAAGGAACGCTAGATTTGCTACGGGCTAACAATATAAGAGCCATATAAGTATAGCCTAGAGGGCTTCTAGGTATACTATAAGTTAACTAGGTACCATTTAGTATTAATTATACGGGCCTCCGGCGTCCCTAATATACTATAGTTATAGGAGTAAATAGTCCTAATTTACTACCTATAAAGGTAATACGGGGGGGGG
>JASEKS010000284.1:0-135760 GCA_030770415.1 Pleoardoris graminearum
TCTTAAGTTAAATAAGATAAAAATCTATCCCTAAATAGGCTTAGCGTGGCGAACTAAGCCTAATTAGGTTTATAATAGAATAGTAATCTAGTATAATTTAATTTAGTAAATAATAACCTAAAAATAGGATAAAAGAGAGAGACGTTTATTAGGTTTACTTAAAGGGGTAGATAGTTATTTCCTAATTAGGCAGGTACGCTAAAAATTAGCGTCTATTTTTAAAAAAAAAAAAAAAAAAAAAAAAGACTACGCGAGCACTAAATTCTAAAAATCTACGCTTTACTAATTATATAGCTATATTAGATTAATTCTCTATATTATATAAAATACCTATTAGTACGGATAAGATAGTAAAATTTTATATAAGAATTTTACTTAGATAGGCTAGTAATAGCGCTACCTAAAAATTAGCTAGTAATAGCGCCGCTAATAAACTAGTTAATAATAGCGCTATTTAAAAATTAGTTAGTAATAGTACTATTTAAAAACTAGCTAGTAATAGCGCTGCTAAGAAGTATAATACTTAAAAATTAATTTAGTATATACTAGCCGACAATATATTATATAATTAGTTAAATAAGTTACTTTTACTATTACTAACGTAATTACCTAATATAGTAATAAAAATTATTTTTAAGCTTAAAATTAACAAATTTTATAAAAGTATAGTTATTAGATTACTAAGTACTTTTTATAAGCTTAGTAAATAGTTTATAAATAGCCCTCTTGCCGGAAAGGTTAAAAAGAACCTAATAGTAAATATAGGCAAAGGACTTTTAAAAAATAATTATTATAAAAATAGTTATAGCGTCTCCTATCTTATTTTATTAAATATTAGTAATAATAATAATAAAAATTTTAATATAATAACTGTTACCGGTCGACCTATAATAGACTAATAATTATAATATAGCTTTATAGTTAACTATAAAGTGTTAATTAAATAAGCTAAGGCTATAGAGGCCGATGTTTTATTATTTATTAAAACAGCTATTACGACTAATAAAGAGTACCCTAAAAAAAAATTTAAGTATAAATACTTGATTTTAGTACGTATACTACCTAATAAATAATTTATAAATAAGTATATTATTACTACTATCTCTTTTATTAATAACCTCTAAGTAAGCGTAGTAAAATATTTAGAAAATTAGTTTACTATTATTTTAAAATACTTTTACTACTAGAGTATATTATATAGTAACTTAGACGCAGCTAAATAAATAGTTAAACTTATAAAATAATTAAAAATAAAGGCGTAAAAACTGTAATATATTACTAAAATAAATATAGCGCGACTAGAGCTATAGATCTAGTAGTAAAAATAAAATCTTAATAGCGCCTTCTAATTAGTTACTTATATTTATTAAAAATATAACAGCGTAAGGGACGACGCGTATATTTTATAAAAAAAGCTAAATATTAAATAGTAACGTTAACTAACTACTAATAAAACTTTTCGTAAGGTAATCTAATATAATAATAAATATAAGTAATATTTTATTGTAGTAATTTAAGAAGCGCGTAAACTATAAGATAAACTAAAATATTTAAAGATATTAGTAAAAGTTTTCTATAGTATTACAGCTAATAATAAATCCTTTAAAAAAAATAAAAAGTATAAGAAGGATAGTAAAAATAAAAAGTAAAAGATAGTATTATATAAGTTACTATAAAATTTTATATTCTTAAACCTATTTAATAATAACGGTAGTAATAGCTCTAGTAATTTTAATAGTTTTTTTTATTATAGTAATATAAAATTAATATTATTTAATAAAGTTTATTTTATATTTTATAAGGATTAATAGCGACGCGGTAGTATACTAGTATTAATAGTTAATATTATTACTTTTAAAAAAAAGCGTTATTTAAATAATAAATAAAAAAATATTAATAAGTTTAGTAGCGCCGCTGATAAGAATTTAAATATATAAATTAAAAATATAAAAACGAAGTTCCAGTAATTATATAAGCTCTTTTCTAATAAATAGTTAAAAATTAAGTACCTTTATTAAGCGTATAAAAATTATATACTTATTTATATTTATAACCGCGCTATTATAATATTAAATAATTTATATTAGAGTATACAAGAACTGTATAATAATTTATAAAAAATATTTAGTTTAATTAATTAATAATTTACTATATTTATAGAATTTAATTGTAGTAAGCTATAGTAACGTAATAATAAATCTTTTAGTAAATAATTACCGCGTTTTAAAAATAAGGTAACGTAAGTATATTTAGAACCTATTTTAATAAAGTTTAAGGCTATAACTAATTTTAATTTATATTTAAAAGCTACTATAATGAGCGTAGCCCCGGCTAATAAAACCTAGATATAATTTATTTAATAGTTATCCTAATATAAAATTTTTAAAAATATTACTTATAAGAAGCCTAAGAAGAAGAATAGTAAGAATAATAAAAATAATAAAAAGTTTTTATAGACTAGTACTTCTGTTAGTAAAAGATCTAACTTTAATAATAAATATAATTTTACTTTTAACTTAAATTATTATCTATTAAAAGAATTTTGTATAGTTTAAACTAAAAAAGTATATATTTATTATGTAAGACCCGGTTATACACTTAATTAAAATTAGTTTAACTTTTATAAGAAGGGCCCTATAGCTCTAGTACTAGCTAAATAGCTTTAAATAATAGATATTTAGGACGCTAATACTAATAACGCCTATAATAATAATTATAACGTTAAACGTTAGAGAAAAGTATAGTTTTTAAAAATAGTTACCTTTAGAAACTTTCGCCTATATATAAAAAGGAGATCTTTAATACCCTTTAGTATTACTTTATAGTAGAGTAATATATACTAGTAAGCTAATTAAGTCTATAACTATTTTTTATTTTATTAGGTAATAGTTACTGTACAGCTTATAGTTTATAAAAATAACTTATTACTACTACAATATACGGCGCAATAAATTATTTATTTAATTATAATAAAAATCTACTAGATAAGCTACCCTATAGCGCTTAGATAAAACTAAAAGTATAAGTTAATACACTTAATAGGATATTAGTTACTATATATATTTTTTTAAATAGTAGCTATACTAGATAGGTTATTAGTATTAATTTTATATATATTTATATGCTCTAGATAATTACAGCGTAGAGCCCTATTATTTTAAAACTTACTAATAGTAACGTTATAGGTAAGATAATATATATAGCTAAAATATATATAGTAATTAAAAGATATATTAGTAAAAACTAGTACTAGATTATAGATATTATTAGTTATAATATAATAGTTAGATAACCGTAGCTTAAGGCCTACAACCCTTTATATAAATAAAATAAAAAAATAATAGTATTTAAGTTAGACAATTACTACAGTAACTATTTATACTAGTTTCTACCTATTAAAGTAACGTATAACTAGTATAGTAATAGTTACGCTAAAATAATTAAACTAAAAAATAAAAGCAGCGTTAATATAGTAATTATTTTAGCTAAAGCTATTATAAAAATAGTTTATTATAATCTAGTTTTTATTGTTTAAATAATACTAGAAGACTAAATATATCTTAAAATAAGTAATAACGCGGATAATGTATAATATACTTATATAATTTTTATAAAAATTAAATAGATTGTCGCCGTAGCTATATAAGTTAATTTTAATAAGTTTTATTTAAAACTTAATTAACCACACCCTATAATTAATAAAATTAAATAAAAATTACTAAAATAATTTTATTATATCGCTAATCTATAAAATTCTAAAAAAAACTATAAAGCTGCCCTTATATTAACTAGGTATTAACTATAAAATATATCTAAAAAAAAAGTAGTTAACTAACTACGTAATACTATTTTAGAATATTATATAAAGAGACTAAAGTAATTAAGACCTATATATAGACTAAGATAGTAAAAGAATATATTTATAAAAGTAACTCTTTATTTACTACCCCGCTACTAGTTATTAAGAAACCTAAAAAAGATATTTATATATATATTAACTATTACCGCTTTAATAAAATTATAATTAAAAATTATAACGCCCTACTAAAGTTAAAGGAAATACTTACCTATAATAAATAAGGCGCGCATTTTCTCTAAATTTAATATTATTATAGTATTTAAAAAAATCTAAATTAAAAAAAGTAATAAATATAAGACTACTTTTCTTACGTAATTTAGTCTATTTAAATATATAATTATACTCTTTAGGCTATATAACGCCCTAGGCACCTTTTAATAATATATTAATTAGTTATTACGTAAGTATTTAGATAAGTTTTATTTAACTTATTTTAATAATATTATTATCTTTAGTAAGAATAACTAGGACTATAAGTAGTATTACTTTAAAATATTATATAAGCTTTATAAAGCAGGACTGTATCTTAATATTAATAAATATAAGTTTTTAGTTTAACGTATTAGTTACTTTAGTATAATACTATTTATAAACAGGCTAGAAATAGACCTAGCTAAAATTAAAACTATTATAGAGTAATAATAACTTAAAATAATTAAAAATATATAAGCGTTTATTAGGTTTATAAACTTTTACTAGTAATTTATATACTACTTCTCTTAAATTATAAGACTACTAATTAAGCTAACGCGCAATAGTACTATAAGAAAAATTATATTAATACTAGTTACTAAAAAGGCCTTTAAGCAGCTTAAACGCCCCTTTATTAATACTTTAATATTTATTTACTTTAACTCTAATATACGTATAATTATAGAGACTAATACGTCTAATTAGGTTATTACTAGTATACTTTTTTAGTATAAGGACGACGCCCTATAGCCTATTATCTTTTTCTTAATAAAAATAAAATTTATAAAGCTTAACTACCCTATTTATAATAAAGAGCTTATAGCAATTATCTACGCCTTTAAAAAGTAGTAACCTAAGCTTACCAGTATACTTAACCTTATAAAAGTATTTTCTAACTATAAGACTTTAGAATACTTTATAATAACTAAATAGTTAAATTGCCGGTAAGCCTAATAGGCTAAGTTCTTATTAGAATTTAATTTTATAATTAAATATAGATTTAGTAAGAAAGGTATAAAGCCTAATATAGTAATATAATAAATTAAAAACATTTCTATAAATATATATAATAATTAAATACAGCACTAACGGCAGGTATTATTATTTTTTAAATAATTTAAACTATCTATATACGCTATATATACTATATATAATAGTAGCTTCTAACACGCTATATACTTAGCTAAAATCTTAATAAATATAATAGAGTTAGATGCTACGAGCTTATCTTAATAGATTTATAAAATTAGTAAAGAGCTATTTATTTTTAATAGTTAGGATAAAAACGCTACTTTAAAACTTTATAATAGTTATAAGGATACTAATAATATAGACCTATTAAAGCTATTTAAAATAATTAGTTTTTATAATAATATTATTAAAGCTATAGTTAACGCTATAGAGAGTAGTATATACTATATACCCTACTAGCTCTATTATAACCTTAATATTTATATTAAACTATAAGACTATCGCCTAGATAATAACTTATTATATATTAATAATAAGGTTTTTATATTCTATAGTAATAAACTCTAAATACACCTTATATAACTATATTATAATAATTATATTACTAGGTATAATAGTAAGTATAAAATATATATATAACTATTATAATATTATTACTAGCTACGCTATATAAATAGCATCGCCTATTATATACGTAATTACTTTACTTATTCTAGAATAAAATTAAAATATAAGAGTAAGTACGGCCTACTATACCTACTATTTATACCTAATATATATTAAATAAGCGTATTTATTAACTTTATTATACTACTACCTAAAAGTTACTATAATAGTTGCGATTATAGATATATTATAGTTTTAGTTAACTAACTATCTAAAAAAAAGAAGTTTATATTTTTAACGTTTCTTAATACTAAAACTTACGTCTAAATATTTATTAAGTACGTCTAGCGTAAAGAGGGATACCTATTAAAGTTTATAACTAATTATAGTACGTAATTTACGTTTTAGTTTTAAAAATAATTATATAAAAGAGTTAGTACGACGCTAAAATTATCTATAGTCTTTTATCTAAAAATAAATAGATAAATAGAAATTACTAATTAAGTATTAAAAGCTTATTTATATTATTTTATTAATTATAGGTAAAATAACTAGATAGAGTTATTACCTATTATAGAGTTTAAAATAAATAATAGTATTATATTAGTATAAAGGCATGCACATACTCCTCCTTTTTTAAAACCCCTTTTAGTCGCCCCGAGCTACCACAGCCACACTATTTGTTTGATTAGTATACAAATATAAAATATATAGTATTATATTAATAGGTATAATACTATTTAAAGCTATAAAGAGATACTTATTATATATAGGCACCGAACCTCCTAATATATTACTAAAAAAATAAAAGGTAATACGCAATACGTAAGCTATAAATAGACTTTTTATATATATTAATTATATAAGATAATAACTGCGTCTGGCACTAATATAGGTATAGGTAAAAATAAAAGAATACGCTAATAGTTAATAACTACTAGCCCTAGAAATCTATATAGGCAACTAAGTTATATTTAATATATATAATATCCGTACGCGTTTTTTTAAAAGACTAAAAAGTAAAAACTTTAAACTATTTAAAGTTATAAATATTTATAAAAAGTAACTAAATAACTACTATAGTATAGACTAGGTCTTTAAGTTTAATTTTACTAGTTACGTTACGCTTAAAAACGTTTATTTATAGTTCTATTTATAGTTACTTTATCTATAAAATATAACACCGCTACTAGAGTAATAGTAAAAGTTATAAGGGCTAGTTACTATAGAAAAAGGTCTACTAGTTTATAATATTAAAATAATACTTAATTATAAGGTTAATAAATATATAATTAACTCTAATACTAGTTGTAAAGACTTACTAAAGTTTCTTATTAAATAAAAAGATTTTAATAACCCTAACTAGTAACCTTACTTTAATATTATAGGCTATTAAGAATACTTTATAGAGTACTACTAGTATTATCTATAAATACTTTAATAATTAAGTATATTCTTCCTAAAGGCTTACGACATATAAATAGCTATTACCTAGCTTATAATAAATAAATAATTAACTAATAATAAATAATAGTAAAAGGCTAATAATTAATAGATAATAAGATATAATTAGTAAATAAATAGTATAATAGGACTGTAAGGACGATATAACTTAGTATAAAGAGCTTTTTTAGAAGTATAGGTAGTAGATAAAAGAAACTATACTTATCTATTATACTTATAATTTTAATAGTTAGGTTATAATAACAGCAGCTTTATAGTTTACTATTTAAATAGTTACGCGTTTTGCCGCTTTAATAAAAATATTCTACCCTTATAAATATTTAACTCTGCCCTGCTATATAAAAGTTAAAAATATATAAAACTAATTATAAAGCTCTAAAGATAAAACTTCTTAAAAGGGGGGATAGTATTATAGATATAAAGGCGTCTTTTACTTAAGTATAAATACTAAAACGGGTACGCTCGTGCTAGCGAAGCTAGTATTTTAATATATACTTTTATCTCGCCCTAAGACACCTAGTGAGCTCCCTATACGTAAATTCTTATTAAAATATTAATATTTAATATCTACTTTTAAGCCTTCGTAACAGTATATAAAAATAAGTACCTACTAGTATTAAGTTACGTAGAGAGAATCGTTTTATAGTTTTAAAGCGCTAGACTTATAACTATAGTAAACTAAATAATACTTATTTTTAAAGTAAAAAATAAATTAATACTGTCTATAAAATAAGACAATTAAGATTAAATATATATATAATAGATTAGTAATTAGGTAACCTAGTTATATAATTAACCCGTAATTAAAGAGGATATATAAGCCTTAATATTATAATACCTATACTTATAGGTATTTTATAACGCTTTTCTTTTTTTTTTTTATATATTATCTACTATATTTGTCTATAATTATTTACTATTTTATATACAGCTCTTATATAGTTTTATATTATTACTAATACTTTTTTTACTAGCTTTTTTATATTTTATAACTATACTATTATTAAGGTAATTACTACTATCTTATTTTTAAACTTAGTATAGTTAAAATTATTTTAGTTTTTTAGTACGGCTAGAAGATACTACTTCTATTTATAAATATAGTTTAGGTTAGTATTTATAATAATAGAATTTATAAGATCTATTACTATTATAACTATATAGGTTAATAATAATTACTATTACCGTACTAGTGCTAGTACTAGTATAAGTATAATATATACTTACCTATTTTTACTATAAAGTAGTAGTTTATAGTTATCGCAGAAAGATACTTTAGATCTTATATTACTAGTTTATAAAACTTTTTAAAATAAAAAAATTTTTTTTTTTTCGTATATATATTATAGCTTTTTAGCGCTTTTTTTTATATAAGTAGTCCTAACTATTTAATTTTCGAATTTAGTAATTTCTAGCTTATTTTTCCTTTATAGTTATAAGCCTAGCGTTTTAAAAATAAAAAAAGATTTTCCCTATATACCTAATTATTAAAAATCCTATTTTTTAAAACTTTAATTAATTTTTTAACCTCTATTATTAAGGCTTTTAGTCTTATAAACTTAGTAAGTATTACTTTATCTATATATATAAAATAATAATTTATAATTTTAGTTATTAAACGCTTAGTAAGTTTTACAACTAATAATTTTTTAAGCGTTATAATATCTAAAGCTATTTTATCCTTTATAATTAATACTATTTATTTTACTAATTCCGCGAGCGGGCTAATATAGTATATATAATTTAAAATATAATATATAATTTATAGCGTCTAAAATCTTATTAACTTTAATCTTAAAAGTATTAATAATCTTATTAAACTTTTTCTAATACTAGAGTTTTTATATATTATAAAAGTATTTAAAAAAGAGATCGTAAGAATCTACTATAATTATAATATAAAGATTAATATATACTATACCTATTTAACTAAGTATACTACTAAAATAAATTAAGTAATAAATATTTAGAACTAAATTAGTATAATAGTTATTTTAAAGCTTATAAGCGCTGTTTAAACGTACTATACTATTAAAGGGGATATCTTAACTTACTTAATTATTTACTTTTTTAAATAAAAGCTCTTAACTACTAACGCGGTAGCTAAGAATATTATATAATAATAATACTATACTTATTTAAAGAAAGTAGAGTATAGAAGAATAGTTTTTAAATTATAATATTATAAATAAAAAGCTCTTTATATTAAAATAAAGGTATATAAACTTAGTAGTATTTAAAATAAGCTAACTATTACTAATTTTTTTATTGCTATAGATAAAAAATTAGTACCTAATTAGGTAGAGTAGATACGTATAACTTAAATCTAAAAATTAATATTTAAAAGTAAGGAACTCTCTTTAATAAAAGTTAAAAAAATCTTTTAAATAATATTATAAAATGAAGTTATTAAATTAACTACTAAAAGCTTTAAAATTTTTATAATATTTAATAAATAAAACTCGTTCCTCTAATTAAATAACTTATAGCTAAAAAATAAGAGTAAGTTATACTAATATTTTTATAAATTTAAAGCGTACTATTAGAAATTTACTAAGTATTATTACCTATAGCTAGTATTAATAAGTATTTATATTAGTTAGCCTGCGCCGCTCTCTAAAAAAAATAAAAAAAAAGCTTTTTAAGCGATTTAAGTTTAATAAATTTATAGCTCTTTATAATATACTTAAATAAAAAGAATAGTTTAAAAAAAATTACTTTATAGGGTAAAGGATTTAATAAACTAAAATTCCCTAGCTCTATAGTATATATAGTAATTAATTCTTTACTTATTATAAGTAGTAAATTAAAAGGAAGTAATAGTATATATTTTATATAAAATTATAATACTTATATACTCTTTAAAAGTACTATTTTTAATAATAGTACTACTTTATATTTTATAAATAATAGATTTCTACTTATTCTAAAATTTTTTAAAAAAACTAATAATATCTGCACTATTAAGACTAAAATATAAACTTTTTTAATCTCTATTATAAGAATTTAAGTAATTAAAAATATTTTAAACGGCTTAAATAGAAATTTTATAAAAAATTTTATATTAAAAGATATAGTTATTATAAAAGGGTTTTACCTAAATATATTTGGTCGCCCCGAGCCACCACAGCCATACTATTTATTCGATTAGTATACAAATATACCTAAATTTAGTATTTAAAGCTTATCTATATAATAAGGAATTTTAGTACTTAGGCTTAAATAATATACTATATATAGAATCTTTAAAATAGAGTCTTATATTTATAATACTTACTTATAAGTATAATTTTATATTTATTAAATATAAGTCTCTATTCTTCTATTCTTTAGTTTAGAGTATAATACTAGTATATTAAAAATTTTGTTTATAGTTAATATATCTGCGTATTAATACTAAGGATATCTAGTACTAAAAAATAGAATATTTAAATTAAAGAGTTTTATATATCCTTATTTATAAAGCGTAAAATATTTATATTTTAAGTACTAAGCGTATATATTATAAGTAATACTCCCTTATATACGCGGCTTAGGTAATTTTTTAAAAACTAAAAAAATTATTACTTTAACTATACTAGCGTATTTTATAAAATCTCTTTAATATGCCTAAAAAAAGACTTAGTAAGTAGTAAATATTACTAGTTAAAAATAACTATAGCAGAAAGGTTTATATATAAATCTTATAAATAAAGTTACTTTTAGAGCTTATATAAGTATTTTTAAATTTTACTATATAAGTATATACTTAGTATAAATTTAAGATTATAAAGGTTTTTTAAAATAATAATATTACTACCTATCTATAGCATAGAAAATCGCATTTTAAAAAATAGGTAAAAGAACTTAGTATAAGTATTAAAATACTACTTTTTTATACGTATAAGCTAAACGGCAGCGCTAAATATATTAATTAAAAAATTATTAATAAGGCTATTACTATAAGACTTAGTATGAACTTACTAGAGAAGTTTTAACTAAAAATTATAAAAGCGGCTATAGCACTTTATAATATTAGTTTAGTAGCTTTTAAAGTATAAAGGTATATATATACTCCTCCTTTTTTGAAACCCCTTTTAGTCGCCTACACAGCCACTACAGCCACACTATTTATTCGATTAATATACAAATACAAATATATATAATAGCTTTTAAAAGTATATAATCTTTAAATAAAATTTTTTATAGTTAGTTTAGATAATATTTCTATTATTATAAACCTAAACTTATAAAGCGCGGAACGGCAGATTTATACTTAAATTAAAATAATATATATACTTATAGTTATTACGTATATTTTTTAAATAGATATTACGCAGTCGGGCGTAGTAAGTATAAATTTAAAATAAATCTATAAGTCTATATTAGATATTTAGTTAGTTATATAGCTTTTAATATTTATAAAATATAGATACTATTATTTAACTAAATTATTATAACGCGTAATATTACGTTTAATAAAACTCTTTTCTATAAAAAAAAAGATTAGCCTATCTTATAAGAAAAGGCTATAAAGTTTATAAATATTTTATATACTATTAAGGTTATAAATATAAATAAAGTATTTAATAAAATTTTTAATATGTAAGCCTATAACTCTAATAAATTAAAAATAAGTAGAAATATCGCGTAACCTAAATAATAGCTTAGGGGTACTTTAGCGTAGGTTTTATTTTATTCTTTTAGCTAATTAGGTAAGTAAAGCTTTATACGAGCGGTATATATATAAGCTATTAATATAATTAGCTAATAGCTATAAATCTATATATTATATAATATAAATATTAGTTTAATCTCTTCTTAGCCTACTCTAGAGCCTAATAAATTTAAAAATATAAATTTTAAAAAAAAATAAATATTTTAATATTTCTTATAAAATACACTTTAGTAAAAGAGTAAAATAGTTTAGAGTAAAAAGTTTATAGAATTCTTAGATAGTAAATAAAAGCTTATTTAATACTATTACTTAAATTAGTAATAGAGAGCTTCTCTTATTAAATAAAATAATAAAAATCTCTATTTATAAAACGTAGGAACCTATAAGGAACTATAGCCTAACTACTTAATAAAGCTAAAAATAACGTTAGTTAGATTCTAAAAATTCTAATAAACTAAAGGGTAAAGATAAAAACCTACTTAGTATTTATATATTATTAAACCTTAATCTAAAGAGTGAGCTATTATATAATATAAAACTTATAAGTATTTTACTTAATAGTATATATAGTTTCTACTAGTATAATTTTATATATATATATATTCTTAATATAAAGCTTATATAGAAAGAGCGTAGAGAGTTTATAATTATTAATATTATAGTTTAAGCTATTATATAGAATAGGGCCCTAAAAAAAATAATATTTTAAAATAAAATTTTTATATACCGCAATAAGCTTCTAAAAGAGCTAGTAATATAAAAAGTAATTTTTTTATATTTACTTAGTCTACTAAAGGCCGGCACTTATTTATTTAGTTATTATTATCCTTCTTGTTAAACTATCCCTTTATTATTATTATTAATAAGTTAGTTATATAACTATTAGAAGTTTAGCTCCGGCAGCTGTTTAATAGTTATTTTTAAAATTATAAAAATATAACTAACTACGCCGCCTACTAGTTAACTCGTAATACCTTAAGTATCTTTTACTTATTACCTATTACTTCCTATTTTTATAAGCTCCTACGACTCTAAATATACTAACCCTATATAGCTATTTATAGCTTTAGTTATTTTTTATTTTTTACCTTTTACACTCTGCGCTTAGCGCTTAGCGCTTAGGATAAAAATAACTTTTTTTATACTAATATACCGTATAGGACCTTTTGTATTTAGAATCTAATTATTAGCTTATATAAGAACTCCTAGTCTTTCTTTAATAATAAGTTATTATTAATTTAGTTTCTAATCCTCTAGAGCTCGTAGAGCTATTTTAGTAAATTCTATCTATTTTTTACTACTTTTAGGTATTATTACGCCGTTTACTACAGCTTAGCTAAATAGAGCGCTTATATAATATTAATATAAAAAACTTCTCCTTCCTTTTAGTACGACTAAGTATAAATAGAATTTTAATAGTTTAGGTACTATAAAATAATTATTTTTTAGATATTTTTAACACACGTCTTAGCGGCCTTATAATTATTAATTTTATTTAGTTTACCCGGGCAAATAGGATAAGCTTTTAGTTTAATTTTATTTTTAGCAGGATTAAATTTAATATAAAAGTTAAGTATTAGTACTTCTATTTCTAGTTAGCTATTACTAACGGTTTACCTACAATAGTACGTATATAAAATACTTATTTTAAATAATTTTTTCTAGCTACTATAATAATAAGGTAACTTATAATAGTAAGAATAGTTATAAAAGAGGTAATACGTATAAAGTAACTATAACTTATCTATAGTATACTACTCCTAATATAGTATTCTTACTAAACTTTATTATTTTCTTTATTAGTTTTTTTTTATTAGGAGTGTACGTGCTACTACTAGCTATATATAGCTAGTAGCTTAATTAGTCTTAGCGCGGCGCCTTTATTATCTCCCCTTTTATACGCCTTTTTATACCCGTATATATAGTAAAAGTATATATATTCTTATACTATTACTTTACTTTTAGGCTAGCCTATATCCTTTTTAACTTACTTTTAATAATTGTGTTAGTCTACTTTTTTACTAGACTATATATAAAGAATAGACTATACTTTTTAAAAAATAAATTTAATAGATAGTTATATACTTTAAAAGTGCCGAATAACTGCTCCTACTTATATAAATATTTATTTATAAGTTTAATTAAAATAGTTATTTTATAAAGTATAAAACTTACCTAATTATTAGGGGCGACCTTTAGTTAAAAGACACGCTTTTATTAATATATATTATAATATTTATAGCACGCTCCTTTTATATAGTTATAGTAATTATAGTAGAGTTTAATTTAAAAATTTTATAGTTTAATATAGTTAGTATATTTCTTAACACACTAATTAACTCCTTAAATCTAGTATAGTATAAATTACTTAATAGTTATAAATAAAAAGATAGCTATATAAAGTTTAATTAAGTCTTATATAGTTTATACGACTTACCTATACTATAATATAAAAAATTTTCTAGTACTCTAGCTAAACGTAGTCTTATCTACTTAAAAGAAAAATCTTATTTATTCTTTAACGCAGATTATAAGATTTTTATACTTTTTTATATAAATAATATTCTACTTCTATATTATAAATTTATTAGTAAGAGGCTTTTAAACTGCGTAATAAGTTTTTAAAAATATATAAAATAAAGGTACGTAGAGCTGTAGAATAATATTTTAAAATATAAATAATTAGAAATTAAAAAGATTAAATAATTACGCTAATTTATAATTTATATATTAAAAAAATTGTAAAAAAATTTAAAGTAACTAATTTAGTACTTTTTTTACTAACGCTATTACTATTAAAAAAGCTAATTAAAAATAAAGAAAAAGTAATAAAAATTAAAATTAAAGTATATTAAAAGCGTATTAAATTTATACTTTATACTACTATTATAATACGACTAGATATAGTATTTATTATTTTAAAACTTTTTTATTTTTTAACTAATTTAAGTAAAGAGCACTTTACTATAGTAGAATATATAATTATATTCTTTCATAGATTACGCTTTTAAGTAATCTAATATAGAGTATATAAGGGCCTAAAATTTATAATCTATTTAAACGCTTTATTTATAAATAATTTAAAAAATAAATAATTTTTATATAGCTATATTATTATATTATTTAGGGGTATAATTATTTAAAAAACTACTAAGTAGACTATTATTATAATATTAACTACTAAAGCGGAGCTTCTCGCGCTTAAGTATATAAATAAAAAAATAATAGCTCTAAAGTATTTTTTTAAAAAATTTACTCTAAATCTTATAGCGACGTAGTATATATTTTATAATAACTAATAAATAATTAGGCTAGTTATAAGTAAAAATAAGCGTATAACTACCCGTTTATG
This sequence comes from Pleoardoris graminearum, assembly GCA_030770415.1. Lineage (NCBI taxonomy): Eukaryota > Fungi > Ascomycota > Dothideomycetes > Pleosporales > Didymosphaeriaceae > Pleoardoris > Pleoardoris graminearum. The sequence continues at coordinate 15,103 of JASEKS010000284.1, forward strand.
CTATATAGATATACAGAATATATAGCTACGCTAAAAGTATTTAAAAAAAAGTTTTAAAATTAAATACCTTTAAATAAGTAATATACTAATAGATAAGTTAATAAAAGTACTTATAGCTTAGTAATTCTAATAATTTAAAAAGTAACTAAATCTTAAGAATATAAAAGAAAAAATTACTAAACTAGAATTTTAAAAAATTATATAATAATAGAGCGTAAAGCGCTTTAAATTAAATATTAAATAGCTTATAAGCTGCTATTTATAATAAATAATTTAAAACTATACTGCTTAAAAAAACTCTATAATAAAAAAGTAGAAAAATAATAAAATAATAAAAAATTATATAATAATAAAAAATTATATAATAATAAAAAATTATATAATAATAAAAAATTATATAATAATAAAAAATTATATAATAATAAAAAATTATATAATAACTTAATAGATACGCTTAATAGATTCATAATTTTACGAGCTTCCTAAATTTCTAAATAGTTTAAGGGCAGCGCGAAACAATTTTATTAAAAATATTATTTATAAAATTACTACCTAAGTCTTTATTTAGTTTAAGTATCTACCTAATAGTAGTTTATAATTTATTAAGCTCTATTATCTATAAAGTTTATATTAGTAAAAATTGCTAGATGTAAATTAAAAAATTATATCTTTTTATAAATAAACTCTTTTACCTTCTTACTATAGAGCGGCTTATAATAAAATAGAAAGTAGTTAGTAATTTCTTAAATATAACTAAGACTATAATAGTAAATATATAATTTTTTTCAATTTTTTAGATTAAAATATTTATACGTATATTAGTTTATAGTAATATCTACTTTTATATACTTAGTAATAAAAGCCTTGCGTTTTAGTATTATAATAATTTTTATTACTTTTACTAGATAGAGCGCTACCTAAATAATAAAAATAAAATACTAAACACTTTAATCCTATAATTTATTAGTAATATTAAGCTATTTAAATACTATTTAATAGTTTCCTAACTCTTTTAATTTTAATATAAAAGAATAAACAGAGTTTAGAAAAACTATAAACTAAAAAGTTTAAAATATTTTTTATTAATATTATTTTTATCTCTACGATGTAACAAAGTTTATAATATAAATAATTTACTATTTTTATTTTTTTTAAATTTACTTTTAGATTTACTCTTTACTATAAGGCGTAGCCTATTTTTTAAATCCGATCTAGTAAAGCTTAAAAAAGCTAAATTAAAAAGGGCGCTAATAGCGTTTTATACCTAAAAAGACTAGACTAAAGGAATAGGCTAGGTAAATTTAATAATTTTAAAAACTTTTTAAATTTTTTATTAACGTTAAGCTTTCTACACGGTATTTATTTATTTATAAAATAGTTAATAGACTACTATTATAAAGTATAATATAAATATTAAACTAAAATAATTATTAAAACTACAATCTAGTAGCGCGTATATAAAATTTTTTATAATTTAAAAAAACTGTAAAACTTATAATTATAAAGAGAAAAGCTCTTTTAAAAATAAAGGAAGTAATAAAACTTTTTAAACTAAAAAATTAAAAACTAAAAAAAATAAAAAAAATTATTAATTAGAAAATATAGGCGAATCTACTTATATTAGAAATATAAGATATTCTTTTTTAGTTTATAATAATAGCGTATTAACTTATAAAAAAAATAAGAAAGCTTTTAAATATTATAGTATAAAAGTTTTTATTTAAGTTATAAAAATTTTAGTTTAAGGCTATATAGCACCTTAGTTCTACTAAACTATTTATTATTAATACTCCTTATACTTTTTATTTTTTTTCTTTTTACTTACTTTTTCTTACGGAGCGTAGTTATAGACTAAAAAATAGTAGTAAGTAAAATATTAAAAATTAAAAAACTAGACTCTATTAGCTCCTTACTAATTTTAGTAAGTTTACGATATTTAAAATACTATTTATACTTAATTATATTTAAGTTATTAACTATATTATTATAAAAGGGATTAGAAAACTTTACTTAAAACTATTAAATAAAAATTAATAGAGTTTTTAAAAGATAAAATTAAAGTTTAGAAATCTAAATAAACTTTAAAAAATAAAAATTAAAAAAAGTATTACAGCTTACTGCAGTTATAGTAGTAATAATATAAATAATTAATTTATAATATTTATAATAATTAGGGAGCTTAAAAAACTATTTAAAAAAATAAAGTTAAATAAAAGAGTATAAAAACGGTACAGATAGTATAAAAAAGTATAAAAATAATAGTTAAAAGTATAAAGAGAGTAAAAATTATTTTAAAAAAGTTAGTAAAAAAATTATATAAACGCTTTTTATACTACTAACGCTAGTACGCCTAATATAATTAGTCTTTTACTTTAAAACTTTATTATTTAGTAACGCTACTTGCTAAAATATTACTTTAAAAAGTTTTTTTTAAAATTAATTCCACAACTGCTATAAGCTTAAAAAAATTAATTTTTTATTTACTTAAATAGTTAAGCTATTTTTATTAACTTAACTAGGGGGTGTATTACGGAAAGATACCTTAGAGTTTATATTATTAGTTTATAAAACTTTTTAGAACAGAGAATTTATTCTTTTTATATATATATATTATAGCTTTTTAGCGCTTTTTTTTATATAAGTAGTCCTAACTCTTTAATCTTAGAATTTAGTAATTTTTAGCTCGTTTTTTCTCTATAATAGTTATTAAACTTATTATTTATTTTATACCTTTTTACCTATAAAGGTAAAGCTTTTTAGTAGTATACTAAAGCTTTATAAAAATTACTAATAAGGCGGTTTTTATAGAAATAGATTTAGTAAAGTACTAAATATTATACTTATTACTTTTATATAGTTATTCGACTATATTATAATATTTAAAAAATATAAAGGCATACACATACTCCTCCTTTTTTAATACCCCTTTTAGTCGCCCTAAGCTACTACAGCCATACTATTTATTTAATTAATATATAAATATAAAATATTTAAAAGAATTTAATATAACTGCTTAGCGTAGTAGGCTATCTTATTATACTTTTTTATTATTTTATATATATATATATATATATATATAGTACCGGAGACGCTAGCGTATATTAATACTTTATACTATACTAGTAATAGCATAAGTTATTACTACTATTTTTTTTTATAATTAGACGTCTAGTACTAGATTAAAAAAATTATATATTAATTTATTACGGGCGAGTAAGTAGGTAACGCTATTTTAACTTATTATAGCTAAATACTATATAATAAATACGTTTTTAGTATATACGTTAATATATAACTACGCACTATATCTTTTATTATTATATTTAAATTATTATAAAACCGTTTTATAGGAATCCCTATAATAGCTAGTAGTTATTTCTTTTAAAAATATAGGTACTACGCTAAAAGCGTAGCTTTATTTAAAAAAAAAGCGTATATATATTATAATTCTATATAGAATATATACTATTACTTTGTACTAATTTACTATTTATAATAAATAAAGAATTAATAACTATATATACTATAAAGCTAGGGAGTTTTAGCTTATTAGACTCCTTATTTAATAAATATTTCTCTTAAACTATTCTTTTTATTTAAATATATTATAAATAGCTATAAATTTATTAAATTTAAAACGCTTAGAGAGCTTTTTTTTATTTTATTTATTTAAAAAGTAGCGTAGTTAGACTAGTATAAGTACTTACTAATACTAATTATAAGTAATAGTACTTAATAAATTTTTAATAATATATTTTAAGTCTATAGGAGTATTAATATAACTTACTCTTATTCTTTAATTATAAGATATTTAATTAGGGAAATAGACTCTATTTATTAAGTATTATAAAAATCTTAGAAGATTTAAAAATTAATTTAATAATTTTATTTATAATATTACTTAAAAAATTCTTCTAACTTATATTAGAGAGAGCTCTTTACTTTTAAATATTAATTTTTAGGTTTAAATTATATATATTTACTCTATCTAATTAGGTACTAAGTTCTTACTAATAGTAGTAAAAATGTTAATAATAACTAATTTATTCTAAATATTACTAAACTTATATACCTCCGCCTTTATATTAAGAACTTTTTATATATAATATTATAATTTATATAATGGTACACACATACTCCTCCTTTTTTAAAACCCCTTTTAGTCGTCCTGAGTCACTACAGCTATACTTTTTATTCGATTAATATATAAATATATAATTTAGAAACATACTCCTCCTTTTTTAAAACTCTTTTTAGTTACCTATATAGCTACTATAGCCACACTCTTTTGTTTAATTAATATATAAATATATATAATTTAGAAACTAGTTTTCTATACTCTACTTTTTTTTAAATAAGTATAGTATTATTATTATATAATATTCCTAGCTACTATATTAGTAGTTAAGAGCTCTTATTTAAAGAAATAAATATTTAAATAAGTTAAAATATTTCCTTTAATAATATAGTATATTTAAATAGCGTTTATTAACTCTAAAACTACTATTATATTAATTTAATTCTAAACATTTATTACTTAGTTTATTCTAGTAGTATAATTTATTAAATAGGCTTAGTATAGGCGGGGTGGCACAGTGGGCATGTGCCTAGAAATGCTAAGATTCCTTAATTTTCGAGGTTCTTCTGCGTATTAGGGGTTTGATTCTCCTTCCTGTCGCAGCGCTTCTTTGTACGCGCCTACTTTACGTAGTAAACGCAAAGTTTTTTAGAAGTACGGGGTACTACTAAGGAATTAATATAAAGCTGTAGGAAGCTAAAATCCCGGCTAGGAAGCCTTAACATCTATAGGCACAAAACAGGGTTTTTAGGCTAAAATTACTATCTTAAGTTAGATGAGATAAAAATCTATCCCTAAATAGGCTTAGCGTGGCGAACTAAGCCTAATTAGGTTTATAATAAAATAGTAATCTAGTATTATTTAATTTAGTAAATAATAACCTAAAAATAGAATAAAAGAGAGAGACGTTTATTAGGTTTACTTAAAAGGGGTAGATAGTTATTTCCTAATTAGGCAGGTACGCTAAAAATTAGCGTCTATTTTAAAAAAAAAAAAAAAAAAAAAAGGCTTAGTATATATTAAACTTAGTAGTATAGTTATAATAAATTATTATAATTTTTACTTTAAATACTTTTATAATACGTAAAAGCTTTAGTATTTAAAAAAAAATTATTAATATTATTAATATTTTTAAGGTTAAAATTAATAAACTTTTAAACGCTATAAAATATATATTATATTTTAAACTGTATATACTAGATTAATAAGATCGCGGAATTAATAAAATAGATATTATTAATTAAAAAAATAAAATAGCTTTAGTTATTATAATACTTAGAGATTTATTAGTTATAAAACTTATTAAATATTTAAAATTAAAAATATAAATCGTTATTTATATATAAATAAAATAATACTTACTAAATTTATAAAACTAGAAGCTTTAAAATAAAAAATTTAAAAATTAATTAGAGCTTTAAAAAATAGAATTTCTAATAATTAGGTACGTAGAGAAAATATTTCTTTACTATTAAAATACTAAGCTTATAACTATAGAGGAAAAACGAGCTAAAAATTATTAGTTTTTAAATTAAAGAATTAACACTACTTATATAAAAGAAAGAGCTAAAAAGTCGTATTATATATATAAAAACAAGAAATAAATCCTTCGTTTTAAAAAACTTTATAAACTAGTAATATAAACTCTAAGGTATCTTTTCGTAATAATATTCTATAAAACTCCTTTTACTTTTTTTACTTTTTTTTTTGCAGATACTATACTTATTTAGATTAATTTTAATATGGCTACTATACTAAATATATAAACTATTTTTACTATATCCTATCTAGAGAGTAATAAAGTTTAATAAAATAAAAATATTTTTAATATTACTAAGTATTCTATAGGTAATATAATTACCTAGTTTTATAAAAGTATTATTTATTAATGTTACGTAATATTAGATAATTAATATAAAAAATATAGTAGAGTAACTTTATTAATAGAAAAGGTAATAGAATTTAAAAATCTAGGGTTAGTTATACTAGTTAATATAGAGACGATAGTATTAGTAAAAGTAAATAAAAAGACTAAAATAGGTATAGTACTGCACTAGTTATAGAAGATAAAAAAAGAATAGTATATTAATATTAGTTTTATAATAGAGATACGTAGTCTAGAGTATATAGTATAATTACATAAAATAATACTAGGGGTACTAGTAGTAAAGGTAGAGATATTCTAAACTTAGAGCTAAGAGCCTATAGAATAATAAGTAAAAAATAGTAAAAGACGTAAAAATACTAAGAATAATTAATATTTAAAAGTTTTAGGGGGACCTATATATAGTTTCTTAGTTTTTTTAATATATAGACTAAGTAGATAAATAAGCGTACCTAGTGTCGTAGTAATGTTTATAAGTAAAAAAAAATATGATTATAAATAAATATTAAATATTATTACACGCTATACTACTTATATATATATAAACGGAGTAAAAAGTAATAAGAATAAATATAATCTTTATTTTATAAAAATAAAGTTAAAAATGTAACTAATAGGTTATTATAGATATTATTAGTTTATTGTTATATAAAATTTTAAATATTATTATATACTTTAAAAGTTAATATTATATAACTATACTATTTACTAGAGACTATAGTATATAAAGATAAATAAAATAAATTTATTATAATACGTACTACTTAAGAACAAAAAAATAAAAAAAAATTTTTTAGAATTATTACTATAACGTTACGCAATTCTAGACTAGCTATTTAAACTTTTACTACGTAATTATTAATACCGACTTATTTTTATAAACTTTTTACGTAGTAACTATAATAACTTTTTTACTAGTGCTAATAATCTATAATATTTTTAGATATTTAGTAATTAAAATATTAATATATAATATAGTACTTTCTATAAAAAATTTTAATTCTTTTATAATAATTACTAATTTTCTAATAATAACATTTTATATAACTACCTTATAATGGTATAATATATCCTTCTTTTATTATTTACTATCTGTTTTACTTTTACGCGTACGTATATTTCTGTGTTTAAATAATTCTAATTACCTTAATAAATTTTTTTAATAAAGCTTCGCTTTCTTTACTACTTTAAAAAAGTCTTTCTTCTCTATTATTAAAATACTATTACTATTATTACTACTACTACTATTACTATTACTACCGTTCTCTATTTTAAATAAAAAACTTTTATTTTTTTATACTATTATACTATAAAGTCTACTATATTACTATATAATTTAAAATAGATTTTAATATTCTTAAAAGTGTTATTAAGGTTAAAAATAATATTTATTTAAGTAAGAAAAGGCGTATTAGAATTAAATTAGTTAGAATTATATTAAAATTAAAAATATTAACTAAAGAATCTAGTCTATTAAGTAGGCTAGCCCTTTAAACAGCGTTAAAGTAGAAATTAAAATAGTTTTTAGTATAACCTATATTATATTTATATATTAATTACATAAATAGTGTGGCTGTAGTAACTCGGAGCAACTAAAAGGGGTTTTAAAAAAGGAGGAGTATATGTATACCTTTATTAATATAACCTAATTAGTTATTACTATTAGTAAAAGTCTATACCGTATACTAGAAATTACTTAGTGTAATTAATAGACGCTAGTATAAAATTAAAATTATAAATATAATAAAATAAATAATAAAACGTATAGTTCTAATAATAATACTAAAAAGATTTCTAGACTTTAAGTATATAGTATATATAAAAAAAGAGAAAAAGCTATTATACTTACTATTTTAAATATACTATATAGAATTTTTATAATTTTATTTATAAGCTATTTTTACCGCTATAGCTTTATAAGTTATTAACTGAAGTTATTACTCTACTAGCTATAATATTTAAAAAAAATTTATATTTAATAGGTCCTAATTATAGCGCCTTTAATTTTTACCTACTTTTATATTATAAGTAAGGACGTAGCGTACACTAAGTCGATATAGCTTCTATAGATAAACGTAAAAAAAAAAGTAATAATAAAAAAGTCTAAGTATATAAATATATTTTTTATACGTAGTAAGTACTAACGAACTTGTTTCTCTAGTATAAAAATTATACTTTTTTAATATATTATATTTTTTTAATATATTAGTAATATATTAGTCTATAAAAACATATTTTAAAAAATACTTTATAATAATAATTTACCTATAAAAATATTATAAAAGCTTAAATTTTTATTATTTATAAATATTATATTAATATTATTATATATATTTATATATTTATATTTTATATAAATACAGTAGTGTGGCTGTAGTAATTTAAAATAATTAAAAAATATTTAATAAAAGAAGAAGTATATATATATTTTTATACTTAATATTTTAAATAATAATATTATTATAATAATATATTTAATTTTCTTCTTAGCGTTTTATAATAATTTATTTTCTTCTAGTTTAAAATTTTTCTATTATTATTATTAATATAAAAAGATTATATAATAATTAGTATAAATTATATTATAAAAATTATATATATAGTATTTTAATACTATACTATATCTCTTTTTATATAATAAAAATTATACAATAACTAAAAAATATATATTTATATATTAATTAAATAAAAGAGTGTGGCTGTAGTGGCTGTGTAGGCAATTAAAAGGGGTTTCGAAAAAGGAGGAGTATATATATACCTTTATACTAAAAAATATATAAAATAAATACGTAATAGAGTAAATAAAAATAAAAAAATAATATTTCATAGTAGTAAAAGTAAACTCTAACTCTAATACTATAATAAAAGATTATTTACGTATATTTTATTTATATTTTTATATTTTTATTACTACTATACCTTCTATATCTACTAATACTACTAATTATATTCTTATAATTAATAATTTTATACTATTATTTTTTATAATATAAGAACACGATACAGCTTAAGTCTATTTATAAAATAGTTTTTTCGACCTAGCCTTACCTAAATTTTTCGACACATTAAGTATGAAGGCATACACATACTCCTCCTTTTTTAAAACCCCTTTTAGTCGCCCCGAGCTACCACAGCCACACTATTTGTTCGATTAGTATACAAATATATATATATAAAATATTATAATTTAAATAGTAAAGAGCTTTAAAAGCTTATTAAAAAAAAAACTAAAATATTATTAATAATTATACTAAAATTTTTATTAAAAAAAATACTATTACTTTACCTAAGCTACTAAAACTATATTTTAAGATTTTAAAAGGCTATACTAGTAAAGAAAAAAAATTCTTAAATTTAATATATACTTATAAAATTAAAGAATATATAGAATTCTCTATATAAGTATTATTTAAAAAAAAATAGTACTTAAAGTAATAGTAAAAAAAAAAATTAATCTTAATACTATAGATAAAGATACTATTAAAAAAATTAAATTAGTAAATAATAATTAGTTTTAGAATCTAATAGAACTAAAATAATGGAAGTAATTAATTAAATTATTAACTTTATATATAGTTATACGTAATATTAATAAAGCGGCACAACAGCTCCGGATCGAAGAGCGTCTTCTCTAGCTCGTTGTTCTTCAAGACTGCCTTCGAACGCACCTGCATGATCATCCCCAGAGCCTCATTAATGGCGTGGTTACCCTCAGATAAGGAGCATATGCGCATTCACAGGCTTAGAAGATTGCTGACATGAGACGGATTTGCTGGGCTTCCTCTACGGTGTCGGACTGGTTGATGCATACAGCGTCTGCCCACACCATGACTGCTTGATCTCGTTGACGAATCGCTCGCAGCGCTCTGTTTAATGAGGAAGCGACGGGGAGTATTCCGTCCGGAGTGAGTATCTCTTCGGTACACCGGTCAGTGCCCCAAACGTAGGAGAGAGCTTGGTAAGTGTCGGCATGGAGACAGTCGATATGGTGGAGCACAGCTTGAACAGGTTCTTCCTTTGCACCTAGAAGAAGGTACGGGAGGCGCATGTAGCCGTTAAGTAAAGTCCTATCTATAGGTATATATTTCTCTTTTCCCGGTTGTGTGGACGGGTCTCTCATGGCTTTGAAGGACGCCAGTGGTTGTGGACTGCATCCACGGTAGGTAGATAGCACGCTGGCCAGGGTTACTTAGGCCATGAAGGGAATGGAGAACGCTTATGTGTTACCTGGCTGCTGCCCGTGCTTTCCCACTGCGGTGCGTCGTCTTCAGGAGCTATACCTTTGTAAAGCACAAGCTGGTCCTATGCGGTGGATTGCGTGGCGACTTCTTGTTCGAGAGATGCCGCGCCATCCAAAGGCACCTCGCCCTTTTCTCTCGGTGACCTAGCGTCATTCTCGCCCCAAGCGTACTCGCTATCATCGCCCTCATACAAAGAGTCCAATGAAGCAACCAGTAACCAGGGTTTTCTAAAACTCGGCATTCCCTCCTCGACCAGATACCATGGATCAATATGAATATTTAGGAATGAGCTCTAGGAAGAAGTAGGTGCTTTTCTCGTAACGCTGGTTTGATAGGCTGCTAGGTCCCGGTCAGTCACGTCAACATCGCGATAGAGCGTGACATAGGCTTGCACATACATTTCAGACAGTTGTTGACCCGGACTTCGAATTTGGTGTCAAATATGGTGCCGTTCAGTGTGTGTTCTTGCGCGATAGCGTCGATCAGCTGACGCGCTCTGCTTCGAGCCTCGGCCGAACCAGGCTCCCCGTCCATGGCGGGAAGGAAGCTACAGCCTAGCGTCTCTGAGACAAGAGACGGCGATTTCCGTGCCTTTTTGTAGCGAAAGAAAACTTATACGCTTGTGTACTGCAGACGGCTTTTGATCTTAGCATTGATTATTTTCAGCTGGGTTGCCCAGGTCCACTGAGTTGCCCATCACGTGGGATCTGCCGTGCTGGTGGCTGTTTGCCGAGTCAGGATAAGAGTGTCGGTTTCAGCCTGGCGATTTCCTAAGTCTTAGTACTAACTAGTGTTCTATAAATGGTCTCAGCATTAATGCAGCTAAAAACTCACCCCTCTCCGTGTGCTTTTGCCTCCAATATCCTATGTCCCTTGTATCTTCTTACGCTCACACGCTGACGAAGAGAGACTACACACTACGAAATAGCAACAGCATCCAAAGCTCGAGCTTTCATCTCTCCGCCCTTAACACACTCTTTTATTCCCGAATCTAACCGCCGAACATTAGTGTCCTCGCTATCACCAGTCCAATGATCAAGTTCTCAATGTTTTCATCAAATATAGACAGGACCAGACATATCCTTCCTTTAGCTTATGCAGGCGAATCCACAGTCTTATATATTCCTATATATATATTTGTATTTGTATATTATTCGAACAAAGTAGTGTGGCTGTGGTGGCTCAGGGCGACCAAAAGGGGTTTCAAAAAAGGAGGAGTATGTGCATGCCTTCATACTCAATGTGTCGTTATATATTCCTAATATCACACTCCAGAATCAGTTCCAAGGTTATCCATCACCACCTCTCCAATTACTACTATATCTACCTCTCCAGACGCCTTAACTTTTAGCTAATAAATTATCTACGTACATCATACCACGCGCCCTAGGAATGCTTGATCGAAGATTAGATGATTAGCTACGAGGTAGTCTCTGCTCGCCAGTGTTCACTGACTTCCACCTAAGCATGCTCAATTTGTGCAGTGTAGTTTGCGTCGGATGTGGTAACAGCGAGATTGTTTAATGTTGTACGTCTATGAATGATGATGCTATGCGAAGCCAATGGTATATCCCGTCCCGCGTCGTTAACGCCCAAAACGCCACCCGTATCTATCCAACCCTATCTGCCCATGCTATGCAACAAATGAAATTGCTCTGACCGCCAAAGTCCATGGTGCTCATCCAGTGAGCTACTGGTGCTGTGCGTCCTCCATCTCGCCGCGGCACATGCTCAACATGTCTTATGCCGCACACTTCTCCTTGTGCATCTCCCTGTTCTCTTTCCGGAGCCTTGCCGGTGGGTTTTTGACCTTCTCATGGCTGTGCTCGAGCTCCTCTTTCGCCGCGGCCGTCTGGTTCAACAGGGACAGATAGGTCTGCCATCCGATTGCGATGACGCCGCCGAAGATGCTGCGGTACTCGATGGGTATGAAGGCAAAAGAGAAGGCGGTGACAGCAGGCCAAAGTTTGCAACTGGTTATCCAAGACACGGGCACCGTGTGCTTGATGCGTTCGATGGTCTCGGGGATGGTCATGCCGGTGAGCAGCGACTGCATGCCGAAAAAGTACGAATTGAAGATGGGCGTGAAGAGGAGCTGGTTCACCGTGACCTGGGCGATGTTAGTCCGGATATTGTACTGACGCGTGATGAAACGTACCTTGGTCGCCAACGACAGCGTCTTGGAGCGGTAATTAAACGAGTTGCTCAACCACAAGAACCACCTGTACCCCGGCACCGCGGCCGCACCTCCAATCAGCAACGCTCTTCCCGTTCTTGCCCAATCTCTCTCTTCAGCCCACACCTGCACCCAGCCCTTCTCGTCCTCTTCCTCCACATCATCGTCCACCTCTGATCGGGGTCCGATACTCTGCGCAACGAGGTCGCCCACCAGGTATATCACCAGCGAGCTCACAAACTGCGTCAGATACGGCCTTTTCCTCTGCACTCTGCCATAGGCGCGAAATGGCTCATAGATGGGCTCCAGCCACAGCCAACTCGGGCCAGGAATTGTAGCGACAGACTCGGGCGCCTTCTGACCCACAGGCGGCGGCGAGGCATTCCATCGTTTCGTAGTTTTGGCGGTACTGCAGCGGGCTTCGTGCACGAGGTTGGTTGTGCGACTGTACGGGAGCGTTTGTATCGAGCGCCGCAGGCCTGCACGCAAAGCCCAGGCGCGCGACGTGGCTACCATGGTATCGGGGTGTGGTAGGCGTGCATAGGTTATCGCAGGAGAGTATACATGTTGTGCAGAGTTTGTAAATGTCAACGGTCAGCGGGCTGTGCCTTGTGACAACCGGCGATGCGTTTCCGGCTTTCGGAAAGCGGGACCGGAATGGCGACAGCACACTATGCCACGTTGGCGAGGGTAGGCCGGAGATGGCCATGACAAATTCATCAAAACGTGCGCACCTCTGTGACAAGGGCCGAACAGTGTTCGAGATGTGCTAAAATACACGGTCATTTTCTTTGCGAGTGAGAGCTTTCAGGATGTGCTCTCACAGGTGCTTCGACAGCCTTGGCCCAGCGAAGCATAGATTGTTGTGCTCCCAACCATCCGGCCAAGATACTGCCTCTACCGAGTAGTAGCTTATCATCAGATCCTGTAGTACTCTCTATGCTTTTGCAAAGGCCTGCAAATTTCTTGTTCCTGGATCCTCACTTTGACTCCACCGCACGCACGCCCCGCCAATCATCCATGTTAAGCCGCCCAGACACACGTCACTTCGACAAAACAACGGCGACGCTTGACATGCGCGGGAGCAAGTTAACACAGCACTTGCCTGGAGGAAGGAGGAGGAGCCGTAAGGGCCGACGTCATCATGTCGAAAGTCGTACAGAAATAACAGCAAATTCCAGTCTCAACAAAAAAAATTCGCTTCTCCGCCCCCGAATGATTTGTTTGTGCTTTATACCCTGCTCTCACTTCAGGCGATCCGCAACATGACGATGCCATTGTCCAAGGAACTCGTCGCGCAGGACAGCTGGCGCCAGCGCTCGGAGCTAGACGCCATGGCTGAACTGTCGCCTGAGCTGGAGAAGGAGATGGAAAGACTGGACAAGGCGTTTTGGGTATCAGGCGACAAGCTGAAGGAGATAGTGCAACGGTTCAAAGAGGAGCTGGAGGAAGGTATGCAATCCACATCGATGACTAATTCTGCCAAGTATCTCTAACGCCTTCTAGGCCTCCAAGAGAACGGAAAGAGCATCCCAATGAACGTAACCTGGGTGCACCGTCTTCCAAACGGGAAGGAGACAGGCACAATCCTCACCCTAGACCTCGGCGGAACAAACCTGCGCGTTTGTACAGTCAAACTGCATGGCGATTCAACGGACGCAAATGGGCTTTCGCAGAAATACACGCTGGATCAGGAACAGTACAAGCTTCCCAGTTCCATCAAGACTGCCACCGCTGAAGAACTCTGGACGCATATAGCCGAGAAGCTCTTACAATTCATTCAAGTCAAGAAGCTAGGTGACCACTACAACGACACCAACAAGATGCCTCTTGGCTTCACGTTCAGTTATCCCGCCACACAGGAGCGCATTGATCATGCGATCTTGCAGCGCTGGACAAAAGGCTTCGACATCGATGGCGTAGAGGGCCACGATGCCGCCGCGCAGCTCCGCCAGAAGATCGAAGAAAGGAAGCTGCCGCTCGAGCTTATATGCATCATCAACGACACGGTCGGCGCTATAGTTGCTTCAGCATACAACGACCACCTTACCATCATTGGCGGCATCTTCGGCACAGGATGTAACGCCGCGTACATGTCATCCGTTTCCTCCATCAAAAAGCTCGACCCGAACGACCCCCGCCTGAAGGACTGGAACGGGCATGAGACAGGGCAGATGGCCATTAACTGCGAGTACGGCGCGTTCGACAACGCGCACCGCGTGTTACCGCGGACCAAGTACGATGTACAAATCGACGAAGAGAGCCCGCGGCCAGGACAGCAGACGTTCGAAAAATTATCTGCGGGCCTGTATCTCGGGGAGATCTTTCGGCTGGTGTTAGTCGAGCTCGCCGACCGGGGTCTGCTCTTCAAGGGTGCGCAATCTGAGAAGCTGCACGAGCCGTACTCGCTCGACACCGGGTTCCTCTCCCAGATCGAGGACGACGAGAGTCAAGGCTTCGCCACAACCCGAAACATGTTCAAAGATGTGCTTGGTCTGGAAATCATAGACGAGGAACTCGAGCTCTCGCGGCGGGTCGCTGAGCTCGTCGCTATGCGGGGCGCGCGGCTCTGTGCGTGCGGTGTGGCGGCGATATGCCTGAAGGAAGGGATTGAGAAGGGTCATGTTGCGGCAGATGGTAGTGTTGCGAACAAACATCCCAAATTCAAGAAGCGGTGGGCGAAGGCTCTGGGCGAGATTCTGGACTGGAAAAGAAAGGAGCAGGAGCAGGATCCGATCATCATTACCGGCGCGGAAGACGGGAGCGGTGTTGGTTGTGCAATCATAGCAGCGATGGAATTGGAGAGGAGAAAGAAGCACTATGAGGCGTAGAAAAATCGAGAACAAACATGAAAGTCGCAAAAATGCCCCCAAGAACACAGTCAGCGAACGCGTCGAGCGTTGCCGACCTATGACTCAATTGAACGAAGGGGCGTAGCCGCGTGCCTGTGCAAAGGGCGCGCACCCGCATCTTGCACCCAAGGTCTTTAGGCTCCTGTCACCGGGGTATATTTTCAACGAATAACAGCTTGCCCCAAAAAGGTGACACGAAGATGGAAGGTATGACCGCCACACAATGAACTTTTCGATTCCATTCGTTATGACATGTTATATACACAGAAAAGAAGCGGCCGTGTCGCAGCACATGCAAAAGGGTAGGTCTCAGCCTATTTCCAAGAACATACTCTCAAATAACCAGCTTGACTATGAAATATAGACAAGGAGCATAGAAGATCGTGAAGCAGAGCGACTCGCTTAAGCGAAGTCACGTGCGTGTTCACGGCTGGCGAAAGCGCGAGCGAAGCGCTTAGCAGTCGCAGAGCCAGTCTTGGTCTTGAGCCACGAGATGAATTCAGAGATGGTGAACTTCTCGGGGAGAGTGGAGCCAGACTTGGAACCGGAATCGGATTCATCGTTGTTGTTGTTGTTGTTGCTAGGGGTGGTGGTGGCGGTGGGCTGGGCGGCTGGCTGGCTGGCCGTAGGAGCAGCAGAAGAAGAAGCAGGAGCAGCAGACGAAGCGGGAGCGCTGCCAGAACCGGAACCAGAGCCACCGGAAGCACCGTCCCAGACAGCAGGACCGGGGACATCGTAGCCGGGCTTGCCGTCCGCAGTGCAAGCAACGCTTCCACCGTAGATGTTGCAGAGAACACCGGGGTCCTGTGCAGAGTACGCCTTCGTCAGGTCAACGCCAGAGGGGAGCTTGGTCGAACCCGAGCCCGTGACTTTGATCTGACCGCACCCGTTGTAGAACTGGGCCTTGCCCTGAGCGGAAGCCTCGTGCAGACCAATCATCTCAGGACGGATCCAGTATTCACCGGCAGCGAGGTCAGGGATCTTTACCGTGATGAGACCCTTGTTCTTGATGAAGGTGTCGACGCCCCAGGTCTTCCCGTCGGAGCCTAGACCCTCTTCCTGGAGCTTGACCCAGACCTCACCCTTACCCTTAGCCTCGGCAGGGGACATGTAGACCATGACGGGACCCTTGTGGGAGGCCGCGATGGGCTCGTCGGCGTCACCCGAAGTGGGAGCGCCGTCGTTGTGGTGCCACTGGAGCTGGATTTCGGATCCAGCGGCGACCTCGATGTAGTCAGCAGCCTCAGTGCCGCCGTTGCAAATCATGGCGGTGGAGCTGACATCGAGGATGGGGTTGTTTCCATTCGAAGGGGTCTGAACACCCTTGTGGTGGCCGGCGTCGGCTCCGTTGATGACGAAGCTCTGGAAGGTGGTGTGGGCAGCGGCGAGTTTGCCAGCAGCGAGTGCGAGAGCGATCTTGGAAATCATTGTGCCGATTGGGTGGTTGGAAGTGAGAGTATGTCTGAAAGAAGAAGCGAAAGAAGGATAGACGAATGGAGGTTCGGAAAGGAAAACGAATGGATGCTCAAGAGCGTGTGGAAAATGAGAGTGCAGCTTCAAGCTTGCTCGTTCCAGGATGCAGACGCTGAGGCTCTTATACTCATCCTACCTCGTATGTGGGATTGCGTCCAGGGACCTGGAAAGGATGGCTCTAGCGCGGTAACCTGCATCGTGTTCCCGGATGGGTCTGTTGCCAAGCAAATGCCATCTATCTCGCGGAAGCCAGTATCAATGTGGTAATGGTGTGCAGTCGTTAGCTGCCGCAGGGCGATGGGATGGGGCCGGTACCACTGCCTGGCCTAGCTGTTTGATGAGCTCATGGCCGTGGCGCGCGCCGAACAGCATCGCTTACATGCATGTCGATGACTGGGATCCGCTTAGGCAGCCGAATGACAGTTGGGCTTGACAGAAACTGAAACACTCCAGCCAGCCTTGACATACCTAGGTAGGCACGAGTGGCATGCCTCGGCGACAAACAAAACGTCATGCGTTTATGCCATTATTCGAGGCATTGAAATGTGCGCCGTATTGGCTACGCGGCAGTGCGCATGCACAACTCTCCCGAGGTGCTCGATTGGGACCGAGTTGTCAATCCCCACTGCGGCGAGACGGTCAGGAAGGTTGTGATGTGCGGGCTCTCATCTCGGCTCAGAAGGCGTGGGGCGAGAAAGGAGCGACGGAAGAACCAACGTGGCGTGGTGGGGACAATTTTTCCGTGGGAGTGTTGCAGCTGTGAAACGGAAGCCGGCCGCGCTGAATGACTTTCAAGGGTTTGAAATTCACACTGCTCGTACGTGATTGCGTGTGTGAGCTGTTTGGCAATTATCGACTTCTCCTTGTTATGAGCGAAGTACACCGATTGGAACGGAAGCCGGACCTTGCTTCAGGTGGCCTAGGTCGTCTGTGTTTGCCAAGCCTTCATCACAGCGCCCCAGCTTCCATCCAAGGGGCTTCGATTATGCAATTCAGGAAACAATGGGTCCAGATGCGTCCTGGCGGCTACAAAAGAAGGTCTTGAAGTCGAAGGATGGCGGGCTTTCGGTTTCCAGGCCGAGGCTGCCCCTTCGGACATTGATGAGGGCGCGGTGCAGCTTGCGCCACCAAGCGAGCGCCCGCGGGACAAGACAATTCGCCAAGATAGCCTGGCGTCTCCATCTACGATACTCAACACCATGGCAAGCCTGATGATGAGTTCAGGGTCTTTTTGCAGCGAGAATATCCTTTCACACTCACACCCACTATACGTAGGTAAGCGATGGACCGGTGGAAAAAAATATGCCGGGTCGTTGAAGGCGCGCACCTGTTCACGGTTAGCGGAAGACCAGACGTGGGGAACCGCTTCTCCAGTTGGTCCTTCGCATTCCGGGCTCTGGGGAAAAGTGGAACGGGGCAAGGCTCGCGACTATGTAAAGAGAGATGCCCCAGATACCTAAGCCGCTTCACTGCTCGCCAGTTTGTTACCATATTCTTGGGCTTGTGTCAGCATGCCGTCCAAGTTTTTCAAGAATCGTAGGGTGTACCTGCTCACCAGTGTCGCCTATATGGGCTCACTGCTCTTTGGTGAGTGTGATGTTGATGACAATGGGAACACGTCTGACCCCTGCAGGCTACGACACTGGGGTTATGGGCAGCGTTCTTTCGCTGAAAGCTTTCAAACATGACTTTGGCCTTCCCACTGATTCTTCGGGCTTCGCTAGCTCCAAGAACGCATACGTTTCGTCCAACGTTGTGTCGCTTTTGACAGCCGGATGCTTCTTCGGTGCCATCGCCGCCGCATACCTCAATGAACGTTTCGGTCGTCGCTACTCCCTCATGTTCTTCTCGGTCATCTTCCTTATTGGTGCGGCCATCCAGACGGCAGCGCACCATGACATTGGAATGATATATGGCGGTCGGGTTGTTGCTGGACTCGGAATTGGTGGCATGTCATCCATCACGCCCGTGTTTGTCTCAGAGAACGCGCCAGCCGAGGTACGTGGGCGTATCGCCGGCCTGTTCCAGGAGTTCTTGGTCATCGGCTCCACCTTTGCCTACTGGTTGGACTATGGCGTGGCTCTTCACATCTCGGCGTCGACCAAGCAATGGAGAATACCTGTGGCCATTCAGTTGATTCCTGGGAGTATCATGCTCATTGGCCTCCTCTTCTTGAAAGAATCCCCTCGATGGCTCATGAAAAAGGGACGACACAGCGAAGCCGCGGAGTCTCTGGCTCACATCCGATGCGAGCCTGTGGACAGCACAGGAGTCGTGACGGAGCTCGCCGAAATTCGTGCGGCCATTGAAGAGGAGGTGAATGCCACCGAAGGTGTTACTTGGCGCGAATGTCTCTTGCCCGGAAATCGCTACCGCTTTATCACAGGTTTCGTCCTAATGTTCTGGCAACAATTCAGCGGAACAAACAGGTGAATGACTTTGCCCCTTCATAACGCACGTGTATACTGATGCTTATGCCAGCATTGGATATTATGCGCCGCAGATCTTTCAGACCGTTGGGGTATCGAAAAACAACGCCTCTCTCTTCGCAACGGGTGTCTACGGAACAGTAAAAGTTGTCACAACAGGTATCTTTCTAGTCGTCGGTGTCGATTTCATCGGCCGTAAGAAGTCTTTGATGGGCGGCTCGGCCTGGATGGCAGCTATGATGTTCATTATTGGGGCTGTATTGGCCACCAACCCGCCAGACACCTCATCGGGATCTGTGTCTCGTGCGTCTATTGCCATGGTGGCCATGATCTATCTATATGTCATTGGTTACTCCGCGTCCTGGGGTCCCGTGCCATGGGTCTACCTCAGTGAGATTTTCCCCACACGACTCCGAGCCTATGGTGTGGGTATGGGAGCCGCGACTCAGTGGCTGTTTAACTTCGTCATTACTAAAGTTACGCCGGAGGCGATCAATCATATCGGATGGAAGACCTTTTTAATGTTCGGTATCTTCTGCTCGTGTATGGGCATATTCGCTTTCCTCTTTATCAAGGAGACAAAGGGTCGCTCGCTTGAGGATATGGATGTCTTGTTTGGCGACGTCTCGCCGGAACAGCGCGCACAGGATGTAGAGAAAAGTATAGCAATTGAGAACAAGAAAATAGAGCTTCAAGAAAGGGAAAAGGAAAAGAGGGCGGACAAGTAAATACACAACTGGTAATATTAAGCTATCCAGCATATAAGCGCATTATAAAACGCTAGATGCAATTTTCAAAGGAAATCATTGCTGGGAACATTGACTTTGTTTCGCCATGCGAAGAACAATTATCCCTTATGAGTAGGCCTCTACTCGGGGGTCCGGGACACTCTTATCCGGGTTCCATACGCTGTGGATTAGAAATTAGACCGCGGAGTTCGAAAGTCCAGGGTTCCGAACTTGTCAAGATCTTCGTAATAAGCTTTATGTCGGAGTTGCAAGGTAAAGTTAGAATGAAGGATGATGTTACGAGTTCGCAGTGTATGTGAAGGCCAGGATTCATGTCGTGGAATGCCGCGTGTGGGGCTGAAAATGCGGATGACCGCACATCTCACATATGGAGGTTGATTCCTTACATAAGATGACCGTTCCTCAGCACCTGTGATCTTGATCAGTCTTCGAAGCCGGGCTCCTCTCAAACCTCTAGCCACTTTAAAATCCCCACCACAGTTGTTATCGGCGTATCACGCGGAATATGGGGTATGTATATCAACTACATCCTTCATATCAGGGCATCCCTACCCCAAAAACATAAAGGCAAAGCTAACGGCCTCTCGTACCAATTCATCCAAACCCTTGCCACGGAAGGAAACACCGTGATTGCCACCGCCTGCAATGTCGCGGACCTCGAAGGTAAGGTGAATACCGACAAGATCCCAAACCCACACGTGGTCCAAGCCGACCTCACATCGGCGTGAAAGCCCGCGCCAAGGCGACATCGTCCCTCGTCAATGGCCAAATCGACCGCCTGCTCATCAACGGCGCCTTCCCCTCATCGACGGGCGGCATGAACCCCACCGATTTCGCCAACAAGCCTGAGCTCTTCCTCGAGGAGCTTAAGAAGAGTGATAAGGCCAGCATCTCTTTTCGTGATCAACGCCTTTCTACCGCTCCTCCGCGCGAGTAAGGAAAAGCGCGTAACGTACATTTCCTCCAGCGTAGCCGACATACCTGAGACCATCAAGGCGGTATTGCGAACTCGGTGCCCTATACGCTTCCTAAAGTGACTATATTCTAAGACCCTTCAGAGCGTTCTCGTTACACCTACTTATAATTACTATTATATTAACTAACTTATAAACGCCGTGAATAGTAAGATGCTTTGTAATAACCTTTAGCTAAACCGCGCTCGGTTTTCTATCGTTAAATAAATCTTGCTAATCCCCTCAACCTCTAATAACTCCTTGTCGTATAAGGGGTCAACGTAGAGGATGTTAGCTACCTCGACGAGGACATCCGGCGCGCAGCTTACATCATGGCAAGTAGAAGCGCATCTACAACGCCCCATGGAAGTTATTGGCCGTCTTAACGAACTTCAAGCGGTAGACCCACTAGTCTAGGCTGAAAAAAGAAAAAGCCCTTAAGCGCGTAGCCGGTACCGTGTTGAATCACTGGTCACTAAATCAACCTGCCCAGGTGCTACGTATGATACAGTGGGGTGTAACAAAAAAAGAGTACTCGAAAAAGATTAGTTTTTAAAAGTTTAGTAACTCTATAAGTATTATATTTAAAAATATAAAATAAAGTTTATTAATAGAAAAAGTTATAAAAAAGAGTATAATAAAGCCTAATTAAGCGTAGTATATTTATAGCCTTAGTTATATAGTCTTAAACTTAAGACTTTTTTTTTACTAAATTTTACGTATTTATAACTTTTTAACTAGCGTATAGAATTAGCTATAATATATATATATATTAATAATTACTATAAAATATATATTAAAATAATTTTAAGTATTATTTCTTATCTAAATATTTCGTAATATAAATTTACAATATAAAGTCCTAATTTAGAGAATTTAGACGTTATTTAATATACTCTATATTTAACTTATTTTTAAATATTTAAAATCCTAAATAAAAGTAGAACTATATAATAAGATTAAAAATAAAATAATTATTTAATTTACTACTATATTATATTAGTAATAACCAAAAAACTATTTAAATTTTTATTTATTTAAAGCCTTATAACTTCTTATATAGTAAAGATAATTAAATATTTTTTATCTAATATTTTAGACTATATAATATACTAAAAAGCTAATATTTTCTTATTACCTAACTAAGTTAGTTAAATTTTAAGTATATATTATCTAATATATTAGTATACTAATTAAACAAATAGTGTAGCTGTGGTGGCTTAGGGCGACTAAAAGGGGTTTTAAAAAAGGAGGAGTATATGTATACCTTTATATATTATTTAATAATAATAACATTTTATTAACTATTATTAATAAGTATAAAGGTATATATATACTCTTCCTTTTTTAAAACCCCTTTTAGTCGCCCCGAGCCACCACAGCCATACTATTTATTCGATTAACATATAAATATATATTAATAAGTAAAATATTTAAAATTATATTTAAAATTATATAAAATCTTAATTACGTAAAATATATAACCCAATTTTATAATTGTTATAATTTTTTTATTTTACTAAAATATAAGATAATTTTAGTAATATATTATTAATATATACTATAAGTATTAATATAAGTAATATATATAAAATCGTGATATATATATATTTTATAGCTAATTTTATACGATAGTTAAATAGTTATAAATATATAAAGTTAAGTAAAAAAAAAGTCTTAAGTTTAAGACTATATAACTAAGACTATTAATTAGGTAAGCCTAATTAGGCTTTATTATACTATATTTTATAACTTTTTCTATAAATAAACTTTATTTTATCTATTTAAATATAATACTTATAGACTTATTAAACTTTTAAAAACTAATCTTTTTTAAGTACTTTTTTTTATTGCACCCCCCTATAAGTTTACTGCATACCTAAGTACCGAGTATCCATCTAGCTAAAAAGTAACTTATAGGAAGTGGACGCCACCAGAGGCGTATTTACTCGGTTGTTTACCGAAAACTAAAGAATAATAGGTGGGTAGTAATGTAGGTGGCCTTAAACTTTTAAAGACTTCTTATATATTGTTTAACTCTGCAATTGTGTACTACCTCCTAAGTTATATATATACTACTATTCTAAAACTCTAATACTAAACTCTAATAATATTAATTAAAATAAACTAAAAAATTATTATTATAAAAGTAAAAGTTAATATATATATTTATATATTAATTAAATAAACACTATGGCTATAGTAGCTCGGGGCGACTAAAAGTGATTTTAAAAAAGGAGTATATATATATCTTTATACTTAATGTGTTAAAAAAGTTAGGTAAGAAAGTAAAAGTTAAATTATATTTTTATATTACTTTTATTTTTTTTATATTAAAAATTAAAAACATTTTGTATAATTTTTATACACGCTTATTTTTTTAACTATATCTAGAAAAATAACTTTTTTTAGCCTATACCTGTTTTAGACTAGTGTCTCGATACTATATATTATCTTTTTATATAATATTATAAATTAATAAAGTTTTATTATATATTTTTTTATTATAAGTATTTATAATTATTTTATACTAAAAAATAGATACTTATTATAATTTAGATATTTCTATTCTAGATAGAAGCGTGTTTATATAATAAGGGATATATAGTCTATACTACGGGGCTTTAGCTTAGTAGTAATTTATCTCTTTACTCTTATAGATAATATATATCTAATTTATCTTATATATTATACTATATTACTACTCTACTCTAATTCCTAATATTTAAATTACTTTTTTATTTTTAAAAGTAATTTAATATAATATAGCTTTAAGGGAGTCTTATCGCCTAGTTATACGTAATATATTAGTTCTATAAAATACTAAAATTATTAAAAAATTTAAAAATAATTTTAAATCCCCTTTTAGTATTTTTAATACTTAAGTTTTTTAAAGTTTTATATAAGCTATAAAAATACCTCTATTAGGTCTATTAAAATATAAAAGGGTATAAACGGCTGTTAACTATTATAATTAAATATTATTATTTTAATCAGAACTTATTATATTTACTAATTTTAAAAAAAATACGCGCTTAGCTCTAATAGGTTAAAAATAAAAAGGAAATAAAATAACTATTTAATATTTACTAATACTTTAACGTGGGCAACTAAACCGCAATTATAAAAAATCTAATTATTTTATAGGGTTATACTACTCTAACTTTTATTTTAACTATACGTTTACTAAAGCTAAAAACTCTTTATATTTATAAGAAGAAGGATAGATATAATTTTAATTTTTAAAAGGACGATTATAAACGCTATTTTTACTAATTATTAACTTATTTTCTAATAAAGATTTTAAAGGTCGAATTTACTATTACTTATATTAATAATTTTCTTTAAACTACCTAAAAGACTAAGATTACTTTAAAACTTAACACTAATTTACTATAAAAAGAGACTTAAGATTTTTTAAAAATTAAAATACTAAATATTTTTAAAAGACTACTATAATAGTTTAATAAAACTAAAATTAATCTTAAATAAACTATTTAGCTATCTAAGTAGTCCCCTATAAAACTCCTAAATTATATTTACCCTTTTTAGGAGAAACTAAATATATTTAAAACTAATAAAGAATTTTAAAGAGTTTAAAGCTTTATAAGCTATCTAAATAAAAATTTTTAGCCTAGACTCTAGACTTTAGAGGAATAACAGATTAATACTATTACTAAAATAAAAAAAAGACTAATTCCTTTTAGTTAATATAAAAGATAACTAATTCTAGTAATTTTAAAATATAAGAGTCTAGGAAAAATACGTAAAATATAGAGAAATCTACTAGACTCTAAAAATATTTTAAGTAAAACTAACGGGTATAGTTAGGCGCTAACTAGTTTAATAGGGCGTTAACTAAAATAGAGCCCTCTACTAGTATACTAATTTATTACTATTATAGTAAAAAAGGCTACTATACTTTTAACTACTAGTATAAAGATAAGCTAGTAGTCTCTAAATTTAAAAAAGTAATTAAAAAGGCCGCGTTATTAACTTAGATAGAAAAAAAAATAATTATAGTATTTACTACCTATATTAGAACTATTATAAACTATTTACTAAAAATGCTTAAGGTAAAGTACGTTAATAATTTATTTAACTAATTATATAACTAACCTAAAGGGATAGTTATCCTAAAAGCTAGAGTTATAAATAAAAACTATATTAAAGCTTTAGTAAACTTAAGATCTATTTTAAATTTTATAAGCGCTAAGCTAGTAAAGGAAATAGACTTAGAGGTAATTACTTTTAATAAATTATTAGTATAAGTAGTAAATAGTTTTAATATAATTATTTATAGTACTACTATTACTAAAATAGACCTAACTAACTTATATAGTTAAAATTAAACTTAGTTAATCCTATTTATAATTATAGATCTCCCTTAATATAAAATTTTTTTAAACTTACTTTAGTTTAACTAAGAAAATCTAAAAATAAATATTACTACTTAAAGGGTCCTCTTTAGAGATAACTCTAAAAAAAAAAATATTTTTATTAAAAAGATTACTTTTAAAAGCGTAGAAGAGTTTAAGTATACTATATATAACTTAATTATTTAAGTATATATATATCTAGTAGGGTTAGTAAAGATTTTAGTCTAAAATAAACTAAATAGGTATAGAGAATATTTTATACTATTTAGATATTTTAATTTTTTAAATTTAGTTTTACATAAAAACTTTAAGATTTCTATAAACTATAGATTAAATAATTTAAAAATTAATTTTAAGTTTAGTACTAATCCTTTATATTATTTTATATATAATCTCTTAGTTACTAAATTAGAGGTTCTTAAAAAGTATATAAAAAAATATCTTAAGCGTAGATAAATTTAGTAATTAAAATTTTTAGCTAGAGCCTCTATCCTTTTTATAAAAAAAAAAGGGAGGCGGCTTTAGACTTTATATAAACTATAAAGGCCTTAATAAAATTATAATTAAGAATTATAGTACTCTTTTACTAATTATAAAATTATTAGACTAGCTTATAAAAATATAGATTTATACTAAGCTTAATTTATAAAAAGCTTACTATTATATCTATATTATAGAAAGTAATAAGTAGAAAACTATATTTTATATAAGGTATAGCTATTTTAAGTATATAGTTATACCTTTTAGCTTAATAAATATACTTATACAATTCTAATAGCTTATATTATAAATACTAGTTAAATTAGTTAATATAACCTATATTATATACTTTAATAATATACTTATCTTCTTAGATACTAAAAAAAAATATAAGGGTTATATAAAAAAAGTATTATAGTGTTTATATAAAGTAAAATTTTACTTAAATTTAAAAAAGTATTTTTAGTATACTACATTTATAAAATATTTTAGCTTTATTATTTTACTTAAGGGCTTCTTAATAAACCTAACTAGAGTCGAGGTAATTTAAAATTAGCTTAAACCTATTTATATACGCGATATTTACGTTTTTATTAACTTTATAAATTATTATTATAGATTTATAAATTAATTTTTTTAGTTAGCTCTGCTACTTATTAAATTAACTTAAAAGGCGCTAGGTAGCACTAAAAACGGGCTAGCTATAAAAAAGAAAAAAAGCGTTTATATAAATATAAGTAACGCTAGTAAAAAAGCTTTTAAAAAATTTTAAAATATTTTTTTTAAAGTACTAATACTATCGTATTTTAAGTATAAAAAATAGACTTAAATTAAAATTAACGCCTTTAATAAGGCTATTAGCGCTATTTTAAGCTAATTAGTTTTTAAAAAGGATAGATTATTTTAGTAGTAGTTAATTAACTTCTATTTAAAAAAATTAGGCGGCGCGTAGTACTATTATAATATATATAATAAAAAATTTTTTATTATTATAAAAAGTGTTAAGTACTAAAGATAATACTTATAGAATACTTATTTTAAAATTTTTATAGATTATAATAATTTATAATAGTTTATATAAATAAAAACTTTATTATTACATTAAATATAATTATATTTATTTCTCTTTAAGTATAATTTTAACGTATTTTATAGAATAGGGTTAATAAATTTAGCTAATACTTTATCTTGCCGCCCTAATTATATATTAGAGTCTAAAATAGCTAAGTATAAACGTAATATAGCTTTTATAATACCTATAATAGAGTTATTATAATTTTTTATTATAAAGGTTAATAAGGTTGTAGGTTTTATAATAATAATTTATATATAAATAAACTGTAAACGTAACTTAAAGCTTATAAAAAAAATTTAGAACTTTAGGCTGCATAATTTACCTAAAGAGAAAATAATTATTTTAAAGTACCTAATAGATCTAAAAAATAAAAAGTTAGACCTATTTAAAAATAGTAATAATAATTTATAATTAAATAGTTTAAAGGGTATTAAATTAAAATTAATAAAGCTAATACGGCCCTATATACTTAAAAATAAGATAAGAATAATTATAGAATACTATAATAGTCCTCTTTTAGAGTATTTTAGTATAAAATAAACTTTTAAGCACGTATAGCGTAAATATATATAAATAGATATATTTAAAAACGTTACTAACTATATTTATAATTATAAGCGCTATTAGTACGCTAATTTAAAAATATATAAACTATATAGTCTCTTTTATCTACTTTCTATTTTTAATAGATTATAGTAATATATAACTATAGATTTTATTATAGACCTATCTCCTAGTTGCTTTACTAAAATTATATATAACGTAATTTTTATAATTATAAATTATTTTTTTAAAATAGTCTATTACGTGCTAGTAAGAATAAATTAAAATAGTATTAATTTAGTCTAGTCCTAGATCTATAAGGTTATAAAACTTTATAAAAATTTAAAGATAGTGCTATCTAATAAAGGTCTACTTATATAAGTAAAATATTAGAATACCTTTTACTATTATTTAAACTTAAGGTAAATTTTATCTTTTACTTTCTACTTATAGATAGATAGGCAGATAGAATAGTAAAATAAAACTTTTAAATAGTACCTTTATATCTTCTACTATTTAGAATAAAATAATTAGGTATTATAGATCTCCTATATAGAATTTATTTATAATAATAGTTAATATTTTATTACTAAGTATATACCCTTTTAAGTCTACTATTGATATAGCCTAAAAGAGCTAAATTAGCCCTTATAGGCGCTAAGTAAGAGAAAAAGCTTTTAAGCTCTCTACTTAGCCTTTAAACTTATTAATATTTATAATAAAGCTAAATAAAAACTAAAAGTAATATAAAAGTACTAAAAAGTATTTTAAAATAAAAAGGATCTCTTACTAAACCTATAAGTAAAGAGTAAAATCTAGATTTTAAATTATTATATATAATTTATAAAACTAAGTAAGAAGATTAATTAGAAATAGTTAGGTCTTAGTATAGTAGTTAAATATATAAATAGTTTACCTATTATATATAAAATTAAATTTATAAATCTAGAATAAGTTTATTTAGTTTTTTATTTTTCTTTATTAAAATTATATAAATCCCGGGGTATACTACCGTATAAGTAGAAGCTAATAGTTAATATATTACGCTAATTTAGTAATAATATATATAATATAAAATATATTATAGACTAAAAATATAATAAGTTTAGTTAATAAAAATATCTTATTAAATAGTAAAACTATTTAGACAAAGAGAATATTTAGGATTTAAAAATCTTAATTAATATAAAAGCGCTAAAAAAGTTTTAAAAATAATTTAAAATTATTTTAAAAAAATTTAGAATAATCTTACTAAATTAAATAATATAAAAGTAGGATAGACCTTTTATAAAAAGTAATAATCTATTTAAAAATATACTAGTATAATAAAACTAGGGCTAGTTTACTAAAAAAAAGAAAATAGTTTAAAGCAATTCTATATAGACTCTAAAAGAGTTAAAAGGATTACTTTTTTCTTTTTTAGTAGTTATAAGCGCTAAATTAGTCTAAAAAGATTCTTAGTATAAATTAATAGTTTAAAATAAACTATTTTAGAGCTATATTTCCTAATTAAAATAAAATTATTATTTTTTACTTTTATAGTTCTATACGTGTCTCTTATAGAGAGTTTAGTAATAAAAATAGTCCTATTAAGGATTAAAGTAGTTTAATAGTATAATAAAAAAATTATAAGAGATATATAAGTATACTATAGTAAAATAAGAACTATAATTATTATAAATTAGTACTATCCGGCCTAAATTAGTATATTAAAAGCCTAATTATTATAGTAATAAGTATAGGGATCTAAAAAATTATAAATTTATTTAACTACCTATCTAAGACCTACTAAAGTATTACTTTTTATTACTTATATTTGTATATTAATCGAACAAATAGTGTGGCTGTGGTGGCTCGGGGCGACCAAAAGGGGTTTCAAAAAAGGAGGAGTATGTGCATGCCTTTATATTTTATTACTTATTTTTTAAAAAAAGTTACTAGGGAATAGAAGCCTCCAATAGTTATAATTTTTAATAGAGTTAGTTACGCTACTTTAAATATAATAATTAATATTAAAGTAGTAGTTAAAGTACGCTATCTTTTTATACTTATTACTATTAATAGGAATAGAATTTAAACTAGTAAAACTAAAAGTTTAAAGAGTATAAAGGTTACTATAGTAAAAAAAAGTAGATAAAAGAAATATAGTAGAGGCCTAAACCTAAATTTAAAACTAAGCGACGTTATTAGTAGCATAGTAGTTCTTTTTAATTTTTAAGCTAATTAGAGTTATTATATAGAGAGTACTAGACTTTTAAAAAATATATTAGTAATTAAGTATACTAAATAATACTAAATTAGCCTAAACTATATTATTATACTATTATAGGGAATACTTACGCCCTTCTTACTCTTTTTAGAACTTAATTAGGAATTATTAAAATTATTTTTAGTTTTAGTATACTTTTACTTCTTTTTAAGGGCTTAGTTTAAATAGTTATAATTATAAAAAAGGATACTAAACTCTATATACTTATTTATAAAATAAAAGGTACTATTATACGCGTAAAATTTATTAAAGAATCTAAAATTACTACTATATAATAATTAGCGCTAAATTACTTTAAATTTTTATAAACTATTGTGGAAGAAAACGAGCTAGAAATTACTAGATTTTAAAATTAAAGAGTAGGGACTACTTATATAAAAGAAAGCGCTAAAGAGCCGTATTATATATATATATATAAAAATAATTCTCTATTCTAAAAAGTTTTATAAGCTAATAATATAAACTCTAAAGTATTTTTCTGTAATATACCCCCTAGTTAAGCTAATAGAAATAGCTTAATTATTTAAATAAATAAAAATTAATTCTTTTAAACTTATAGTAGCTATAGAATTAATTTTAAAAAGAACTTTTTTAAGTAAAATTTTAGCGGGTAGCGTTACTAAGTAATAGAGCTTTAAAGTAAAAGACTAATTATAATAGGCGCGCTAGTATTAGTAATATAAAAAGTATTTATATAATCTCTCTACTAATATTTTTTAAAATAATTTTTACTCTTTTTACGTTTTTAACTATTATTTTTATACTTTTTTATACTATCTATACTGTTTTTACGCTCTTTTATCTAATTTTATTTTTTTAAATAGTTTCTTAAACTCCCTAACTATTATAAGTATTATAAGTTAACTATTTATATTACTACTACTGTAACTATAGTAAACTATAATACTCTTTTTAATTTTTACTTTTTAGAGTTTATCTAAATTTCTAAGTTTTAATTTTATTTCTTAAAAACTTTATTAATTTTTATTTAACAGTTTTCTAATTCCTCCTATATTATTATAGTTAACTACCTAAATATAATTAAAAAAAAATAATATTTTAAGTATTGTAAGCTTATTAAAATTAGTAAGAAGCTAATAAAGCCTAGTTCTTTAGCTCCTAGTAAGTTACTTAATATAGTTTTTTAGCCTATTATGACGCTCTATAAGAAGAAGTAGTCTAAAAAAAAATAAAAAATATAAAAAGCTTTAATAATAGGTAATTTAAAAAAGTTAAAGCACTATTTAGCCTTAAATAAAAATTATTATAACTTAAACAGACACTTCTATACTATAATATTTAATAGCTTACCTACTCTTTTTATAAAATAATATATAGTTACTATAAGCTCTAAATAATTATTCTACGTTTTTAATAGATAAAAGTCCTTTTTTCTTTTTTAATTAAAAATTTTTACAAATTTTTTAATTTCTAAAAAAGCTTTTTCCCCTACTATTATAAGCTTATAAAAATTATCCTACTTTTTTAGTTTAAAAAAATTTACAGCTTTTTTAAGCTCTAAAAAATAATCCCCCTATATTATTATCTAGTAATTCTAATAATTTTTTTAGTTTAATACCTATACTATACTCTATAATAACTATCTATTAGTTAGTTTATAGATAACTAAATACTATATAAAAAGCTTAACGCTAATAAAAAATTTAGTAGGCTTTTAAAATTATTAATTTTACTTAGCCTATCTCCTCTATTTAGACTTTTTAAGCGCCTAGCGCTATTAGCGCTCTTTTTAATTTAGCTTTTTTAAACTCTACTAAGTTAGATTTAAAAAATAAGCTGCGCCCTATAGTAAGGAGCAAATCTAAAAGTAAATCTAAAAAAAATAAAAATAATAAATTATTTATTTTACAGACTCTATTACGCCGTAGTAATAAAAATAATATTAATAAAAAATATTTTAAGCTTTTTAGTTTATAGTTTTTCTAAACTCTATCTATTCTTTTATATTAAGATTAAAAAAGTTAAAAAACTATTAGACAGTATCTATATAGCTTAATATTATTAATAGTTTATAAGATTAAAGTGCCTTATATCTTACTTTTATTATCTAAGTAGCGCTCTATCTAGTAAAAGTAATAGTAGCTATTTTAATATTAAAACGTAAAATTCCCGTTACTAAATATATAAAAGTAAATACAGCTATAAACTAATATATATATAAATATTTTAATCTAAAAAATTTAAAAAAAAATATATACTTATTATTATAGTTCTAGTTATATTTAAAAAATTACTAAGTATTTTCTATCTTATTATAAACCGCTCTATAGTAAAA
Organism: Pleoardoris graminearum; assembly: GCA_030770415.1. Classification (NCBI taxonomy): domain Eukaryota; kingdom Fungi; phylum Ascomycota; class Dothideomycetes; order Pleosporales; family Didymosphaeriaceae; genus Pleoardoris; species Pleoardoris graminearum. Next base: position 46,981 of record JASEKS010000284.1, read on the forward strand.
AGGTAAAAGAGCTTACTTATAAGTAGATATAATTTTTTAATCTACTTCTTTTAATTTTTACTAACGTAAATCTTATAAACTATAAAGCTTAATAAATTATAAACTACTATTAGATAAATAATTAAACTAAATAAAAATCTAAGTAGTAATCCTATAAATAATATTTTTAATAAAATTACTTTACGCTACGCTTAAGCTATTTAAAAGTTTAATAAACTAGTAAAATTATTAATCTATTAAGTATATCTATTAGGTTATTATATAATTTTTTATTATTTTATTATCTTTCTACTTTTTTATTATAGAGTTTTCCTAAGTAGTATAATTTTAAATTATTTATTATAAATAGCGGCTAATAAGCTATATAATATTTAATTTAAAGCGCTTTACGCTCTATTATTATATAATTTTTTAAAATTCTAGATTAGTAATTTTTTCTTTTATATCTTTAAAATTTAGTTACTTTTTAAATTTTTAAAATTACTAAACTATAAAAGCTTTTATTAACCTATTAGCTAGTATATTACTTATTTAAAAGTATTTAATTTTAAAACTCCTTTTTAAATACTTTTAGCGTAGTTATATATTCTGTATATCTATATAGCGTAAATAAGTAGTTATACGCTTATTTTTACCTATAACTAGCCTAATTATTTATTAATTATTATAAAATATACGCTATATAGCTCTAAAATCTAAAATAAGTTCTTTAAAAAAGCGCTTTAAAGCTATTATTTTTTTATTTATATATTTAAGCACGAGGAGCTCTGCTTTAGTAGTTAATATTATAATAATAGCCTATTTTACGGCTTTCTAAATAATTATACTACTAAATAATATAATAATATAACTATATAAAGATTATCTACTCTCTAGATTATCTATAAATAAAGTATCTAAATAAATTATAATTTCTAGGCCCTTATATACCCTATATTAGATCGCCTAAAAGCGTAATTTATAAAAAAATATAATTATATATTCTACTATAATAAAGTACTCTTTACTTAAATTAATTAAAAAATAAAAAAACTTTAAAATTGTAAATACTATATCCGGTCGTATTATAATAATAATATAAAATATAAAACTAACGCGCTCCTAATACGCTTTAATTTTAGCTTTTATTATTTTTTTCTTATTCTTAACTAGCTCTTTTAATAGTAAAGGCGTTAGTAAAAAAAGCGCTAAATTAGCTACCCTAAATTTTTTTATAATCTTTTTAATATATAAATTATAAATTAGCGTAATTATTTAATCTTCTTAATTCTTAATTACTTATATTTTAAAATACTATTTTATAGCTTTGCGCTTCTTTATTTTATATATTCCTAAAAACTTATTATATAGTTTAAAAGCTTCTCGCTAATAAATCTTATAGTATAAAAATAAAATATTATTTATATAAAAAAGTATAAAGATCTTATAATCTAAGTTAAAGAATAGGTAAAACTCTTTTTTTAAGTAGATAAAGCTAAGTTTAGTTAAAATACTAAAAAATTTCTTATACTATAGTATAGGTAAGTCGTATAGACTATATAAAACTTAGTTAAACTTTATATAGTTATTTTCTTACTTATAGCTATTAAGTAGTTTATACTATACTAGATTTAAGGGGTTAATTAGTATATTAAAGAATACGCTAATTATATTAAGTTATAAAATTTCTAAATTAAATTCTACTATAATTACTATAGTTATATAAAAAGAGCGTACTATAAGTATTATAGTATATATTAATAAAAATATATTTTTTAACTAAAAATCGCCTCTAATAATTAAGTAAGTTTTATACTTTATAAAGTAACTATTCTAATTAAATTTATAAGTAAATACTTACTTAAGTAAAAATAGTTATTTAGTACTTTTAAAGTACGTAACTATCTACTAAATTTACTTTTTAAAAAGTATAGTCTATTCTTTATATATAGTCTAGTAAAAAAGCGGGCTAAGTAGATATAAAAAAATTATTTTTTATATTACTAGCTTTTTTAAAAGCTTATTACGGTATATATAAATTTTATTTTAAAATATTATTTTTTTTAGGGCCCTATTCTATATAGTAGCTTAAACTATAGTATTAATAGTTATAAGTTCTCTATGCTCTTCCTATATAAGATTTATACTAAAAATAAATATATTTACAAAGTTACACTAAAGAGAGCTATTTATGCTATTTAGTAAAGTACTTATAAGCTTTATATTATATAATAGCTCGCTCTCTACATTAGGGCTTAATAATATATAAATACTAAGTACATTTTTATCCCTACCCCTTAGTTTATTAGAATTTTTAGAATTTAATCTATATTACTTTTAGCTCTATTAAATAGCTAGGCTATAGTCTTTTATAAGTTTTTATATTTTATAAATAAAAGTCTTTATTATTTTATTTAATAAGAGGAGCTCTATATTACTAATTTAAGTAATAGTATTAAATAAACTTTTATTTACTATTTAAAAATTCTATAAACTTTTTATTTTAGACTATTTTACTTCTTTATTAAAATATATTTTATAAAAAATACTAAAGTATTTATTTTTTTTAGAGTCTATACCCCTAAATTTTTTAAACTTTAAAATAGGCTAAAGAAAGATTAGACTAATATCTATATTATATAATATATAGATTCGCGGCTATTAGCTAGTTATATTAATAGCCTATATATATACTACTTATATAAAGCTTTACTTACCTAACTAGCTAAAAGAATAAAATAAAATCTACGCTAAAATACTTTTAAACTTTTATTTAAATTACGTAATATTTCTACTAATTTCTAGCTTATTAAAGTTATAGGCTTACGTATTAAAAATTTTATTAAATGCCTTACCTATATCTATAATCTTAATAGTATATAAAATATTTATAAACTTCATAGCCTCTTTCTATAAAATAGACTAATCTTCTTTTTTTTTATAAAAAAGAGTTTTATTAAATATAATATTACGCGTTATAATAATTTAGTTAAGTAATAATATTTATATTTTATAAATATTAAAAGCTACGTAACTAACTAAATATCTAATATAGGCTTATAGATTTATTTTAAATCTATACCTATTACGCCTAACTACGCGATCTTTATTTAAAAGATATATATAATAACTATAAATATATATATTATTTTAATTTAGGCGTAAATCTACTATTTAGCGCTTTATAAGCTTAAGTTTATAATAATAGAAATACTGTCTAAACTAACTATAAAAGACCTTATTTAAAAATTATATACTCTTAAAAGTTACTAAACTAATATTATAAAGCGCTATAATTACTTTTATAATTTTTAGCTAACATTTCTTTAGTAAATTTATACTAAGTCTTATAATAATAGTTTTATTAATAATTTTTTAACTAGCGCGTTTAGCGCCGCCGTTTAGCTTATACGTATAAAAAGGTAGTATTTTAATACTTATATTAAGCTTTTTTATTTATTTTTTAAAGCGCGATCTTCTATACTATAAATAGGTAATAATATTATTATTTTAAAAATTTTTATAATTTTAAGTTTATACTAAGTATATACTTACGTAGTAAAACTTAAAAATACTTTTATAAATTTTAAAAATAACTTTACCTATAAACTCTATATATAAACTTTCCCGCTATAATTATTTTTAACTAGTAATATTTACTACTTATTAAGCCTTCCTTTAGGTATATTAAAAAGATTTTATAAAATACGCTAATATAGTTATAGTAATTTTTTTTTAAGTTTTTAAAAAATTACCTAAGCCGCGTATATAAGGAAATATTATTTATAATATATACGCTTAGTATTTAAAATATAAATATTTTACGCTCTATAAATAAAAGTATATAAAGTTTTTTAATTTAAATATTTTACTTTTTAGTACTATATATTCTTAGTATTAGTATACAGATATATTAACTATAAATAAAATTTTTAATATACTAGTATTACGCTCTAAACTAAAGAATAAAAGAATAGAGGCTTATATTTAATAAATATAAAATTATACTTATAAATAAGTATTATAAATATAAAACTTTATTTTAAATATTTTATACATAGTATATTATTTAGGTCTAAATATTAAAATTCTTTATTATATAGGCGAATTTTAAATACTATATTTAAGTAAAATTCTTTTATAATAATTATATTTTTTAATATAAAGTCTTCTATAGAATTTCCGTTTAGGCTATTTAAAGTATTTTTACTTACTTAGGTTTCTATACTAAAAATTAAAAAAGCTTATATTTTAGCTTTAATAGTATAAATACTATTAGCTTTTTTAAAAAATTTTAAAATAAGTAGTAATCTATTATTTACTAAATATAAAATAGTACTATTATTAAAAATAATACTTCTAAAGAGTATATAGATATTATAATTTTATATAAAATATATACTATTACTTTATTTTAATTTACTACTTATAATAGATAAAAAATTAATAACTATATACACTAAAGAGCTAAAGAATTTTAGCTTATTAGACCTCTTATCCTATAAAATATTCCCCTTAAACTATTTTTTTTACTTAAGTATATTATAAAGAGCTATAAATTTATTAAGTTTAAAATGCTTAAAAAGCTTTTTTTTTATTTTTTTTAAAGAGCGGCGCAGTCTAACTAGTATAAATATTTATTAATACTAGCTATAGTTAATAGTACTTAGTAGGTTTTTAATAGTATACTTTAAGTTTATAAAAATACTAATATAACTTACCCTTATTCCTTAGCTATAAGCTATTTAATTAAAGAGAGAGGCTCCGTCTGCTAAGCGTTATAAAAATTTTAAAACTTTTAACTAGTAATTTAGTAACTCTATTTTATAATATTACTTAAAAGATTCTTTCTACTTCTATTAAAAAGAGCTTTTTACTTTTAAATATTAATTTTTAAACTTAGGTTATATGTATCTACTTTATCTAATTAAATACTAATTTCTTACTAATAATAGTAAAAAAGTTAGTAATAGCTAGTTTACTCTAAATATTACTAAGCTTGTATACCTCTGCCTTTATATAAAAAGCTTTTTATTTATAATACTATAATTTAGAAGCTATTCTTCTGTACTCTACTTTTTTTTAAATAAATATAGTATTATTATTATATAATATTTTTAACTACTGCGTTAGTAGTTAAAAGCTTTTATTTAAAAAAATAAATAATTAAGTAAGTTAAAATATCCCCTTTAATAGTATAGTATATTTAAACAGCACTTATAAGCTTTAAAACTATTATTATACTAATCTAGTTCTAAATATTTATTACTTAGTTTATTTTAGTAGTATACTTAGTTAAGTAGGTATAGTATATATTAATCTCTATATTATAATTACGGTAAATTCTTATAATCTCTTTCTTAAATACTTTTATAATATATAGAAGTTTTAGTATTAAAAAAGGTTTAATAAAATTATTAACGCTTTTAAGATTAAGATTAATAAAATCCTAAACGCCGTAAATTGTATATTATATTTTAAGCTATATATACTATATTAGCTAGTTTACAGAATTAGTAAAATAAACTATATTAGTTAAAAGAGATAAAATAGTTTTAAATATTATAATACTTAAAATATTATTAGTTATAAGGCTTACTAAGCGTTTAATAGCTAAAAATATAAGTTATTATTTTATATATAAATAAAATAATACTCGCTAGATCTATAAAACTAAAAACTTTAAAATAAAAAGTTAAAGAATTAATTAAAGCTTTAGAAAATAAAATTTCTAATAATTAAGTGCGTAGAGAAAATCTTCCTTTACTTTTAAAACGCTAGACTTATAACTATAAAAAAAAATAAGCTAGAAATTACTAGATTCTAAAATTAAAGAGTAGGAACTACTTATATAAAAGAAAGCGCTAAAGAGCCGTATTATATATATATGTAAAGGAGAAATAATCCTCTATTTTAAAAAGCTTTATAAGCTAATAATATAAACTCTAAGGTATCTTTCTGCGATAACTATCTATTTACTTAATTAGGTCTATTATAATATACTTATAAATAGACTTTATTTTTTTATTAGTTTTTTTTTTATTTTCCTAAATCTTTTTACGCGTCTTAGTTATATTAAAGGATATAAGAATAGTAGGCTTAACTATATACTATAATTAGCCTTCCGCAAAAACTATAAAATACTTAATATAATATAAATCCCTAAACTAATACTTATATTCTATAAATTTAGCTTTATACTTTATACGGCGTTTATTAAACGCCTTTTAGCTTAAATAAAAATAATTATTTTTATTATTAGCTAAAGTCTTACTAATAGTAGTTTTAAGTTATTTTAGATACTAAAGCTTATTATATAATAGCTAATTAGTATAATTAGTACTATATAGTACTAAATAGTACTAAACTAGTATTTACTATATAATAAGCGGCGTTTTTATAAAAATAGGTAAAATAAGTTTTTATTTAGTAGCCTTTATATATAAATAATTTTTATTTATTTATATTAGGATCTATTAAGTATTAATACTTACTATTTAGGACGCTATATTTTATTATAATACTAATATAACTAACGTAGAATAATTCTATCTTTTATCTATTTTTTTTAGTTAACTTAATATAGAAGTCCTTAAGAGTATAATACTTAAAAGGTATTACAGCAGTATAGACTAAAACTTAATAAAATAACTTAAAATATAATAGAAAAGGTCTAATTATAACTTAAAATAATTATATAGTATAATTAGTACTAAATTCTACTATTTTACGTCTTATATAAAATACTTACTTTTAAAAAAAAATTAAAATTAAAGTAGAAAGTAGGAGTAAAAGTTTTTAAAACCTAATTTTATAGTTAAAGGCGCTAAGACGCTAGTACTAGTAGGATAATATTATTAATTAACTTATTACGTAATTAACTATACCTAATAGAAATAGTAAAAAATAAATTATATTAAATACCACTAAATAATAACCTACGGAAAAAGGCCTTAAAAAGAGTACTTAATTCTAATATTTAATACTATTATACTAAAATAGTCTAAAAAGTGCTAAATAAGTATACTTAGGCTATACGCTTTTATATTATTTATTTTTAGGCTAAGAGCGGTCCTAAAAGGGGAATAATATTATAATTTAGGTATTTTTATTTTAGATAGAAGTATATTTATATAATAAGAGATATATAGTCTATACTACGGGGCTTTAGCTTAGTAGTAATTTATCTCTTTACTTTTATAAATAATATATACTTAATTTATCTTATATATTATACTATATTATTACTCTACTCTAATTCCTAATAATACTATATTTTAAAATTATTAAACTTAGTATTAATAGTAAAATAGTATTAATTATAATAAAAAAAATTTTTTATTTTTTATTTTTATATATATTTTAATAGTATTATATATATATATATATTTATATATTAATTAAATAAAAAGTATAGATATGGTAGCTCAGGGCAACTAAAAGAAATTTTAAAAAAGGAGGAGTATATATATACCTTTATACTTAATGTGTCAAAAAATAATAGTATTATATAATTCTATAATATACTATAAATAATTTACTTTTACTACTACTAAAACTAAGGGGGTAGTAACTAAATATAAATAAAAATTTTTATAATAAACTAAAAGTTTCTATAAACCTAAGGCTTATCCGAATATTAAAATATATAAATAATATTACTTAGTAGAATATATAAGTAGAAAACGTCTATAAATATAAAAAATTATATATAGTAAATCTTATACTTAGTTAAACCCGTACTCTCTAATAGTAAATAGTTTTAATATTAATAATATTAAAAGTTTTTTATATATTATATTTCTTTTATAAATACTACTTTACTTTAAAACTAGTATTTTTCTTTAAGTTTTTTTATAAGTATTATATTTAATAATTAGATAGGTATTAGTTGTAATAATAAAATCTATTATATTAATTAAATTTTTTTATTACTAAATATTAAAGACGCTAATCTATTACGTAGTTAATAACTATTACTAAAGTATTAAATTAAATATAGAAATATTACTAGAACGGAATTTATTTTTACTAAAAATGGCTTAGTAGTTTTACTTATTTAGTATTTTTATTTAATATAGCTAATTTATAGATTAGTTTTACTCTAGCTTTTTACTACGCTTACTTTTCTTAAATTAAGTTAAAATATATAGATAAACTTTAACTACTTATTCTAAAAGAGAATTTTATTATTAAGTAATTAAATATAAAACTAAGCGTTACTTTTTTTTTAAAAATATTATCTTATATCTTTTTATGTATATCTTATAATTTTTTATATATTTTTTTAATATATTATTTTAGCTCTAATACTAAAACTCTATTATAGATATAGATATAGAAAAGTAAGTTAATAAATATAATTTTTATTATTTTATTTTCTACTTTTATATATTTATATTATAAATCCTTTAAATTTATAAATTTAGTATATACTCTTATAGATATAAAGTTAGTATTATAATAAATATTATAGTCTAGATATATAATTTTAATATTTATATTATAGCGTTAAGTTAAAAATTAAATTAAAAAAAAAGTATACTAAAAAAAAGACGCGCCTAAAATAGCGTAATAAATTCTTTTACTAAGTAATACTATATAGATCTATATAGTTAGCTAACTTAGAAGAACTAAAGTTAATATTTATTAAGTAGGCGCGTGCGCTAAGCACAAACTTGCCAGAGACGGTCGGTCATGATTAGTATTTGGGATCTAGCCTTGGGATGACGTCAGCAATACCAACTTCCCTTTTCGTCATGACTTGCTACTCCAAATGTACAGTCAATTCTTATTATCTCTCCGCTCACAAAACTATCCTCTCGACTTACCTAGTAAGTGCATGGCTTTCTTCATCCAACGCAAGACAGCGCTTTTACAGCAAAACGTTCCTTTGCTTGTGATCGGAAGGAGCAACGCAGGTCCATTTCAAGGGATACGAACCGCTTTGTGCGAAACCTCGAAACGCCATATAATTCAGAAAAGCCTAACAAGTGCTTGATCTCTTTATCTGACAGTTACCTGGATCACAAAACCGCACTATGGCCCCATCCACCCGAAACCTCCCTTGGCAACCTATTCCTCCAACCTCGAGCGGGACAACATGCAAAGTCCACCTCCTCCAAGCAGGTGGCCTAGAAATCCCCTACGACCTCGTCCTGCTGCCTGGTCCAATCCAGAAGTCTCACACCCTCAAACCAGACTACGACAGTTCAACCAGCGAGAGATACTACGTCGCCGACTACTGCTTCCTCATCGAACACCCACCGACCGGGAACCACTACATCTTCGACCTGGGCATGCGTAAGGATCTTGGAAACCTGCCTCCTACAATTGTGAAAAACACGCTGCCTAGTTTCCTTTGCTTCCCTAAGAGTCCAGCGGAGATATTGAAGGAGCATGGAGGAGAAAAGCAGCAGCCGGAGATGGTCAAGGCGGTGATATTTTCGCATGTGCATTTCGATCATGTGGGCGATGGGCGAAGGCCGGTTTTATGAATGCGAAGTTATGGCTTGGGCCGACGGGTTGTACGTATGCACGGCCTGGGTATCCAGACGCCGAGTCCGCACCAGTACGCTCCGAAAACTTCCCCACGGATGGGAGTCGCAAGATTGTTGAGCTGTATATTAGCGACGCGCGACTTGAGAAAGATGGAGACGATCGAGTAGGAAAAGTCGCGCAAGGGAAAAAGTATGGAAAGTGCGATGCCGTCGAGTTGAGAGATTTGGGAGATGATGGCTGGATTGGCCTGGGAGCTTTCGACCGCGCATTCGATGTCTTCGGCGACGGCTCAGCGTACCTGATAGACGCACCGGGACACTCGCCAGGCCACCAGATGCTGCTTGTGCGGGTAACTTGGGCCTCTTCATCCTCCTCGGATGACGATAGCTTTGTCCTTTTGGCGGGCGACGGCTACCACCATCCGGACCTCCTCAAGAGTCCGGACCGCATGGCACGTCCACCGTACGCGAAAGTTTCGATGCACGCAGAGCCCGGAGTAGCTGTGGACACTATATGGCGCACACGAGCTTTCGCACACAGAGACAATGTATGGGTCATGGGAGCGCATGACTTTAGTGTCGGAGAGGCACTGAGAAAGGGTGAGAAGGAGATCGAAGGTTTAATTCTGATCAATGACTGGCGAGAGAAGAAGTGGAAACCAGACGTCCACCTGTGAGCGTACACAGTCACTCATGCGGGTGCAAAGGTTCTCTTTTATCGTCGTTACCGACCTGAACAGATCATGCGACAACCAGCACATATCACAACGCAACGATTACACGACAAAGGGCGCACCGGCGGGGATGCTGATGCGAGCGCAAATATTCTAGCGAGTGATATGGGAAATATCCAGGCTTTCTCCATAGTAGCGTTAAGAACAGAGAGTAAACCGCACTTCCACAGACCGAATCCAGCCGCAGCCTCATCCTGTCCACGGTCATGGTAAACCACACAAAGCAATGAAGTATACCCAGCAAGATGACGCCGAGAACAGTGCCGACGCACGTGCGGAGCTTGAAGCCGAGCAATGGCGCAGTCTCAGACGTCTCACCCACATGCGCACGGCTCCAGCCACGCGCGACTCCTACCGTTTGAGTGGCTACTCGCATGAATGAGCCTGTAATCCTTCATTGTTCATAATTCGTCCTGATACACAGTCGGACATGCAACCCGTTTGCTGCTTCGCGGGACCACAATGCAAGGGCATTGACCGGAAATTGCGAAAGTTGGAGCCGACGCATGATGATTTGACATGTTTTTCTTCTTCCATAATTTTTACAAGATAGTGATATATCTAAGGTATCGTGGAGCGTGTTTGCCTTTGCAGCGCGGCTGCGCGAGGCATTGGGTACTAGGTGCTATAGTATGGTAAAAATACGCTGTGCCAAAAAAAAAAAAAGACAGGACAGAAGAACGCCTCCTCCACCACCAACCGTCGCCAAACAACGAGCGGCATAAGGAAATATGTACTGGGTGATGAAGTCGGGATGCGCCACGGAGTGACGGAATCTAGAAATTCTCCTTGCCCCACACGAAGTTGAAGCCGGGCTCGGAGTACATGTTGCATTTGATGTGCAGAGTCGAACCCAGACCTTTCGGACCGCAGAAGAACACTCCGGCTTCAGCAGGCGCATGGATCTTGCGAATGGACTTGAAGATCATGTCCCAGTTGGGGCGGCCAAAGTTGGTGGGTGCGCGGAGGCCGGTGATGGCGTCTTGCTCGGCGTTAGCGTCATTGATCATGATGTTCGTTGCGTCGTCGGCCTTGATCTTGGCGGTGAGGTACTGCGGCTCATTAATCTCGATACCATCAAGCTAGTATAAACTGGAACTCACAGTGTGGATCTCGATATGGTCGTCCTGGTCCTGGGCCTCGATAGCCAGCAGCAACGATCGAAACCACTCGAACGACCCGAAATCCCTGCAAATCCAGAAGAAGTAGACCTTTCGTAGGCGGGTGCGGCCTTGCGGGTAGTTCATCCGGTACCAGATACTCTTGAGAATGGAAGCGAAAGGTGTGACACCAATACCGGCCCCGACCAGTACAGCGACTTCGAACTTGAACACATCCTCGGAAGCAGAACCGAATGGACCATCGATGTAAACTCGGGGAAGAATCTTGCGAAGTGCAACCTCTGTAGTTCCGTCTTTTTCGCCTTTTTCACCCTTGCCCTTTTCCAAGTTGCATCCGAGTGCCTTTCCGAGCGCACGTGTGAAGTCACCAACCATACGGACATGTACGGAGATGTAGTCCTCCTCGGGAGCGCTGGTGAGTGTGAAGGGATGGTATTGCCAGATAGAAACCTCTGGGCAGCACAAAAAAATGTACTATGTATATTAGCATAGATCCGACGGCGGGAGCGAGAATCCTTACCTGACCAGCCTGCGTCTTCGTATTTTCTTTCTTGATCTGAATCTCGCAGACGTTGCTGGGATGCTGAATGACCTTGGAGACGTACGTCTTGTGGCGTCCACGGATTTCACGTGATGTCCGTTCAGCAAGGTACGCAAATCCACCGTACATCCAGTACTCCCAAAAGACACCGATACCGTCGCAGAAAGGCGCAAAATCGGGCTGAATCATGCAGAATGCTCCGTGGATGGACCAGAAAACGAAGAAGATGATGAATAGGTGGTGCGTGTACCAGAATCGCTCAAACTGTTGTCGTCGCGGCTTCTCGGCAGCCGTCCAGGCCATGGCGGTCAACGCAATCAACATTATGTAACCAGTCCACCCGGGTCCAGTACCAAGATTGGCGATGAGAAAACCGACGAAGCCGAGTTTGTTGACCATGGCGAAGACCCACAAGTTTCTCCAATGCGCAACGGTGTGGAGCCAGGAGAAGAAGACGATAGACCATCCAACAAGCTTGTGAAAGGTGATATTCTTGTCAAAAGGAATGACGCCATTGAGCGGTGTTCGACGCGCCATTGAGATTAAGTTCCTGCAAACAGGGAACAGGATGAAGGCAACGTCGACGTGTAGAGTCAAAGCTGCTGAACGGGCAATAGGGAACGAGAGGCCGAATATTCTACGTGCACCGGCGGAACTTTCTTTGAAGCCGTAGTGTGCCATACCAAAACAAAACACCATGAGATGCAGAATCAAGAAAGTGAAGACGAAGCTGCGCCGGTTAGTGTATTGGAATATGGCGTCACAAACGCAACGTACAATCTCCGATAGCCCTCATTAACCATCCATCTGTCGAACCTCTCCTTCAGGTAAAGCTCCCGTGGTTTCTCGTCCGACATCTCCCCAGACATGAGCATGCGCGTAAGAGGTGGCCATCTCGACCGTTCCCGGCCCGTCAGGCTGTAGTTCGCGTATCCGTCCTTGGACATGGTGAAGAGGGAGGTGCGAATGCGGCAGCCGCGTAAGGCTGGTATTAAGTGCGCCTGAGTTCAGATCCTGCTGAATGAAGCCAAGTATAGACAAAGTTCAAAGAATGACCAAAATCTAAACCATGATGAGCATGTGCTGTGACGCAACAACGCGGCGAGAGCGGTGCAAACTTACTAGCAGGTGTGCCCGCACTGAAGAAAAGAAAGGGTGGTGAGTTACTCGCCCGGTTAAAGAGACACCGGCATGAAAACGGAGGCTCTCCAAAGGGGAAACAACAACTATAAGCACATGCACATTTGGAAAGGCTCTGGCGATGGTGGGGGGTTGGATCAGGATATCGTTGTGGCGCCCTGTGGGTACGGAACAAGGGACGCGTGGAGAAGGAACAAAGCTTAGCAAAACCGGTTCCAGAAATCGAACGATTCTCACAGTTCGCAGGACTGCGCAGGACCAGTGCTGTGACAGGAGCAGGTGGGTGGGCTAATGAAAGCGTATCGCAAGGGCAAGTTGCGGCGCCGAGAGCCGCGCAAAAACGGGGGACAGCCAATAAGCGACGGGTAGTGAGTACAAGCAGGCTAGCTTTCTGCCGAGACGATGGGCTGAAACCCGTTACGACATCGCTCTTTCTTTTTGGGCGGCGAACCGTGAGCGCCGGTCCTGTGCCATGGTGTCTGAGAGGTGTGTCAGGAGGCCAGGTGAAACGAAGCGAGTCTGGGCGTGGGCGCTTGGGCTCCGCGGGCTCCGCCAGCTTCGACTACACATGCCTCCGACGTCCCGACTCTTCACATTGACGGCTCGCACCTTTTTTTTTGAAGACCGAGGGCCCGTTGTCTTCGGACGAGGCCGCGGAAGACGAACTGCTGCTGCGTGCACTCGAGCCCGGTACGAACGCTGGTGCGGCGCGATGGGTGCACAGGTTGTCGGCTTCTCTTTAATCGTCGGGAAAGACCTGAACAGTGCACAAGTTGTATCTGGTGGAAGTTACCGGTCTAGCTTGAGCGCGCAGCACCTCCAGAAGAGAAGAAACAACCGACGATGGAAGACTAACGGAGTGAAGCCATGGTCGCACTAGGGTTTTCCGGCAAATGCATCATGAATGCTATGTTTGGCATGGCGGACACGGCCCATGTTTCTTACGACACGCTTCCTGTTATCCCCGTCGGGACGTTGCCTCCGGCATCGTCCGCAATGTCAAACATCTGCAGTCTGGACCTTACAGCTCGGAGCCGGGAAACCGATTCAAGAAACAATCAAAGAAACACACCGGGTTCCTTGCTCTACCCACGCTCAGTACATAGTGTATCCACCGCTCGCGGAAATCGTCTGACCCGAAACCCACCGCGCGCTGTCATCCGACAACCAGGTGACGATTTGGGCGATATCATCCCTATAGGAAACAATCAGCATCGTCTTTTGTTCGTAAGTGATGCAGCTGCAGGCAAAGATCCAAGTATCATCGGCCTATGCATCGGCTATTATAGGGTAACACATGGTACCCAGACTCTCTTGCTCTGATACTGTAGCCTGGCGACTATGCGGGACTTACACCGTGCCATGGCGATGCTCCACCGGCGTGGTTTTCAGCTGTACCTCGACGATATCTTTTGGAACGTCGTCCATCATGTCCGACTTGACAGGACCAGGCGCAACTGCATTGACAGTATGTCCTGTATGCCCTAGTTCAGCCGCCAATCCTCTGGTCAAGCCTTCGACAGCGGCCTTGGATGAGGAATACATAGCTAGCGAATCGAAACCTTGTCGTGCGCCCACGGATGAGATGTTGATTATCCTTCCAGGAGCGCGCAGATGGGGTACAACGGCTTTGGTCATCAACAACGGCGCCCTGACGTTAACGTCGAAGATGGCGGCAAAGTCCTCAGCGGTCGTGTCTTGCAGAGGCTTGCTGAACAGGACGCCTGCATTGTTGACGAGGATGTCGATCTTGGGACCGAACGCCTCGACTGCGGCCTTGACGATGCGGTCGGGTGCGTCGACTTGGCGTAGATTGGCTTGTACGACTATCGCCCTAGTACCATTTCTAAGCTGTTCGATTCTGGAAGCTGTGTCTTTGGCTCCTGCCTCGCTCCTGGGTGAAGTGAACACAATGGTCACCTGACTGATGTTAGTCGCTCCGTTTCCTGATGTGTATTGGCAGTTAGGCAGACATTGGCGCCTTTTTTGGCAAGTTCCAGGGCAATGCCGGCTCCGATACCGCGCGACGAGCCGGTCACGATGGCGACTTTGCCAGACAGATGGGCTTCAGTGATCATGTTGGGTGCGGTTGGTGCGGGGTGTTGGATGAGGGCACAGGTCGTGAGGACTCGACGACTCGACGACTCGACGACGTAAATATATCCGTGAAGCAGCTACGTCATGCATCCTGTGTGCGATGAGCAGTGCGAAATCTAAACCCAGGACGGTTGAGCAAGGCAGTGCGGTCCCTTGCGAAGCTGCTCGGATAAGCCGAAATACGTCGCTGCAGTCTTGCAAAACTTGGGCAAGAGATGCCCAAGCGCCAGGCAACCAAACCATGGTTCCCTCGGCAGGGCGACCAGCTGGCCGAAAGCGCTGCAAACACCCGAACACCGTCGGCGCAGGCACGATACATTGCAGCAGGGCGTGTGGCTAGGGCTGGAGTCGCAGCATGTTGCATCTCGAAATCCCTCGCGGCGGTCGGTGAGGCGACTTTGCTAAGCGAGTCGGCGCGGCGCCCGGCCAGCAGGAATAATCGTCGCACCGACGCTTTGTGCCTCTCCATCCTTCTTTCCCGACTCCAACACGACCGTCCCAGGCGCTCTCGGAATCCGGTCGCGTTGCTGCCGTGGAACCCAGAAAGCACTGCTAACTGCACAGGCTCCCTGCCCAACGCGCCTCCTGTCCTCTGTCCCACTCGTCGTCGCTGTGCAACATGGGCGGGCTTTCCCTCCAAGCAGACAGCGCAAACGAGCGCGAACGCAGAGCTGTGCGCGACTCTCCCGAGCGCGGCACCAAGAGGATAAGTCAGTGGCCCAGCCTGCCCGTAGCCGTGGTTGCCTTTCTTCGCACACCACACACGTCGCCCGGCACCCAGCCTGCGGGGCGTCCAACCTGCTAACATGGCGCTTCTCCCAGGGACGCAGTCGCTGCCCCCGCCCGACCTGCCCAAGCTGGTGGCCGAGCAGCACCAGCCGATTCCGAGCAGCGACAAGGACACGCAGCGCCTCGTCGTCGTGCTGTGCAGCGCCACGCTCGAGACGTACAAGGCCTCGCACGGCGCCGGTCGCGGCGCGGGCGCCCGCGAGGACAAGTTCAATCTGCTCAACAGCGACGACCACATCGGCGTCATGCGCAAGATGGGCCGCGACATCAGCGAGGCCCGGCCCGACATCACCCACCAGGTAAAGCGCCGACGACGCGACACGCCCCGACGCTTCCGTGACGCGCCAACGCCGTGTGCTGACCGCCCGTCTAGTGCCTGCTCACCCTGCTCGACTCGCCCATCAACAAGGCGGGCAAGCTGCAGATCTACATCCAGACGACCCGCGGCGTGCTCATCGAGGTCAACCCCACCGTGCGCATCCCGCGTACTTTCAAGCGCTTCGCCGGGCTGATGGTGCAGCTGCTGCATCGCCACCAGATCCGCTCCACCACGTCCAACGAGAAGCTCATCCAGGTCATCAAGAATCCCATCACCGACCATCTCCCGCCCAACTGCCGCAAGGTCACCCTCAGCTTCGACGCCGAGGTTGTACGGGTACGCGACTACATCCAGGGCCTCCACGCCGGCGAGAGTATCGCCGTCTTCGTTGGTGCCATGGCCAAGGGCAGCGACGACTTTGCCGACAGCATCAAGGACGACAGCATCGCCATCAGCCAGTTCAACCTCAGTGCCAGCGTTGCCTGCAGCAAGTTCTGCCACGCTGCTGAAGATGTCTGGGGCATCATCTAACTGGTCAGCCCTCTGGGCCGATCCGTAGCCACCTCGCCGCTACCACGAATCGCCGATTCGAGGCATCAAGCGGACATTGAGAACATTGGAATGCAGGAGCGATTCAGCTTGCGGGGCGCGTCTCACGCCGAGATCGCAACATCGACGCATGAGCGCTGCCGCCGCTGCGTTTTTGAGCGTCTGTCTGAGTTTTCTTTTGCAACAAAACAATACTCCGACTCAACGTCCAAAAAATACTCATAACGAGTCTCGCGGAGCACTCAACGTGCTCAGCATCTCCTGTGTTTCCTTTGTTCTGTTTCGCGCAGAGAAAGAAGCACCAAAAGTAGGTTTGCGTATTACAGCGACGCGTGTAATGCCTTGTCTGGTCAAAAGCTGCAGATAGTTGGATAGATGCCCGGAGCGATGTGCGAGAATGCGCAAGCTGAAACCATAGTCGGCCTCCACATGCCCCGCGAATGCAAAAACGTTGCATTTTGTCTCGTCACATTGATGACAGCACGCTTTCGGTCACTGTACAGTCTCTTAAGCCTATGCTTACGGATACAGGAACATTGTGGGGGCCGCAGCGCGTGCGGCGGGAGAGCAACATGTACGTCAGGGATATCTCCAGTTCATGGTCTTCTAGCGCTGGCTAGGGAGATCGAGGGAGCATTCCGGCATCACTACTGTCGACAGCCCTGTTTCATTCACTCCATGGCTGCCGTACACGGCCACCAATTACACCTGTGAATACACCACTGAGGCTGACGTCGGCCTTGATTTTGTCGTCACAGTTTCCATCTCATTCTGCTGCATCTGCATTGTTGTGTCATCACCTCACTTATTATATTGCTCGTGAAACGCGGCGACAAGTGGCGCATACATATGGCAGGCACTCGACTGCACGCTGCAAGATGGTCCAGATCCGTCAAGCGTACGGCTCTCCTCGAGTCACGATATGAGGCGGGAGCCGCTCGCGGACACGGGCCGAGGGAGGATCCAATCCGCTTCACTCGCTTGTCCCACAGAATTAGCTGCAGGCGGTGGACATGTGGCAGCACGAGGGCACGACTTGACCACGGACTCCTTGAAAAGGCCCACGACATCAGTGGGGCCGACCAAGAATGGCTTTCCCGCAACAGTATGGGACGCTCTGCACATGCCTTCGCGATGGATCGAAAGGCTCACACCGCGCATAGGTTGATATAAACCTCTGGTGTTACCTCAGTCACAACCACTACCCACCGTCACACATCTTGCACCACTTCAGCAGCTTGCAACTTCGCTGTACGTTTAATACAGCATCCTCTTCCATTCTTTCCCGACTGTATAGCTAATATCCTTCGTTTCGTCGTTTATCATTCACCACGTACGTGGAAAATGCCCGTCTCTCACATCGGTCTTACTGTTTCGCACCTACCAACTTCATGTTCGTTCTTTCTATCAGCTCTACAACCACTTGGATACCGCTACATTGAACAACAAGGCAACCAGATTGGCCTTGGTATCCACGAGGCCGAGTTCTTCTTGTGCCAAGAAACGCCTGGGTAAGGAACCCTGATCGACCTTCGCAACAATTTACACTAACATGACAATAGCGTAAAAGCCGGCGCGGCGCATATCGCCTTCACCGCTCGTAGCAGGGCTGCTGTTCGAGACTTCTACGCCGCTGCTTTGACCGCTGGCGGTCGACCTAATGGCGCACCGGCCTCCCGGAGCGACGAGGATGGTCACTTCAATGCTGCAATTCTAGACCTCGATGGCAACAGCATCGAAGTCGTGTTCAGAAATGGACCCGACTACAGGGATGATGGGACTGTCGTCAGTCACAGTAGGGTCATCACGTGGCGGAGAACTGTGACGGAGAGCTACTATGACGGCAAAAGTGTTGTCAATAGAAGCTCCAACAATTCTCTGTCAAAACATGCATCCGCGCCAGCTGCTCCTTCCGTTATCTCGAAGGAACCGTCAAAAGCGCCCAGTGTTGCGCGAAGTGTATCCGAACCTGCCGCCATACCTCAGGCCTCTGCACCTTCGGAGAGCGGTAACGGAGGCGGTGGGGTCGCAAAACAGATCGTCGGCACCCTCCTCGGAGCGGCAGCCGGCGCAGCAGTTGCTTACGCAATGGTTGCGAGCGAGCGAGACAGCGCAAGGAAAGAGGCGGAGTTCAACGCATTCAAGGCAACCAAAGCGGCTCTCACACCGGTAGCCCAGTTCGCTCAGGGCAACGAAGAACCGAAGCCATCCGTGCAGGACCCACAACCCAAGCAGTTACCACCTGTACACCGCAACGAAAGCGACACCGCCTCTCAATACTCTTCACCTCAAGCCCGCAGCGTCCGTGCCATCGAGGCAGCTCCTAGCTGGCACGGCCCACTCTACACGAAGGCGCCTACCACGATCAGCGTCTCTAGACAGCTTGAGTATGCACAAGCGCAGTCGGTTGCGCCTTCAAGGGCTCCCCAATCTGAATATGTCCCGGCTGCTTCGGTAGCCTCTTCGAAGGCAGCTTCCAGGGCTCCCGAACCCAGGGCGGTTGAGTATGTACCAGCTGCATCGATTGCACCCTCCAATCCACCTTCCCGGGCGGCGGAACTCAGGGCTATCGAGTACGCACCAGCTGCATCGGTGGCACCATCTAGGAGTCAGCTCACCGCTCACCGCTCGGTGACAAGCCCTGAGCTGTTGACGATAGAGAAGGCCAGGAGCACGGTGTCAAAAGCGCAAAGTGCAGCCCCCAGCTCATTCATCTCAACCTTCGTCCCAGACGAATTCCAGCAGCGCAACACTGACGGCGACAGCGTCGCCTCGCACCGCTCTAGCAAGTCGAAAGCCAAATCTCACCACACTTCCCATTCGAAACATCGCAGTAGTACTCGAAGTAGAGCGTCTTCGCCTTCGCCATCCAAAGCCCCCTCAGACGCGCCATCGAAGGCGCAGTCCAAGGTAGGATCGGTCATTGGTAGTATCCTCGGCCGCGGCGGCGACAACAAGTCCATCATCAGCAACCCATTTGGCGATAAGTACGAGGTTGAGGGATACACTGACGACGATGACGACGACTACACGATTGCACCCTCGGACAGCATCTCGCAGGTATCGGTCTCACGATCGCGACGCTCACATCGCTCGCACCGCTCCTCCAAGGACAAGGAGCGCGAAAAGGACTCTGTAGCCGGGTCCTCGGCCAGTAAGCACAGCAAGCATTCCCACGCTTCCAAACACTCCTCCAAGTCGCACAAGTCGAGCCGCTCCTCACATCATAGCTCGCATTACCACACGGCGGACGAGGAACCCCGTCACAGCGTGGTCAGCGAGCCGAGCGATGCGAGCACGGTCAAGCCCATCAAGGGGAAGGCGAAGGCGCCGGAGCGCAAGGACAGCGCGACGGATTACGATGGCATGTTTGATGCGGTGCAGTATGGGACTGGGGATGTGCCGGTTAGGGGCATCACGCCGAGTATGATTCAGGGGAAGCATCCCCAGGAGGGGAGGAGTAAGAGCGTGATGAATTATAAGATGGCGCAGAAGCTGAGGGCTTTTGAGGGCTAGGCAGTGTGAGTGGGGGGTTCCAGTGATGGGTTATCGGCGCATTGTTGGTCTGCATATTTACGCGTTGAACAGCTTCTCTACGAGTGGTGACTTGGATGATGATAGAATAGGATGTAGAAAGTAAGCAATGGACGTGGCGTTCGGTTTTGGGAAGTGATGCTTCTTTTTTTTTTTTTGGTCTCTTGTGTGATAGCTGATCGGCGAGATTAGACTTTTGCAGGAGCAAATAGAGGCCCCAGCGGTTCCAGCGGCCCCGACACAGATGGAGCACAAGTTGAGCGTAGTGGTGGGGGTGACGTCTAGCTTTGGCTCGTGCGGCTTTGCTCAGGCTGGATACCATAGAAATTGATTTGGCAGCTAGAAGAAATATGGATAATATTACTTACTAAATAGACCAGCACCGCGCAAGCCTCCAGCACTAAGCTTAGTAAGGAAACATATATAAGGCAAGACTAGTTGTACAGACTGATAAATAAGACGAACACGAAGGGTGGGTTGTGCTAGCAGCAAAAATATATGTTAGAAAATAGCAGATCGGGTAGAGCAGCAGTATTGACACCGATAGAGGAGCACGAGGAATTGAGGTTACGGACCAGCCGGCCAAACTATATCATCCGAGAGTATGTTTACTTGCGATAAGCCGCAATCAAACTTCCATCTCGGGTATCGCCATTGCAGGGCACATATTTATCTGGGTAACCCTCCAAATCTCTGACACGGATCCCATGGGTGCACGCTAAAAGTGTATCACACTTCCTATAATGCCACTTACTCCAAGCCTTACAGTCACTACACGCCCAGCAGTGATGTACTTTGCGCCCTTGCACCCAATCGCGACGACACATCGAGAAATAGTATTCACCGTCTTCACCGTTGCCAGGAGGGCCTCTATAGATCGTCAGAGCAAAACGGACCAGGCGTTGCTTCAGTTCTCGCACTGGTATCCTCGTAGATTTTGGTGCTCTCAAAAATTCAGCGAGGCGGTCTTCGTCCCGAATTCCGTCGTAGTCGCCGTGCGTGGCGATATAATGGAGAAGTCTGTCGAAGTCGATCGGGGCCTTCTTTGCGTGTTTGGAAAGGTACTTCGGATACCTTTGCAAGAAGAAATGTATCAGTGGACTCCGAGAGACGGCATCGTATTTATGAGGTATGCTGCGCCCACGCTGAGATGGATCCCACGCGATCACCAATGAGATGTGGCACATACCACTGTGCGAAACAACCTTCCCGCAACACCTCTCCGCCGTCAGGCGACGGACCAAAAGTCGGTCCCCCGTCACTGCGGTCCAAATGTTATATGCCGTGGGCCTGCTACATCCTTTTGGCAGATTAGTTGGTAGCTTCTCCGTGTGTTCCTACACGGTCAGAGAGACCAACTTTTGTGCGTACCTAAAAGAACCTCTGGTCAACTGACCGCATAATATCTATTAACTAGAGACTAAATTCTATAAATAAGTACATGTATGCGCGCGAATAAAGAAGAAAGGCCGACACCTTATCGTCCTATATTGGCCACCAAGAAGGGCAAGCGGGTACACTCAAGTGCAAGGAGGCACAACCAGGTCAGAACTGTTGGGTAGAACCAGTCTCTGTATGGGCTATATTTGTATATTAATCGAACAAATCGTGTGGCTGTGGTGGCTCGGGGCGACCAAAAGGGGTTTCAAAAAAGGAGGAGTATGTGCATGCCTTCATATTGTATGGGCTAATAGGTAGCTCTTTGACGATATATGGTCCTGGCACATGCTAGAGGGTCAGCCGGGTAAAGTTGCATTCAATCTTGCATTCTCGTTGATAAGAGAAATACGAGAACGCCAAAAGTTGCCTGAAAAACGGAGTCCTGCATTCTGCGAATACCACAGTACATAGCCTTCAAATGCCGCGGCAACGCCATCCAGCCCAAATCCAAGCCTAAGTCATACTGCTAAGCAGCGAATCGCGAGACGCCATTTTCACAATATCGTTTGAGGAGCAAAAACGCAAGAAGTGACGGTTCACTGTAGACTAGACGCCCGCCTTCTCCGGGTCGACATCGAGATTCCAATCAATGCCCTGACCCTTGCCGTACTTTGCTTCCAGCCAGTCGTTCGCCTTCTTGAAGTGTCCGCAGTCGAACTATTACTGGTTAGTCCCGCGTCCTCACGCACTGTAGCCTAGCACTTACGAATCCCTTATGCGCCGCTAGTGGAGAAGGGTGCACGCTCTTCAGGATGAGATGTCTCTCCTTGTACACCTTCTCTATATCCTTGACCCTCTGCTGAGCAGGCGATCCCCATGCGAGGAACACCACGCCATTCGTCCGCACCTTCGCCACGGTGTCGATGACCTTTTGTGTGAAGAGCTCCCAGCCCTTTCCAGCGTGGGAGTTTGCTTCGTTCCGACGGACTGTGAGACACGTGTTCAGCATCAGGACGCCGTGGTCTGCCCACGGTGTCAGCAGGCCGCCCCGGTTCGGCGGCTCCTTGAAGTCTGGGTAGTCCTTCTTCAGCGCGATGTAGATGTTTCTAAGCGAGGGCGGGGCGGGCGTAGGCGGACGCACGGAGAAGCAGAGGCCGTGGGCTTGGTTGGGGTTGTGGTAGGGATCTTGACCTGTGATGACAGCCTTGACAGTATTGAGGGGTGTGTGTCGCGACCTGGGCGGTTCCAATTAGCAGTTGCTACACCATGGATGCCTGTACCGTCCCCTTATCTCGCGCATGCATACTCTTCCTAGCGGAAGGGCGCCTACACAGATGGACTTGCACATACCAAGAATACACATCCTTCATCGGCGGGTATATCGTCTTCCCACTCGCCAACTCGCTCTTCAAGAATCGCTTCAGCTCGAGAAACGTCGGGCTCAGCAGCACATCCTTGAGATGCGGCAGCCAGCTCTCATGCAGGGTGTCGATCTCCAGCTTCAGCAGCTCTTTCTGCTCGTCGCTGAGCTTCGCAACCCACGCGTCCTTGTCGAATTTCGCAGCGGCAGTCGCACCCTCCTTGGGCTTGGGCGCCCCGAAGAATGACGTGATGCTGCCGTTGACCTTCGTCTTCTTCGCCGCGTCGGTAGCGGCGTCGGCGGCCTTGCGCTTGAGACTCATTATGATGGTGGCGATGGGGGCAAGATGTCCAATTGATTAAAGGACGGTGCGGACAGCAATTAGTGTGGATGGACGTGCAGGTGGAGTAGGCAGACGCGTCCAGGGGCTGGGGTAAGACGGCGCTAGCCCCGCGAGTCATGGTGCGATTGATGCGGAGAAAACGCGTCTCACGCGAAATCGTGTTCTCGCGTCAAGCGGTATGATGTCACCCTATACTCGTTGCAGGGAAGCCGACAAGGCAGCACTGCGAGCACCTTGTGATGGGGCCAGAAAATGCACACAGCAAATAACATGCGAACGAGTGCGCGATCGGCAGGTAATTGCGCTTGTTGGGTTGTTTGCTTGTTCTTTGTGCGACACGGTCGTGCCTGCTGTTTCTGTAGGTAGATGGCATGGCGTCACAGGGCGAGCCGAGCAAACAGGTGAGACTATAAAGAAGCCCAATCCCTTCCTCTCACCGTCTTCACAACTCCAACCACACATCGATTCTCTCCACAAATTTCCAATCTACGAAACAACACTCAAAAATCCAGCACCATGGCCGACAAAAACCCCGCCAACTTTGCCAACCTCCCCAAGGACGAGCTCCGCGAAATTGCGGCCAAGGGCGGTCACGCTTCCCACGGCTCCAACAACAACAAGACCGAAGTGCTCTCTCTCTTCTCGGATCCTCTTGTGCAATGCTGACTGAGTCCATAGGACCACGCTGACCGAAATCCCGATGGCACCTTCGCCAAGGGCTCTGAGACTGCCAAGGAGCTCGGTGCGAAGGGCGGCCACGGTGCGCACGAGCACGCTGTCGAGAAGCCGGCTACTGAGGTAGAGGGTGTAAGTTCCGTTGTTGTCCACGCCGTCTTGGGCTTGATTGACTGGGCGTACAGCGCAACTCCGATGGCACCTTTAAGGCGGGCAGCAAGTTGGCATCCGAGCTTGGCGAGAAGGGCGGACATGCTGCTCACCAGAGCTAGATGAAGGTGCATACACTATTTCCATCGGGAATGACCATCCGAGCATGGGCACTATGGTGCATCTTTGGCGTCTCTGGGTAGTTGACAATCACGACTTCACGACATGCAGATGAATGAATCATATGAATATGGAACTGTCATTGACCTTGTAATACAATGCTTCAGGCATATAGCCGAATGCTGAGATGTGTGACTCCTAACTGCAACACCACCTAGAAAGGCGGGAGATTGTGGACATTATCTTTTCATATATTATAAACCCCTCCAGTGCTTAGGCATAGGAGGCCAGCATGTTGAAGATGGTTAGGTTTAAGTGGCTTTGGAACGCGTTTGTGCTGTGGAGTCGAGGCGATTTAGAAGCCGCGAAAACTCACCCTAACTGGCGATTTTAAGTATTTAGCTGCTTTGGCATATGTTGTTAATATATATTAGAGGTGCTATTATGCCCTATCTTACGTTTCCTTAACCCACTCAACCCACTCAATCACCGTACCTTCTAAACCTTTCCAAGCTAGGCAAATTAATTTTTCCGAAGTCCTGCATTTATTTACTATAGCTGCTCCGCCTTTCACCTCTGCTCTTCACCTTTGCCTTCCACCTTCCTGCATCCCGCCAGCTATGAGTGCACTCATACATAAGTAAGTATGCTACGTATATAGATGTTAAGGGGCTTTTAACAGAACCTTGGGCCTCTGTATCCAAGTGCACCCATTAACAGAGTTTGCAGTGACGCAGACCATGCCTGCCCCGGTCCTCCACTATTTCCGCGCCAATCGCTCCGAGCAACTACTTCAGAACCTTCCGAAGGTGAACTTTCTACCTCACGAGCCTTCTCAAAGTGGAGCGCGATACAAGAAGACTATGCCTATAGATCATAAACTCCATGTCGGTGGCGTGGCCACCCACGGATTCCATGACAGTGTGATCTTCGCGACCTACACGGTGTACGATCGCCACGCTGGCAAGATCGAGTTCATAGAAGAACATTATCTAGGTAAAGATCACATCACCGAGCTCGGTGCCATGCCAGCCGTGGATCTACACAAGGTCAATTTCATTCCCCCTTTCAACTCGTTCACCACCATCGGAAAGGATCCCACAGACATGAAAGCACTGATCAAATACTCCTTTCTGGTCCATAACTATATCAAGTGGGACAGTTGGCAATCAGCGGAGAGACGAAATTCTTGGATTCGCTCCTGAGCGCTCTGAAGCGCGTTCACGCCAAAATTCCTGGTACGCGTACGGTGAACTCGCTCACGACCCAAAATACCAACATCCATAAGCGGAATCCTTTCGAAGGCGATTAGCACGTCCTTTGTATAGTCACAATGTGTTCTTCGACAGAGATGACGCATGCTAACACTATTGTAGCACCATTCGTCAATCATTCCTTGGGAACAACATCGGTCCCTTGTCAGCTTTCGAAAATGCCTCCCTCGTCATATCTTCGTCCCACACCCTTACCGTCTATCCCCGAGAACAATCCATTCCGTCGTCACGTACCGGCACCAGTTATCCCTCAAGCCGCCAATGCATTCCAGCAAGCCCGGGAGGGCATCCTACCGCCCTTGTCGTCGGTACCGGAGCACAAGCCGTTGCACTTTGAAGTATCGGCACCGATGATCCCTCAAATTGCGAATGGACCCCAGCACGCTCGGGAGGGCACCCTTCCCGCCGCCTCCAGCTTCTTCCACAACATTGGCGAGGCATTCACCCTCACGCCTCGTTCCAACCCCGATGAACTCGAGCAACTGAGGAAGCAAGAACAAGCCGACCAGGGGGACCTGAGGGCCCTACTGCAGGCTGTCGATGCGGTGAACAAGACCAAGGGGATCCTTACGCAAGCTCGTGAACATCTGGCGCACTTGGAGAATCGGTTGGCAAGGCAGTCCATCGCTATTCAAGACAGGTGGGGACATCCCTCGCCTGTTGAACTTGCTGCTCAAGTCCGCCGAGCCGAGCAGCTTTTACGTCCAGAGAGGCGCCAGCGACGCTATCGTTGTCCGGACAGTTAACCATGCTGCGTTGATTGAATTGTGAAAGGTTCCCTTCTCAGGGTTATGGGTGGTTGTTAAAGGCTGGATCTTGGTACGGTCATCATGAATGGATTGCACTTTCCATTTCATGGCCAAGAGGGTTTCGTGTCGCTTTGACGGGCCGAGCATGGCTACCCCAACGGGTAGGCCGTGAATAATCTCGACCTAGTACAGGGCTGCACTACAACCTTTATACCTTCTAATGACATGTAGTAATTTGCCCGCAGTTGTCCCTGTAAAAAAAGTATTCCTATCCTACTATTTTAGTCTCAGCTCCACTTGGAGATTCGACAACGGCGACAAACTTTCTTGCACTACTATATAAATCGATCAAAGCTACCAAGCTCACCAATAGGAAAACAAATTGCCTGCACCAAGTCGCATCGTCCACGAGTCATGGGCGTGCTGCTTGCCGAGCGGCGCGGCACTTTATTCATCGTTTGGCTTCCCCATGCAGCTCCTCCAGCGCACGCGGATGGTTTGCCGAGAGTTGCCATGTCCGTCTGAGCTTGGGGGCCCTGGGGTAGGGAATGCAGGATCTGACACCGTCCACGCGGGAGGCAAGGTGCGCCAGGGGGTTGCGGTAGCTAGCAACAAGCCGCACCTTTGCAAAGGCTTGCTGGATGTGATGCGACGTTGGGCACGTGAAGAGAAAGCATGCGCTCTGGCGTTGGCGTGCTCCAGCCGAAAAAGCCCAAGCCGCTAAGCGAGGGGGACGTGACGACCTGGTCGGGAAGGAGCGCTCCAGGGCCCGCCTTCCGTGGCTCTGGCTCCACCCACACAACCTTCCCAGCCTGCTGGGTTGCCTCTTCCTCGAGCCGACACAAGCAGCAGCAGCAGCAGCAGCAGCGCCGCCGGAGCGGAGAGCTACAGACATGTCGCTGACCATTCCGCTGCCCCCGCGCGACACGAGCCCGGCCTCGTCGGAGCCGCAGAGCCCCGGCTCCATCATTGCGCCCGATGTACGTCCCGCCAGCACGCTGCCATGCTGCGACTCCCGCTAACTCGACCGTGGCCGTGTAGTCCGACGCCTCGGATGGAGCGCAGAGCTGTGACACGTCCGTCTCCCTCGCAATCAGCACTCGATTGGCTGGCCTGACCCAAGACAGGAGCACCAAGTCGGCCAACCAGAGCATCTTCGACTATGTCCGCGAGAATGGCAGGACCTACCACAGCTACAAGCCGGGCTGTAAGGCCCCTTCCCTCTGTGCTCAGCAAAGAAGGTGCGACTGACAGCCCGGCAGCATATCCCTTCCCCAACGACCAGGTGCCTCCGCCTGCCCCGCTCCGAGCGTCCACCATTTGCTGACCTCCCGCGCGCAGCCCGAGCTCGACCGAATGGATGTGCAGTACGAGATCTGGAGGGTGCTCTTCAAGTTTAAGATTTACTTCGCACCGCTCAAGGACCCGCGACGGATACTGGACATCGGCACAGGCACGGGCAAATGGGCAATCGAGATGGGTACGTGCGCTTGCTTGTCTGTGAGCAGAGTAGCTGACCATGGCAGGCAATGAATTCCCAAACGCAGAGGTGCGTCATGCCGGAATTGCTTGGAAGCCTTGCTAACCCTCGTCAGGTCACGGGCACCGATTTGTCACCTACACAGCCTGACTGGTAAGTAACATGCGAAATGTCTAGAGCATCACTCCTGAGGCTCGCAGGGTACCCAGCAACGTCAAGTTTATGATCGACGATGCCAACGAGGAAGACTGGATGGCTTACCCCATGGACTATGTTCACACTCGACTTCTGCTGGGCTGCTTCCAAGACTTCCGAGAAATAATCGCAAAGGGCTACCAGACATTGAGGCCGGGCGGGTGGATGGAGTCTCAAGACATCATGCCCACCGTCTACTGCGATGATGGCACCATGGGGCCAGACTTTGCTTTCGCCGAATGGGCAAAGACCCAGGATCAAGCCGCCATGAACGTCGGCAAGCCTATGCGCATCGCGAACAAGTTGAAGCGCTGGTACGAGCAGGCAGGCTTCGTTGATGTCCATGAAGAGGTCTTTAAGCTGCCCATCAATGGCTGGCCCAAAGACCCGCAGTTCAAGATGCTTGGTAAATTCAATGAGGAGAATTATCTCGAGGGCATACAGGCTTGGAGCTTACAATTGTTTACGAGAGGGCTGAACTGGACAAAGGACGAGATTGAGGTTTATCTGGTCCATGTCCGCAAAGCCATCTCTAACCGCAGTGTCCATGGCTATCACAAAGTGTAAGCAAATCCTTACTCACTCGTGTCGCGTACACTAACAGAACAGCTACGTTGTCTGGGGACGAAAACCAGAGGAACACGAAATCGGCATGCCGAGCCCTCCATCTGATAATCTCAAATCGAAAACAGGCTCCTGAGCACCCTGCCTCTTCTCATGAGACGCGTCACGAATTTTCTTTTTCTTTTTCTCGAGCATTTCGGCGGTGTAAAAATGGAACAGTTGGTCCACCGAGTTTGGAACTAAATCGGCACCGGCGAGGCTAGGCGTCCATCTGGCTTTTGTATACTGCGCGGCATGCACAGCACTTTGGGCGGCCTTTTGTTTTAAAAGCCTTTGTGAGCATGACGACTTTGGTCTTGTTGAATAGCGGGTCATGTTGGGGTTCGGAGTACGATCGCGGTATTGCGACGCAAGATCAAGCATTCAGTGTTTGTAAGATCGGAGCACCGCCGATGCCACCTATCATTTAGCCATTATTGTTCTCATCACATTCTTCCAAGTCTCTCTGTGTGCTTTTATCTTTGCAGCAGCCCGTCCATCTGCCATAGACGCCGCACTAGCAAGCACCTGAGACGGAATCCAACGTCTGTATTCGAGCTGGCGGTCTTGCGGACATGACAACTCTAAAAAGGTCAGATGGATCCTTGGAACCTTGAAATAGCCAGATCACATGACGGAAGGTTTTTCCCCGGAGCGTCTGATTGGGCACCTGGTCGAGTCGAGAGATAAGTCCAAACCGATTGATCATCCCCAGCGGGAGCTAGACCCACTCTGATAGCGAGGTCGCCAGATTCAGGCACAGAAACCAGAGTAATCAAAAACTCAACACCACGAGTTCATCCTAGGTTCGCAATCGGAACTCTAGGAGCCACTGCGACAAGACGATAGGCGAAAAGCTTCTCCAACATAAGAGCATTACTTGGCGCAGACTGCTAGCAATAAGCGACGTTCACTCCTTGGCAATGCTAAGACGTGGGTGGGCGAAGATAACGACGAGCGCGTAAGGAATTGCAGTCCGTGTCCGCACACATTCAGCATATACTCGCTCCACTCAACATGATGCCACCGAATATTCATAGCATCTCGGACCACCACGCCGCCGCGGAAAAACAACGTCTGCTTGATATGGATATCTGCCGTTGCGCTGCTCGAGATGCTGTGCCGATAAGACCCACAGAAAACTCCGCGTCACCCTGCCACTACCGGCTGTGGCAGATAAGAAGATTAGCCCTCTGATGTATTTCCCTGTCCAATGGACGGGCGGATCTTTAGGAGGCGTTGCTTCTGCCATAGATACCGTGTTCGAAGCGCAGGCGTTCATAGCTTCCGATGCAGGTGTCCACCACGCCGGCGGATCTGGGGTACAAAGCTCATCGTTGAAGTGGCTGGCGCCTAGGCCGCGGCCACTGCGCTGTAAATGGCCAGGAATTGCTGAAGATTAGATGGTAAGGTGGCGCCACTGAGTGGATCCGGACGCGGGTGCTGCAGTGGGACCGGGGTGCTATATGGGAGGATCTACGCCGCGGAAATCTTGAAGGAGACTTTCGGGTTCAACGGAGATGCTGGATGTGTTCGTGGGACGTTAGAGTGCGGCGGGTCGGGGTATTAATGTCGTCTGCGCGCACGGAGGGAGATGGCACGTCCAGCAGTATCTGCATTCTTCCAACACGCCATCTACCCAGGATTGTCTTTGCTTCGTCTTCCTCAAGTAGCTATTCAAGAGGACTTTGGTGCAGCGCGAAAATGGCCAAACTCGCCCATCTCTGGATCCACCCAGAGATCAACGACTTGAACAAGAAAGCCCGTTCGGTCCCTTTCTTGAATCCGGTGACGGACCGATATGGACGCGTGTTCTTCTTCTCGTGGTTTGGTTTCATGATTGCGTTTTGGTCGTGGTATGGTATGTTGACATCAGCCTGCATATGGCTTATCTCCCTTCTGAGCCTACTGCGCTACCTATCCCTGCACCATTCGATGGAGACAGACCAGGCCTGACATGCATCCGCAGCATTCCCACCTCTACTAGCAGACGGTACGTAGCGCCCGGGTACAAAGTAGATACGTCTCAGTCAACAGCTACACTGCCTATTCCGGGGCATCACAACGGCCTAAGACTACATAAAGTAGGTCCGAGTTAGCTGACTTCGTATCTACACGTAGTCATCGCCGGCGACATTGGCATGAAAAGTTACCAAGTTGCGAACTCGAACATCATTGCTCTGACAGCGACGTGAGTGACACCTTTCCTCAGTACAAGATCCCAGTAGCTAACACAACCGATTAGACTGATCGTTCGACTTATCGCCGGGCCGTGCTGTGATCACTTTGGTCCGCGTCTGACTTTTGCGGGATGCCTCCTCGCCGGCGCCGTGCCGACCTTCCTCGCGGGCTGCGTGACGAATACCACCGGCCTCTACGCGCTCCGCTTTTTCATCGGGATTCTGGGCGGTAGTTTCGTCCCGTGTCAGGTGTGGACAACGGGTTTTTTTGATAAAAATGTCGTTGGTACGTCGCCCTTACCCATCCCATCCTAAACTTACCTACTCACAAGGTATCCAGGTACCGCCAACGCCCTCACCGGCGGCCTCGGTAACCTCGGCGGCGGCATAACCTACTTCGTCATGCCCGCCGTGTACAACGCCCTCGTCCGCAACCGACACATCGCGCCCCACCGAGCCTGGCGCATCTCCTTCATCGTCCCCGGCGTCCTCATCGTCTCCGTAGCACTCTGCCTCCTTCTCCTGTGCGAAGACACGCCCACCGGCCGCTGGAGCCAACGCGCCATCGCCGCAGAGGACACGCTTCGGCGGCACTCTATCACCACGGTCGACGTGCAGGGCAGCATCACCGACGCGCCTCTTCCCGAAGAAGGCCTCGCTTCATGCCCAACCCCATCATCCGGGGAGGCCCCGCACTGGCAAGATTTCGACGCCGAAAAGCACGGCAGCGCCGACCTCGTGAAGGTTGACACCGCTCGCGGCGAAATCATCCAGAAGCCCTCTTTCTCCGCAATCCTGCGCGTCGTATTTAGCCTGCAGACACTGGTGCCAGCGGCGTGCTACTTCTGTACCTTCGGCGCGGAACTCGCCATCAATTCTATCCTGGGGAACTACTACATGAAGAACTTTCCTGCGCTCGGGCTGCAGCAGACGGGGAACTGGGCCGCTATGTTCGGGCTGCTGAATGGTGTGACGCGCCCGCTTGGCGGGTTTATTTCGGACCTGGCGTACCGCAGGCAGGGCAGCGTGTGGGCGAAGAGGGTAGTGCTGCATACGTATGGGGTCATGACAGGCGTGTTTCTGATTCTCATTGGGGTCCTTAACTCGAAGAATCAGGCTACGATGTTTGGACTTGTGGCTGCGATGGCGGTGTTCCTGGAGGGAGGAAATGGTGCGGATTTTGGGCTCGTGCCGCATGTGCATCCGCATGCTAATGGGGTTGTCAGTGGGCTTACGGGTGCGGCCGGGAACTTTGGTGGGATTATCTTCGCGATCATCTTCCGGTACAACGGCAAGGCGTACGGGAAGGTGTTCTGGATCATCGGGGTTATGACGGTTTGCATTAACCTGGCGGTCAGCTGGATAAGACCGGTACTGAAGGGTCGAATTGGCGGGTAGTAAAAGGGGAGAAGGATAAAAATGGACATGAGGTCAAAATTAGCGAGGAGTCTGGGGTTGAACGATTTGGTAATTGATACGAGATATCGCTATAGAAGCTCTTCTGGGTATGATAAGTGACGGTAGTACTTCCATGCTCCGCTGCGGGCGTCCTAGACTGAAGGCGACACGTGTTTTGATCGAGTCATTATGCCGCACTAATGGACGTTGTTGCGTAATTGGCAGATGTACTCTACGCTGAGATAAGTATCATACCGCAAGACAACATCATCATATGCTTACTCATCGATCCGGAGATATTCTCAAAGGCGCATCCCTTTCCCAATTTATCTTCGGCAACGGATCGCAGTAGGACAAAGGCATGTTCGCAAAGCGCATGGCATCTGAACTTGTCACACGAAGACTGCTCTACGCCATTGTGTCGTCTCATTCCATGCTAGTCCATCGCGCCCGCCGCTTTGTGTACCAGGCTTTCTCCTTTTCCTCGAGAAGGTGTTAGCAAAGAACGATCAGTAGGCAGAGGTACTTACCCGAGATTTATTGGCTTCTCGCTCAGCAGGAGTGCTTCTTCCATACATAGGAGGATCATACTTCGGGTCGCAGGAAAGGACCTCACGAGGGAAACTCAACATCTTGGGGAAGCCGTCCTTGTCAAGTCTTTCGTATAACTCGTCCCACTGAAGCGTGTCGGGATCCATAGAGGACACGGAGACTGGATTACCATCGGCATCTCGCTCAGCAGTGAAGCGATAGGTTGCGGAACCAAACACCCAGAGGTACACAGTTTCCAAAGCGCTGGCGGAGGCAAAATAATCCGCAGCCATAGCATCCAGATCTATGTCCACACCGTGACTCCGACGCGAATTGATAATACTCATGGCCACCTCGCTATCATCAGAAAATGCTTCCTCGTAATCCCAGTCTAGTTGCTGCGGATCAGTGGTTAAGGCCAAGTTGCTCACTAGGAATGAAACGGAGTTAGAGGAGGGCATATGTCCAGCGAGGATCAGGCTTACCGACGACGAGAGAATAGTCCAAATATTTCGCCCCAGTCCTGCGGTTGTTTAGTGACTAGACTTCGTTTCAGTATCTGCACTCACCCCGACATCCTTGTCACCGATACCACCCTTGAGAGCCAGACTCCCCACGTTTGGAAGCTACTCCTGAAGTTCCTTTATATCGGATACGCACCAGCCTCTGTCGTACAATTCTACATGTTGAAGCTTCTCGAGCTGTTGTGCCGCTTGCATCATGTTCGGGCAGTAGAGGTTGTCCCGGAGAACCAGAACCTCAGTATTGGGGCAAGCGGAGATAAGGAAATCCCAGTTACGAGGACACTGGATGCGCAAACCAACCACGGTAGGAAGCAGGGCATCCTCTCTCAAAAATTTCCTCTCCAGAGCAGAGAAGTCAACGTTCTTGCGATATATTGTCGGGATCAGCAAGCGTTAAGCATCGAGCACGCGTTTTAAGCCGAGCAGAACCTGGTACTACTTTCGAGTGATTGACAGTTCTTTGAAATGCGACATCAAGGGTAAAACCTTCGGGAGCCGAGTTTTGCAGAGCGTGGAGTCGTAGGTGGAGGATGCCCCGATCTCACAGGGTCTAGACAACGCGTTAGTCGCAGCAATGGTGATAAGACTTAATAGACTATTTTGTTAGGTATATATGTAAACATGGCATGCACTTAAACCATGTGTTTACTTAACAGTCGAGAGGATCTCTGAATGCTGCTCAATATCCTTCAGCTGCCGATTGAGCTGTCACAAGGAGTCCGAGCATCTATGAATGTCTCTGAACAGCTTGCACACAGCGCGGAGCCGCTTGTAGACAAGGGATAAGTTGAAGGTACTCCTGTGAGTGCGAAAGTTAGGCCCTGGATTGGTGTACAAATAGAAGTATTGACCATTGAGTTTGTCCATTTTTGAATAAGAAATCGACAATGGTAGCGAGGACATCGTCGTTCAGTCCATCGAGCAGCAACCACTGATCTTCTGTTGCTAATGGATAGGAGATGAGGGGTGGCTCAACCTTGGCGGGGACTTCTGTAGATATCGAGCCTGGGGAATGGTCCTGTCCAAGTTCATCGGGAGCTGCCGCTCAAGCTACTCCTTGTGGAAGCAGTTAGGTGGGTGTAAACCTTAAAGATAACGTTGATTATAGGTAGGACTGTATATCAAGGCCTATGTATAAATGCAATTGCCGTGGGGCAAACTACAAGTCGGCGCCTTCCGGTCACTCATTCACACAACACCATCTTGCAATTCTATCTTTTTGTTTCTTCATCTTCACCGACATATTTCTGCTGCTCCATTTCAAGATGCGTATCAAGACTTCAGCGTTCCTTCTTGTCCTCTCGAAAGCCCTAGCTTCTCCTGCCCCTCGCCCGCAAGGCAAGGGTACTGGTGCGGATTCGTGTCCCTCGGAGCCATTGACACAGGACACCTAGGCGAAGCTCAAGCTTGACGAATTTCTTTCCAAGGCGACGGCGAACCTGTCCAGCGGCTCAACGAACAACCCTTTGTGTCCTTGTTCAGTGCGCCTTTTTGCTGTAATCAACGTGTTGTCATTTGTGCTGGTTGTCGCATGATCTGTTCAGGTCGGTAACGACGATAAAGGAGAACCTGTGCAGGCGCTCGCAGCCTCATTTGGGGCGCCAAACATTTTTTTGCGGGCTGGACAGCTTTTGCAACGCAGGACAACCTTGTTTGCCTATTCAGTTGCCGCAATGGTAGGTGGTTCCCAAAAAAAATTGAAGACCCAACAGACTTCCGACGAAGATTGACGCCAAGCAGGTACATCGCCATTTCTATCCAGAATTGGAACAACTATATGAACTCGCTCAACACGGCCATCAACTTTGCTTCGTCGATCATCTCGCTCAAACTCCCCGAGATCGTGAAGGACGTGTTTCCGGACCCCGTAGACAACGTCACGCCGCTCAAAACTCTCGGTAACGTTTTCGGCAGTATTCTTGGCTTCATTCCCTTAACAGGACCTCTCGCTACTGGTGTCACCGGGGTGCAGACTGGGCTCAACCTCGTGCTCAGCAACGTTAAGCCACCGGCGCTCACAGACAAGTTCCTCGCCTGGAGCAACGTTGGGAGTTCTGTGGCCGACGTAGTATCCGAGTACCAGAGCATTGTTTCGAACGTAATCTCCCAGACCCTAGACTCCCCAGTGGACGACCCTAATACAGGCATCCGGAAAGCCATTAGGGGAGGCCCCTTCCTCAGCGTTTCCCGCAATTTTACCCAGGACGATATCCAAAAGAAGGTCCTTGGCTCTGTTCAGATAAACGCGATCAGCCTGGCGCTTCAAGCCCAAAAGATATTCGTCGTTCGCACCACGGGGGTGAGTGAGTGCACCGACAAGAATGATGCTGAACTTTGCGTTGACGCCGGGAACGGCTTATCCACTGCTTATTCGCTAATCAGGGCCGACGACAAAAACAACGCCGTGCTGCAGAACGACATCGCAAAGGCGCTTTTGAGCAAATACGGGTTTACTAAGGAGACCATGCTCAAGGGGCCTGCGGACTGCAAGGATAAAAATGACGGGAAGCAGCTGGTAAACAACCTTGACCGAGGCACTGCCGCAGACCCGACAGCATTGTGCTCGTTCAGCTTGCTGGTTTGTGATCTAACTTGCCGGCGCCCCAGCCACAAGCCGGCATCGTTGATAGGTGCCGCCAGAGTGGCGTGGATATTGAAGTTGTGCTACAAATTCTCATGAGTTAGATACTGCGGTTGGGATTGGGCCTAATTGGCGGTTTATAGGAAAGCCTCGAAGTGTATTACTGATACGCTCGTACTTCATACTCTGAAGTATCTGGTATTCTGAATAGCTAATTAGTTACTAAATTCTATACACCTTAGCGAAGAGGTACTTTTCAAACAAGATCAGTATCAGTCCGCCATAAGCAGAGGGAAATACACCTATAGTAGGATAGAATTTTATAATATTAATAGAGTCGAGTGCCTCAGCAGTCAGCTGATGTGCTTCACTCTAGGGCTACGGACGGATAATATACATCACTAAATCGCTTCTATCCGTCTGTTATTACCCCTATACGCGTCCCTTTCCGAGCTATGCAGTATAGTCTATATTTTGTCCTTTTTCCCCCATTTCAACAAACGTGCAAGAGTTCTACGAACTATCTCAGCCGGTTACAGAGTTTTGTTGCTAAAAAGGCATTCTAGGGCTAGGTAGAACACCCTACAAGTTGTTCAGGAAACTCGGCGGATAATAGACCAGCTCAACTATAATTATTGGCCATATTGCCCGATTCGATTATAGCGTGAAGCTTAAGCAAAATACCGTAATAATAGTAATTCCCACCACTCACCTCCAACCCAAAACAAAAAAAACAAAAAATAACAAAAAAACAAAAAAAAAAAAACAAAAATAAAAAAAAAAAAAAAAAACAAAAAAAAAAAAAACAAAAAAAAAAAATAAAAAAAAAAAAAAAAAAAAAAAAAAAAAAAAAAAAAAAAAAAAAAATAAAATAAAAAAAAATAAAATAAAATAAAAAAAAAAAAAAAAAAATAAAATAAAATAAAATAAAATAAAATAAAATAAAATAAAATAAAATAAAATAAAATAAAATAAAATAAAATAAAATAAAATAAAATTTTGGAAACAAAGAACGCCGATGCTATGCTTAGAGAATGTTGCAGATATGCAACTTTCGACCAAAACCGTCCCAATCCACCCCAATGAGCACAGTGCATCTCTCCTTTCATCCTACCGTTTATAAAGGCTTGTTAGGGACAATGTTACCACCTTGCGACGCAAGCTTATCCGCGGAGGGCTGCTTCGTAACCGTGTTGACAGCATTCGCCTTGTATACCGCGAGTGTCTTCCCATTGTCGAAGTTCTGGTTAATAACACCGCTCATTCCCTTCTGGCAGTGGTTGCCATTCGTCTGGCTGCAGTAGTACCAGAAAGGCTCCTTATTCTGCACAAGGAAGGTGAAGACGTTGTCGGCCTCGCCACTTGGAGTTGCGAAGTTGAAGCCGGAGAACACTCCGGAGCCGTCAGCTAGAGGCTCACAGGGCTTATCGAAGGAAGATTGAACGACTGTATGGTTCTTGGGAAGGAAGTGGAATTCGATGAGGTCGCCGACCTCGGCAACAACGTTTTCGGGTTCAAAGTGGAGACCATTGTTGGCGGCGGTACTACCAGCGAAGATGCGCTTGACAACGCCGGTAGGTTTGACGGTGCCAGGGACGGCGGCAGTGAGGCCAAAGAAAGTAGCGGTGGCAACAGCGAGGGTGGAGTAGGCGACCATTTTGACTGTGATAGTGGATTGAAGTAAAGATTAGGTTTAAGTCGTTGTATACTTGACAAACCCGAACGAAGTGTCGAAGTGTCGAAGGTGCGAGCGTGATGATAGTGTGATGAGGACATTTTCGGCGATGAGATACTAAGTTATATAGAAAATGGATGATGTTTCTTGACTACCAAATTGTCAGATCGCTCTCTGCCTTTCGAGACATGGGTGCGGAAGAGGTCGCTGCCGGATGGCTGCGCGCAATGCGCCTCGTTAGTGAGCTGGTGTGCAGCCTCCGCACACACAGCATCCCGAAAGAGACCTGGTCGAAGAAGTCTTGGCTACGGCCCCCGCAGGGGTCTTATACGGGGATCCGTATTATATGTATAGCTACTTTATCAAATTATGTATAATTTGTATAGTCTTTAGAAGTTTATATATAAAATATACTCTTTACGATAGTAGACTATTTATATACTATTTAATATTATTATACTATAGTTTAGGCTGGTCTCGATAGAGACCTAGAGGTTTTAGAGTTATAATAAAATAATTAATATAAAATATTTTATGTTATTTATTTATATATCTAGCTATTTATTTTTATTACTTTAGATTTACTAGCTATTATCTCCTTATAGTCTTTATAGTCCTTATAGCCTAATTTAATTTTTTTTTTTTTTATATTTAGGTCTTACGTACCTACTATACTCCCGTAATATTATATACTTATAACTTTATAATATATTTAGAGTTTTCTAGCGTACTTTTATATAAAATTTTAAGTTATTTTACTACTTTTATATAAAGTCTTATACGTTATTAGTATTTATAATAAACTTTTTAAAACTATTATTATATATTATCTTATACTTTAAGAATCTAGTAAATATTTAAAAGTATTAATAATATTAGTTTTTATTTAATTTATAAAACGTTCTATCTTATTATTTATACTTTAGTTAAATTTTTAGTCTTTTAGTAATAGCTAATAAAGGTATACACATACTCCTCTATTTTTAAAACCCCTTTTAGTCGCCCCGAGCCACCACAGCCACACTATTTATTTAATTAGTATATAAATATATATAATAGTAGTACTTATTAATAAGTATATAATAAAAAAAGACTTTTATTTTTTTATTCTAATTAATTATTTTCTCTATACCTAATCTGTGATATATTATTTCCTTTATACTTATAGATATTTTATAATATTCTCTTTACTTTTTTTATATATTATTACTAGATTTATCTATTATATTTACTATTTTATATATGCCTTTTACTTTATTACGAATATTCTTTTTATTAGATAATTTATATTTTATAGTTATACTACTATTAAAGTAATAACTACTATTTTAGCCTTAAACCTAGCATAGTTAGAGTTATTTAAATTATTTAGTATAACTAGAAGCTACTACTTTTATCTATAGATATAGTTTAGGTTAGTATTTATAATAAAATTTTTATACTTTTTAGAGTCTTTTACTATTATAACTACGTAAATTAATAATAATAATTATTATTATAGCCGTAGTCGTGGCCGTATAAATATAGTATATACTTACCTATTTTTAGAATAAAATTATAGTCTATAGCTATTAGAAAAAGCCTTTATTTTATATATTATTACTTATAGAGACGGAGCCTCCTAGTAGTACATTAAAGCTTTATAAAAATTACTAGTAGAGTAGTATTTATAAAAATAAATTTAGTTATATAAAAGGTATTATAGATATTACCTTTATTAAATTATTTATTTATAGTAGTTATAGATATTTAAAAGTATAAAATAGTTATCTAGTATAGTAAACTACTTACTATATTTTTATTTTATTTTATATATATAGTAGCGGAGACGTCGATATATATTAATATCTTATAGTATATTAGTAATAGTATAAACTATTACTACAATCTTTTTTTCTTTTATAAATAAACGTTTAGTAGTAGATTAATAGATAATACTTAATTACGTATTACTATTTTACCTTATTATAACTAAGTAAATATATTTTTAGTATACACGTTAATATATAATTATATACTATATTTTTTTCTTATTATATTACTTAGAATATTATAAAACTATTTTATAAAATCTATATAAAAGTACTATACTAGTTATTTCTTTTAAAATAAAGATACTATACTAAAATCGTAACTTTATATTTTTTTTAAAAAAAATAGTAAATATATAAAGTATAAAATCTAATATAAAATAGTAATATTAAGATATAAAACTATTAAATATAATTTTAAAAATATATATACTTTATTTTATTTAAAATATTTTATAATAATTTTTAAGTATTGTAATTATACTATATAAAGGTATACATATACTCCTCCTTTTTTAAAATTTTTTTTAGTCGTCTCGAGCCACTATAGCCACACTATTTATTCGATTAATATATATTTATATATTAATTAAATAAATAGTATAGCTATAGTAGCTCAGGGCGACTAAAAGGGGTTTTAAAAAAGGAGAAGTATATATATGCCTTTATACTTAGTGTTAAAAAATATAAATATATAATTATATCTTTTTATTTAATATATATATTATATAATTATATATTAATTAAATAAAGTAGTGAGGCTATAGTCGCTTAGAGTAACTAAAAGAAATTTTAAAAAAAAATAATATATATATCTCTATTATAAAGTATAATTTTTTAATCTAGCCTTACCTGACTTTTTCGACACATTAAGTATAAAGGTATATATATACTCCTCCTTTTTTAAACCCCCTTTTAGGTCGCCCTGAGCTACTACAGCTATACTTTTTATTTGATTAATATATAAATATATATATAAAGTATAAAGATATATATATACTTCTCTATTTTTAAAATTTTTATAATTATTTCTAGCTACTCCACCTCTATTCTTTTCTAAATTTATATATAAATATGTATATTATTATTTTTATTAACTAAAAAGTATTAGTATATTTAGACCTCAATTTAAAAATATAAATATAATAAAAAAACTTTATTAAATATAAATTTATATACGTAATATGTCTTTTTTTATATATATAATAAGGTTGCTATTAGTAATTACCTAATTAGAAAGGAAAGTATTATATATACTAGAGAACCTAACAACTAGCTTTTAAAAGTACTATATTAAGTCTAATTAGAAAAAATACTATATTAAAATAGGTACGTAATAACTACTTAATAGTACTTAATAGATTTACAGCTTAGTATAGTTTATTATTTTATAAAATAACTTATACTAGCGTATCTACTATTATAAACTAATATTAAGTAGGTATTTATAAAAAAATATTAATATATTATAACTATAATACGCGTCGTAACGTTTAAAATATTATTTATTAATAATAGTATACTACTACTCTGTAACTAAAATACGCGCTTTTAGTATATTAAAAAATAAAATTTTAATAAAATATATATACAAGATTTATTTTAGCCTATACTATAGAGTACGTTAAATACTTTAAGCTTTTAAATTAAACTAAATAAATAAAAAATATAAAGTAATAAGTATATTTAATATAATTAATATACTACTACGTATCTTCGCTGGTAATCTATAAAAGTTAATACTTAAATAAAATAATTTTATATTTATAGGTATAGAGTTACTAAAGAGGGCTAAAAAAAAGTTACTTAAATAAGTAAAAAAGCTAAAGATCCGCCGCTTATAGGCGCTGCTAAGTAAAAAAGAAATACTAAAATTATTATAGCTATACTACTATATAATGTAGTTTTTTTTTTATGTAATAAAGTTGCTATTAGTAACTACCTAATTAGAAAGAAGAGTGCTAAATGTGCTGTGTAAACTAATAATCGGCTCTTAAAAGGTACTACATAAAGTAGTTAATTAATAAAAGTAAGTTATAAGAAAAAGGCGCTAGTAACTATAGTACTAGTAATAATATATTTTTATATACTAATTAAACAAATAGTGTAGCTGTGGTGGCTCGGAGCGACTAAAAGGGGTTTTAAAAAAGGAGAAGTACATGTATACATTTATACTAGTAATAATAATACTAATACTAGTAATTATAGAGCGCTAAAGTATAAAAATAGTATAGTTTTTTAATAAATAAATAAAGGCGTTATAGGCGATAGTTTAAAGTATAAAACGTATATATAATCTTAATTAAAATAACGTAAGGTAAAAATTACTAGTATATAAAAAAGAGCTGTAGCTTAATACTATAAAGAATATTTAGAGGAGAGTAAAGAGGGCTTTTTAAAAAGAGGATAATAGGCAGCTAGTATAAAAAATATAAATAAATAGCTTAATATATAACTAAAT
The DNA here is from genome assembly GCA_030770415.1 of Pleoardoris graminearum. Classification (NCBI taxonomy): domain Eukaryota; kingdom Fungi; phylum Ascomycota; class Dothideomycetes; order Pleosporales; family Didymosphaeriaceae; genus Pleoardoris; species Pleoardoris graminearum. Next base: position 88,774 of record JASEKS010000284.1, read on the forward strand.
AAAATAAAATATTTTATATTAATTATTTTATTATAACTTAAAAACCTCTGGGTCTCTATTAAAACTGGGTAATATATTTTAAAATTAAATCTAGTATAAATATAGTACTTTTAAAAAGTAATTATTAATTTATATAATATAATTAATACTTTTCTTAATTTAATAGTTACTAAAAACTACTTTATTATATATTACACCGAGCTACTACAGCCACACTATTTATTCGATTAGTATATAAAAAATATATATATTAAAAATTATTATAAAAAATATATAAAACATTTTAATATATATAAATTTAATATAAAGGTATATATATACTCCTCCTTTTTATACCCCTTTTAGTCGCTCTAAGCCACCACAGTTATACTCTTTGTTCGATTAATATATAAATATATAAATTTAATATTTTAAATTTTTAATATATTCTATTAAAAAATAATTAGTTAAAAAAAAGGTAAATACTAATAATATAAATAATATTAGTGGATAGTAACTAACTAAACCGAGTTCCTTTATAGATACGTTTAATCTACTAATATTTATAAATAAAAACGTAAGAATAATAAATTAATTAATTAGTTTTTTAATAATAGTATATTATAGATACTATTTTATTTTTAAGAAATATTTACTAAATATTATTATTAATTATTTTATTTAGTTAATTTCTATTTTAAAAGTGCATTTTTATAATATATATAACATTATAGGCGTTACTTTTATTTTTACTTTTACTATTACTAAAGTAGTAATAAGCTTATTTAATAGTAGTAATAATTAAAACTTAAAAGTAATTTTTATAAACTATATACTTTAGTAGTATTAGTAGTATTATAAATTTTTAATATAAAAGTTTATTTTATAAGTTTTATACTATTTTCCTTTAAAAATTCTAAGCTTTACTAATATTATTATAGTATTATTTATATTTTATTAATATTTTTAATAACGTTTAGATTTAGTATAGAGGTATTTCTAATAAAAATTAAAATAGGCGTTAGTATTATAGACTTAAAAAAAATAAAAAATTAAAAAAATTAGTAGCTTATAAAAATCTATTAAAGTATTTTATATTTTTTAGTACCCTATTAGTAAAGTACGTTATTAAGAGCCTTAGCGGAGTACGTAGGTTGCAAAAGGTGTCCTTACGTCGACTATAATCTCGTCGTGCGCCAAGCACAGCGCTGCTTTTTCAAATTGTTGGGGTCCAGTCAGGCTTCAACCTCAGCCCCATGCTCAGCCGCACAGGGGTCCACATGCTGACCATGACAAACGTTGCGACTTGCTGCCACTATTTCGGGCGTGTGGAAGTTAAGCCTTTTCTTTCTGATGTAATCGTGTACCACGTGTGATCGATCTAGAATCCCTCGCTTAGATCGTGTTCAGCGATTGGGCAAGTGTTTCGCTCCTCCACAACTGTCTAACCCTACACTATCCGGAGAGAGGCGTTCCCGTGTGCAGCAGGTGCTGCTAACTTTAACAACTGCCGAGGAGACACAAAAAATAATTTCCCGAAAGCGATCTTGGCCGAGTGAATCGTGGCGCTGGGGTGTGAGTTTCTAATCGTGGCTTAAAAATAGAGGTCGCTACTACCGCCACAGATCACGACTCACGAGAACGCCAGATGCTGTTAACTAGGACCGTCACATAGCAACAGAAGTGGGACCTCATGATGGAAAGTGGCTCTGTCGAGCTTTCACAGTCGAGATAGACAAATGACTACCCTAGCCGTATCATAACAAAGAAAGGCGTAATAAAGGAGTGACGAACTAGATATTGGTAGCGAAGGTTGGACTGAAGTACCTTCGTAAATACTACTTATGGTATCGGGCGAGCGAAAACTCGGTGCGCAAGTGCTGCCTCTCCATCCAACCATCCATTTCCGGTAGCAAATACCGCTCTTACAGATGAGGGCAATGGAATTATATCGCTGTTCTTCTAATTTCCTCTCCACTCTGCCGGTTTCTGCCCATGACCTCGGATGATTCACCGACATACAGGGTTGATGTCTGGCAAACATTAGCTCTCACACCGATCTCGTAGTAAAGACTGATCTAGGAAGACTTGTCTCAACGAGCTTTCAGCTTCATCGATCCCCCACCCTCATTTGGTCAACACTGCTGATGTCATACCAGACTCACTTCACATGGTTGCATCGAAGGCCTGATACAATGTCGCACAAGTCGAACGAATGGGACGAGGGACACGGAACAGGGGCAGGTTATGGTCCAAATGAATGCTTACTGTTTGGTTTCATTATGCGGCCAGAATGATGACCTCTTCGCCTTCTAGTACGTCAGCAAAGTGGCTACGCGAGTTATGTACCGCACAAGAGGCTTCCCTACCTGTTCCAAGTTTTACCCTACCGGATTTCCCTCTTTAAGGCTATGGACCGGCAGCCAAGACGACCTTACGTGCAGCACAACGACCCGTGACGTTGGTAGCGAACCACAAATTGAACTAGATTAAATATAATTCGGTCAACAAGCACAATTACCCAAATCCGGCTTATGCAGCCTACAGCGTGAGCGGACCAAACTAATCTTTCAAGTTTTCATTTCTCGTCGCTTATGGCTTCGGCATACCATCCTCCTGCTGCTCAGCCATAATCTCCCGCTCAATGCGCGCCTTCCTCGCCTCTTCAGCCTCACTGCTCACATCCCTGAACACCTGATCCATTTCCTCCAACGTTTTGCCCGCTGTCTCCGGCACACAAAAGAAGGTGAACACGAACGCAAGCAGACAGAAGACGGCAAAGAACGTGTACGCGCCGTAGCCGGTATTCTGGACCAGTGGCGGCGTGATCAAACCCTTCGTCGCGTCAGCAAAGATATCTCGAGACAGAAGAAATGGCATGGAGGACGCTTACAATGATGAAGTTGTTCAACCAATTAGAGCATGTAGATAAAGCGACACCTTTCGCACGTAGAGAGGAGGGAAAGATTTCAGACGGCATGGCCCACGGCACAGGACCCCACGTTGCGCCGAAACAGAACATATAGAAGAAGAGGAACGCCACTGCGACCCAGCCTTCGGTTTTGTAAGTCATCCAAGAAGATCCGAATTTGCCGACGAGCACCGCGATGATGAGATGCGCGATGAACATCAGAGCTGCGCCGACAAGAAGAAGAGGCCGACGCCCAAAGCGATCCATTGTGAAGAGGGAGGTCGCCACGCCGACAAGCTGTGTGCAGTTGATGATCCCGGAGAGAAGAAGCTGCATTTCGTAGTCCTGGCCGAGAGTCTTAAAGAGAGATGGAGAATAATAGATTAGCGCATTGATTCCGACAAATTGTTGCAGGAACATAATGCCCACGCCAACAACCGTTCGTCTCCAGCACCTGTGTCTAAAGCAGTCGCCCCAAGCAGCGATCTCGAGCTTAATGCCGTTCGCCCGAGTCGGCTTCTGCAGATCCGGATGCTTCTCAGCGCTGATTTCGCGGGAGAAAGCTACTTCGGCCCTGATCTCGCACCATTCTTGGTAGACGCGGGAGTCGTTCGTGGGAAGTCGTCTTAACCTGGACAGAACTCGTAAGGCTTCCGCGTCGCGACCCTGGGAAGAAAGCCAACGGGGGGAGAACGGTAGGAAACTGATTCCGACGCCAAGGATGATACCGGGAATCATTTGGATGAGGAAAGGAAGACGCCATGACCATTCTCCGTGCATGTAACGGGTGCCATAGGTCGTCCAAAACGCGACCACAATACCGAAGACGATACTGAATTCCTGCAGAACGAGAAGGGCGCCTCGGATCTCCGGTGGTGCAATTTCAGAAATGTATAAGGGAGAGATGGTGGCCAGCATGCCGATTCCCACTCCGCCGATCAAGCGACCGACGGTAAGCATGGCGTACTCTTGTGCGGCGGTCTGAAGTATGCTTCCAATGGTGAAGATGCATACTGCGGCAATGATTGACCTTTTTCTTGATAGCTTGTCCGCAAGGTAGCCTGCGAATAGGGCTCCAATGAGTGCACCTAGTTCAAGCATAGCGGTCATGAGACCCTTCCAGAAGCCTGCGCCCGAAGCAGTTTCAGACACGCGTGGAAAGACGTCCAAGAATTGATCCATGACAAGCGTGACGGAGATGACACCTTGGCTGCACCATTGTCAGTGGTTGCATTTTTGTTACACAGGATCGCGTACTCGTAACCAAACAGCAAACCACCAATCGTAGCGAAGGCTGCGCACATGGCAACATAGGAATTGCTGAATAACCCTTTGAAACCTACACTGATATGAGCAAGTTCTTCATTCTACGATACGTGGTGCTGTTACCAGACGGGCCATATGGCTCCCTCGTCAGCCATGCTTGCCCTGCAGAATGCATGACGGCGAACTCTTGGTGTTGCTCTCCAGGTCTGACCTTAGTCGCTTTGTTCTTCCCCATTGTTGCGGACAGACGAATGCGTCAAGAATACAAAGCACAAGCACACCGTTTGGCTTAGGTATGCATTGTGCTGAGGGTGTTCACGATCCCTTATAGACAAGAATCTTCGGCGAGACGTTGCGGAGGTGGAGACCACTAGTGCAGGTCCCACAACGCGCCAGTAACCGTTGCTAACGGCAATAAAACTCATTGCCGATCTACGACCGGGAGAAACCAGCACGCGAGCGGTTATGCCTGCAATTGTTAGGTCGCGCGCACGGCGAGTAACCTCGGGCCGTGAGGCTTTTGGGCTTGGTACGGAAGATTTGTGATGGTCACGAGGCCACGCGATGCATTGAGCCCACTTCTGGTATCCAGCGAAACTTCTGGCTCTTCGACACTCTTGTTATTTGTTATTCGACCCGAACTGAAGCGCGGGGCGTGTCTCACGACATGTTACCGGTACGAAGTATGGTCTGCCTTGTTTAGTGCATCATATACATCAACACCAGAATAGAGGTCATACGAGGGAAATGTCAGACGATGGGTAAGATCGCATGCTCTCTTCCTTGAAGCTTGTCGAACATGACTCGCGAGCTTTCCCACGGAGCATCACCCAATGACGTCATCCGTCTCAAAAAAACGCGGCCTTTGATCCCTCTCACCTTCACCGAACTGCCCTATCTTTGTGTCCCCTCTCTTATCGGGGCAGCCCATCGTACGCAGAACCGTTGCGTTCTGAGCCGTTTCCAATCCGCGGTGATATTTTCCATGCAGCTCGAAGAGGCAAGCCAGACCGGAAGCGCTAGGCTGCTTTAGGCGAAAAAGGAAAAGCAGCCCGCTCAGAGTGTGAGAATTTACAAGTGTTTAAGTTTAGGGCTGAGACTACTTTCCACTAGAATATGCTTCCGCGAGCGCCGATGATGGGGCATTTACGTACGTTAAATTTCCCGGAACAATATATTTTTAGTATCTTAAAGCTTTTTTAACTAAATCTCTTAGCTTTAAGAACCGTATAAAGATAAAATAACTAAAACTCTTAAAAGTCTCTACTCCGGTCTCGACAGAGACCTAGAGGTTTTAGAGTTATAATAAGAGTACGTCCTTTTATCGACCTCTTTATTGCGCGGTGCTAACCTGCGTAGTAATTAATATAAAATATTTTATTTTATTTAGTTATATACTAAGCTATTAATCTATATTCTCCTATACTAACTATTTATTACTTCGCCTTTATTGTCTCCCCTTTTACACGCCTCCTCGTATACGTGCATATAGCAAAAGCACATATATCCTCATGCTGTTACTTTACTTTTAGGCTAGCCTATATCCTTTTTAACTTACTTTTAACAATTGCTATTTATTATCTTTTCTTTACCAACTTTTTTTTATTTATTTTTAAATATCCTCTATAGTATTAAACTATAGCTTTTTTTATATATTAATAACCTTTATTTTATATTACTCTAATTAGAATTATATATATTTTTTATATTATAAATTATTATCTATAATACTTTTATTTATTTATTAAAAAACTATACTATTTTTATATTTTAGTATTTTATAATTACGAGTATTAGTATTATTATTACTAGTACTATAGTTACTAGCGTTTTTTTTTATAACTTACTTTTATTAATTAACTACTTTATATAATAGTATATCTATAGTAATTTTAATATTTTCTTTTTACATAATAGTGCCTATAAGTAGTAAATTTTTAGCTTTTTTTATTTATTTAGATAGTTTTTTTTAGTCCTCTTTAGTAACTCTATACTTATAAATATAAAATTATTTTACTTAAGTATTAACTTTTATAGATTATTATAAATATAAATAATAGTATATTAATTATATTAAATATACTTATTACTTTATATGTCTTATTTACTTAGTTTAATTTAAAAGCTTAAAATATTTAATATACTTTATAATATAAACTAAAATAAGTCTAGATTATATATTTTACTAAAATTTTATTTATTAATATACTAGAAGCGCGTACTTTAGTTATAAAATAGTAATATACTACTATTAATAAATAATACCTTAAATACTATAACGTATATTATAATTATAATATATTAATATCTTTTTTTTAAATACCTACTTAGTATTAATTTATAATAGTAGATATACTAATATAAGTTACTATATAGGATAATAAACTATACTAAGCTATAATACTATTAAATACTATTAAATAGTTATTATATACCTATTTTAGTAAATACTACTTTTTTTAGTTAAACTTAGTATATTATCTTTAAGAATTAGTTATTAAATTATATAGTATATATAGTATTTTTCTTTCTAATTAGATAGTTACTAATAGTAACTTTATTATATTAAAAAAAAAGTCTCTACTATTAGATAGTGTGGAGGAAAAACGAGCTAGAAATTACTAATTTTTAAGATTAGAAAAATAGTAACTACTTATATAAATAAAAGCACTAAAAAGCCGTATTATATATATATAAAGAAGAAATAAATTCTCTATTTTAGAGAGCTTTATAAGCTAGTAACGTAAGCTCTAAGGTCTCTTTCCGCGACAGATAGTTTAACTAGATTAATGTTCTAGACTGTCTGTAATGTCGCAGTGATTTAAAATACTAGTCGGTATCTACGTTGTATCTTGGGTTTCAGCGCTTATGTATAAGAGATGAACTCTTTTCGGAGCAAATGCCATAAGAGACAGTGTTAGCCTAGATACGTATTAAAGGGGAAAATGGTAGGCCAAGTGGACGAGTAGTTTTTGATAACCTATGTCCAAGAAGGATACCATCTCGCCCAAATACGTCATATGCCTTCGTCGGATCGTCTATGAATGCCTCCCGTCACAATAAATGCAGCGGTAATACTGGAGGTAATACTGGAGTCGAACACTACAACGCCAACAATGCAACAGGTGACGACACGTCGTTCTTTACAGTTGCAAACCACCACATACACCAACACGCCGCTGCACTCAGGTCGGCATCGCCATGATCGAGCTCCATCCTGAGCCTCTACCTCCACCTGCGGTGCTGTTTCCACCAGGCCTTCGATTCCCAACACCATTTGAAGTCGCCTTTCTCGCATCACCGGGCTTCCTAGCAGCAGACGCCTTACTGGCCCCTCTTTTCGTCACACCGGCATACGATGACCTGCCAAAGCTGCCGGAGCTCCGCTTGCGGAAGGTGCCTTTTTTCTTGAACGGCGGTTTCGACGAGCCTGCCCTAGGGGCAGCGGGCCGAGCCGCAATGGGTGCTTTCGGCCGGGGGTTCGGCTTGGTTGCTTCAGCTTGGGAGAACTGCCTGTTGAAAGCCTCGACGTCGGGGTTAACTTGGTGGTTAAAATGGTGGCTAGTGTGGACCATCCCGTCGTCATCGTCTTCAAGGTCTCCCATTGAGGCGACACTTTCATTCTCGGCTTGGGGTTGTCGCTGGTCGTCGTCGCTGTCGCCGCAGAGATCGATCTCAATCCGGTGGTTAGGATCTGCAGGCCGTTCTTCGTCCTCGTCATCTTCTTCGCTGTCATCTTCAACTGGAGCCCTCTGAACGATATGTCTGGGTTCAGGCAAGCATCCCATATCTGTGAAAATGCCTCTCGAGTTTTCGATAAGTATCAAAAACTTCTTTCCATAGAGTTTTACCATCTCAGCATTGATACCGGGAATGGCCAACATCTCTTCGGTGTTGCGGGGGAGATCTAAACACATCTCGCGGAGAATGGTGTCTGAGAAGGGCGCAAACTTCAGGCCTTTATCGAATTTGATCTTCTGTATCAGGGACTTGGCGCCTTTCATGAAATCGCCCAGGACGTCTTGCTGGAGATCATTCAGACCAGCGAGCCTCTCGTCTACGGTAATAGGCGCACTGCGCGGCTTTTCCACCGTGCGGCGAGGAGGGGGTCTTGCCACGCGCACAGGCGCAAAGTCGCTGTCCTCATTGTAATCGCCGTCGTTACCATCATCGGGTACCACAAAATCATGGTCATACCGCACGCGGCTCGTTCCACGTACCGGGTGAGGAGCTGCGTCGTAATAATCCTCTTCATCCTCTTGGTCATAGGCATATTGCCTTATATTATTCTTGACAGGAGGACGAACCGGGGAGGATACATTAGTGGAAGGGTAATCAAGTCGGTTCTTGGTCGCTCTCTTCTTTGGCTCCTTCCGGCCCACAGGATTTTTGCGAGGGGTCACACGAACTTGCATACTAAACAGCTTGTTGCCACTTGCATACTCGCGACTTCTTGGACCGAGCTGTTGTGGTTAATAGATAGTCATTCGAATGATAAAGTCGCACTTACATGAACGTAGTTTGTTGCAAACCCCATCTTGTTCGATACCGCTGTCTCCTGCAAAGCTCGTTGCTCTAGTAGATGATTGAAGACGCGTTCGACGTCACCCCTTTCCAGGTCGGCTCCATATCCGAATAGATCGTCAATGTCGGCTTTCTTGATCTTGGCATTCTTTGCTCCACGGAAAGCATCGACGCATTGCAGGACCGTAACCTTCGAATGGTGCACTTTCTGAACCAACTCGATGGCTTTCTGTGCATATCGAGACAGATCTCTCTCCTCAAAAGTGGCGTCTGACGTGCAGTTATCGCAAGTCCCTTCGCAATCTTCTTTCTTGAACGACTCGCTGAAGTAACTAAGCACCTGCACCCGACGGCAGTCGCTTTTATTCTCACAGAATTGGATTACGTTCCTGAGCATGTCGTGTTGGCGTTGTTTTTGCTCTCTGCTGCCTTCGCCCTCATCGATCATCTTCTTCAAAATCTTGCAGTCGCCGTAGTTGTAGTAGAGGTAGCATTTCGACTTCTTGCCGTCTCGTCCCGCGCGACCAGTCTCCTGGTAGTACCCTTCCAAGCTCTTCGGCAACGAATGATGTATGACAAATCGTACGTCTGCTTTGTCGATACCCATCCCAAACGCAATGGTGGCAACGATGACATGGTACTTGTTGGCTTGCCATTTCCGCTGGACATCCGATCTCTCCGCTGGCTCCATTCCGGCGTGATAGTGGTAGGCCGAGATGCCCAGGTCCGTCAATTTCTTCGCAACAGTCTCGCAGTTCTTACGAGACAAGCAATAGACGATGCCACACTTGCGAGGAAACTCGGACTTGATCAGGTCTGCGATACTCTGCATGATGTTTTTGGGCTTGGCGAGGACGGAGTAGGACAAGTTTGGGCGGTTGAAACTCTGCGAGAACACGCGACAGCCAGGGATGCCAAGGTTCGCCATTACGTCCGTTCGTACCAACTGTGTCGCCGTAGCTGTGAGAGCGATGACTGGCACCCCAGAGAATTGATGCAGCACATCCCCGAGCGCCTTGTAGTCGGGTCTGAAGTCGTGACCCCATTGACTGACACAGTGCGCTTCATCGATTACGATTCGAGCTAGGCGGTTACGCTGGTGAAGCCGTTGCAATGCATCAATCATCCGTTGATTCTTGCTAAGCATCTCCGGAGTCACATAAAGCATTTGTATAAAATCTTGAGGATCGGGGTTCTTCAGTCCGTTCATGATGAGGTTCTTCTCCTCTGCTGTCGACTCGCCGTTGATGAGAAAAGCCTGCATACCGAACCTGTCCCTGCACGCAGTAACCTGATCCTCCATCAGACTCAACAAGGGAGAGACGACGATAGTCACGCCTCTCGTTCTCCCAGACTTGATAACAGAAGGTAATTGATAACACAAAGACTTTCCACCACCAGTGGGCATAAGGACGAAGCAGTGTTCGCCTGCCAGCGTCGTATTGACTGCTTCTAACTGGCCGGGACGGAAACCTCGGAGGCGAAACTTGTACAACAGGACGTCTCGAACGTCTCTCGACCAGGGATGATTCATGCCGGGTGCATAAAGCTGCGGTTTCTTGGGAGACGGCGGGGCTGATACTTTGCGTTGTTGCACTCGACTTGCAGAAGCTTCCTTGAAAACTTCCATAGATGGTGGGACGCCTCGATTGTTGACCCTATCCCCCTTCCAATCATAACCACCAGGTCGGCTCTCGATATTGCTGAGTTGTTGGAAAAGATCGTCATCATCTTGATCGCAGAACTCGTCTTCAGCGGCATCAACCGATTCGGGTGCCGCACCCATTCTTCCGCTGATCGAATCCACATCTTCCGCGTCAAATGCGTGCCCAAAATCATTGTCATCGTCATCAAAAATATCGATAGGCACATTCGTATTCGCTCTGGTATCCTCTTGCGATCGCGAAGCTGGCGATCTGCCACGCAAACGTGCCTCGGGAAGCTGTCGGGAATTTACTTCCGCAAAGAGCCCTTCTTTGCTGACAGAAGCAGGACGAGGGTTCTGGTTCCAATCTAATCGCCGAGGTGTCGATTCCACAATGCGGGTTTCTGCGAAACGAATACGTCGGTTTGGTGTCCAGACCTCTTGCTTCGAGATCTGCGTCTGCTTAATGTATTGCGTCTGAGGCACATGGTCCGGTCCGAGCGCATGATCTGGCATTACGCTTGAGGTCGGCCTAACCTGGGTAGATTCAACAACAACTCCACTATGGTCTTCGGTGACGGAATCCGTGGACAAATGGATGTACTTGGCCAACCCAGCGTCCTTCAACAGATAGTACATCTGGACCTGTATGTCAGCTAGGCCTTTAACATACGTTTCGAGCGCTTGGTTGTCATCAGCATTGAATTCGCAGTTGTCAATGTCGTCAGCGATCTTTGTCCTCAGCTCTTGCCGCTTAGTAGTCAGATCTTCATGCTTGGCTTTCAAAGAAAACAGCTGTTCCAGTGCTTTCTTCTGGGTGTTGGCACGTTTGATAGCATCTTGGTGAGCTGGTGTAGATGTGCCAGCTTCCGCATGTTTGAGGTATGTGTCCTTGGCCTTGGCCCATGTGCTCACAGCAGACTCAATATGTCGCTTTAAACGGCACCCTTCGTTGTCCAGAAACATCTCGATAGTTTGGCGAATACGAGCCTTCTCATCTTTGGACAATTGCGGAGCCGAGGGGAGAGGTCCAGGCTGAAGTATAGATGCTGGAGTAGGTTGGAGTTTTGTTGGAAACGGACGTGTTCTTCGTGGCGACTGGGTAGCTTCAGGGGTGACTAGGGGATCGTGTATATGCTGTGGGCGGTTTGTTATCTCTCGGGGTTTCGAAGGGGAGCGAATGGGGAGCTCCATTTGCGAAGATCGACAGATGGGATCGATTGGGACAGGTCGCTCGTTGTCTGGGTTCGTCTTGGGTATGACATCAAGATCGAAGCCGTCGAAGGATTCAAAATCGTCGTCCTCCGAGTCCAAAACCGTGTTCTGAACCCGTCGCTTGGGGGTCTTGCCGCGTGCACCCTGGGTCCTTTCCAGAGGCGAAGAGCTACGAGTTGATCTTCCCAGCTTTCTAACCGGAGTCGATGTCTCGGAAGGTACTCGGCTCAACGACTTGCGCTTACGGTTATTCTGCGGAGGGTGCGCGACCGCATCCATGTCAACATCGTCTTCTTCGGCCCGCACTATACGTGCATTGCACACAGTCGTCGAATACGGTGGAGGAGGGCTTTCCGGGACAAAATTCATCATATCATCGATATTGGCGAAACCGTCGTAATCGGTGCTCGGGCTCGACGCAGGTATCGTTTTCGCAGGCCGTGGAGACTTTGTGTGCCTTACGTCGGCTTCGTACTCATCGCTCTTCCGTTTTCGACCGTGGCTCTTGCTCGGAGACTGGCGTGCCTCAATGCCGGTGAGATCTATAGCCTCGATGTCTTGTGTATATACGCGCTGTCTGCGCGTCGTAGATCGCTCAGGTACCGACATCAACGGGGAGCCTGAATTGCGCCCCGCCGAGCTCCCGCCCAGGGTCCTGCTTCCCGGAGTCGATTGCGTATTGCCCGAGGGCAAGCCCGCCACCACGAGCCGGGGCTTGTTATCCGCAGGCGTAGCTCTCAGTCGCGCCATGTCATTCGCTCCTGCCTGTTCCGTGGGCAATTTGTGTATGTCGACGGTGCGGGGACGGGAGAATTGCGGTATCGATGGGGCGACTCCGCGTGCGGGTGCCGGGGCTGGCTCATTGTTCGGCGGCTGAGGGCCTGCTGCTGTGAAAGACGAGGGCTGCGACGCCGTTGCTGAGCTCAAGGGGGCGGCTGGGTCGTATGCAACGAGCGACGCCGCGGGTGGAATGAACGGCTTTGCGGAGAACAGCCACTTGAGTTCAGCGCTGAAGTTGTTCTTCGGAGGCATTAGGGTGTCGCCTGCTCCACGATAAGGTCTACATCGGCACACTACGCGTAGTCATGCATGCGACGAAACGTGAAGGCCCGTGTGTAGTGGCGATGTATCGAAAAGCCGTGCCCGTGTTGGTGTCGCGTCGCGCCTACCACTCTGATGCTACACTAGTGTAGTGTTCACGCTAGCGCGGAGACACGCCTGTGCACGTGACCCACACCTGCAATACTAATCTAATGTAATGACTTCCGAGCTGCAATTTCCTCCTCCGCTTTCTTTCAACCGCTTTGCAGAGCATAGCACTCGAGATGCATCCTGATCCAGAGACGTTTTCTCAACTGGCCTGGGAAATTACTGGCCTTCACTTCCATCCAGCACCAGAACATGTTCTCCCATCTGAACACATTGTAACTCAAGCACGCGAAAGGCTACGAAAAAAGCTCCCTTCCTCTGGAATAGGACTCGAAAAAACTATTAGACACATTCGAGAGGATCTCGCACCGGGCTTCAATGGTTCTAGCCGCTCACCAAACTACTACGGTTTCGTGACTGGGGGTTCCACGCCTGCCGCGGCACTTGCCGACAATCTGGTCACCATTTACGATCAGAATGCCGCGGTGCATCTACCAAAAGAGTCAATTGCAACCAATGTAGAGGATGCAGCTACTTCGCTGTTGGCTCAGCTACTGAAGCTTGAACCTTCACAATGGCCACATCGCCTATTCACCACCGGGGCGACAGCGAGCAACGTCTTGGGACTTGCATGTGGCAGAGAGTATGTTGTCGCGGAGGCGTTTGCGCACCCCAACGACACTGTCAACAGCGTTGGTGAGCATGGCATCGTGGAAGCGATGCGTTGTGCTGGCATCGACAAGATCCAAGTCTTGACCACTGTTCCCCACTCTTCGCTCGTCAAGGCAGCTAGTATTCTCGGTCTAGGACGCGCATCTGTGATAGACGTGAGTCTAACAAAGGCTCCGCACAAGTTCGACATGGTCCAACTGAAGAAACTGCTCGAACGACCAGGCACTGCCTCTATCATAGCCGTTTCCGCCTCCGAGGTAAACACAGGCCTGTTCTCTACCACCGGCCTAGAGGAGATGCGGGAGATTCGCAAGCTCAGCGACATGTACGGTGCCTGGATCCATGTCGACGGCGCCTTTGGCATTTTCGGGAGATGTCTCACGTCCCCAGCCCATTCCGACATCATCTCTGCCTGTGCCGGCCTCGAGCTTGCGGATTCCATTACCGGTGACGGACATAAGCTCCTAAACGTACCGTACGACTGCGGCTTCTTCTTCTCACGCCATCGCGAAATTCCCGAGCGGGTCTTCCAGAATCCGAATGCTCCATATCTCAGCACCGGAGTAGCCGCCGACACTATTGTGTCGCCGTCGAACGTCGGGATCGAAAACTCGCGCAGACTCCGTGCACTTCCCGTATATGCCAATTTGACAGCATATGGTGCCGATGGATATCGGGATATGCTCGAGAGGCAGATTGAACTATCTAGAAGTATCGCCGAATACATCCTCGATAGCGAAGACTTTGAACTCCTTCCTAAGTCAGCGCAACCCAAAGAGGACACCTTGAAGGGCATCTACATCATTGTCTTATTCAGAGCGAAGGATGAAGCGCTCAACAAGGAGCTCACAGCCAGAATCAAAGCGGGCCGCAAGGTCTATGTTTCAGGCACCGCGTGGGGTGGCAAGCCAGCGTGCAGATTCGCAGTATCGAACTGGATGACAGACGCCAAGAGAGATCTACCGCTTGTCAAACAGGTATTGAACGACGTTGTAGACACCTGGAAGAAGGCATAGAGAGAGCATAGTATATACAACGCCGTATGAAAAGTTCCAATGCGCTGAGTCGCCCCAGGTCAAGTAATACAGTGGCCAGTTGTACCGAGGGGTTCTCCTTTATCGTCGTTACCGACCTGAATAGATCATACGACCACTAGTATAAATAATAATATATTAATTATAGTAAAAAGGCGTACTAAATAAAAATATAGAGAGCGATTTTCTATTAAAGTAAAGATAATAAGAGTAAAGAGGGTAATATTAGGTAGTAGTAAAGGTAAATACTAACTATAATACTATAGAAAATGTTAGAAATTAGGGTAAAGTAGTAATATAGTATAATATATAAGATAAATTAAGTATATATTATTTATAAAAATAAAGAGATAAATTACTATTTAGTTAAAACTCTATAGTATAAACTATATATCTTTTATTATATAAGTACGCACTTATCTAGAGTAAAAATACTTAAATTATAATATTATTTCCCTTTTAAAACCGCTCTCGGCCTAAAAGTAAGTAATATAAATATATATAGCCTATATATACCTATTTAGTACCTTTTAGACTATATTAATATAATAATATTAAATAATAAAGTTATATACTATTTTTAAGACTTTTTTTTACTAGTTACTCTTTAGCAGTATTTAGTACTATTTATTTTTTTATTATTTTTACTAGATTTAGTTAATTACGTAATAAGCTAATTAATAATATTATTTTACTAGTACTAGTATTTTAGTATTTCTAGTTATAAAATTAGGCTTTAGAGACCTTTACTCCTATTTTCTATTTTAAATTTAATAATATTTTTTAAAGATAAGTATTTTATATAAATCGTAAAGTAGCAGAATTTAGTATTAATTATATTATATAGCTATATTAAAGCGTAATTAATTTTTATATTATTACGTACACGGTTTAGTACTTAACAGAGTTTCCTTACTGCGTTCGTACCCCTGGATCGAGGTCTAGGCGTACTTTTACTTTTTGATTAATTTTTATGTATTAAATTTTACTCCGTATTATTAAGTTTTAGTTTATAATAATATAATACCTTTTAAATATAAAATATTAAAGGACTTTTATATTTAGTTAATCTAAAAAAAATAAATAGTAAACTAAGTTATTTTATATTAGCTATATTAGGGTAATAGTAAAGTATAGTATTTTAAACTAAAAATACTAGTATCTAATAAACTCTAATAAGAATAAGTAAGAATTATTTATTTATAAGAGCTACTAGACTAAGACTTACCTCTTTTATTTTAAAAAAATGCCCTTTATTATATAGTAAGTACTAATTTAGTACTATTAAGCGCTATATAATATTAATTATACTATTTAGTTTTTATACAGCTAACTCTACTATTGTAAATAATTAAAAACTACTATTAGTAAAATTATAGGAGGTAATAAGAAGGAGTAGTTTATTTTAGGCTAAAAAGTATATAAATAATACTATATAACGCACGAAGCCTAACTTATAAAATATAAATATTAGGTTATAAACTTATACTATATTAAGTATTCTATAGTTTTTAAAAAAGGCTAATTATAATATATAGCTGGGCCTACTACTTTTTTACCTTTTAATATAACTAAGGCGCGTAAGAAGCTCTAGGAGGATAAAAAAAAGACTAATAAAAAGGTTAAAACTATTTATAAATAAATTATAGTAGGTTTAATAAAATAAATAAATAGTTTATAAAGATTTAAAGTAATTTAGTACTAATTATTATATAATAGTAATATTAGATTTTTTAAAAAGTTTTATACCTATAGCAGTACTCTTTATTTTATTAATAAATATACTAAGTCTAGCGTTCTTCTTAATAGGTATAGTTAGTCTAATTTAGCTTTTAAGAAGAAGTAAAAGTATATAAAAGTTAGTAATAATTTTAATAACTTCTAAATAAGTTTTAAAAAAAGTAAAGAAGGCGTAAGTATTTTTTATAATAATATAATAGTATTATTTAGGCTAATTTAATAATTTTAGGTATATTTAATTATTAATATATTTTTTTTAGAAATCTAGTACTCTTTATATAATAGCTTTAATTAGTTTAAAAATTAAATAGAACTGTTAAGTCGCTAAATATATTACTTAGCTTTAGGCTTAGGTCTAGGCTTTTATTATATTTTTTTTATTAACTTCTTTTTACTATAGTAACTATTATATTTTTTAGATTCTTAGTTTTACTAGTTTAGGTTTTAGTTTTATTAATAGTAATAAGCGTAAAAAGATTATATATTTTAATACTTACTTTAGCACTAATTATTATACTAGAAGTAGTATAACTTATTTTTTTACTAGTTATATTTATTAGTTAGCTATATTTTCTAGTAACTATATTTAGGGGAAATAAAGGCATATATATACTCCTCTTTTTTTGAAATCCCTTTTGGTCGCCCCAAGCTACCACAGCCACACTATTTATTCGATTAATATATAAATATATATTTAGGGGTTAATAGTAAGAAGTGTTACTATTATAGTACTTTTAATAAATAATTATATAAGTTTATAATTTTTTAAGTCCCTACGGTTATTACTATAATAAATAGACTTTTAATATAATAATTTAGGCTATATAGTACTAATTTCTAATAATTATAATTTTTACTTTACTATAGTATACTTATATATGTTTTATAATTTTTTTATTATACTATTAAACTATTTTAATTCTTAATAGGGCTATTTATATTACTAAACTTTTTATAAAAGATACGTATAAAACTATAAAAGTAAAAAATAATAACTTTATATTAAATAGAAAATATAGTTTTAAAATAGTCTAAAATAAACTATTATTTTATACTAAGGGCCCTTTTAGATTAATGTAGTGCCTATAACTACTAAAAGAAAAAAAAGTAAATTTTTTAACTTTTTTTTAAATCTATATAGAATTACCTTAAACTATTTTCTTTTTTTTTAGAGATCGGTCCCGGCCTTATTATGTTAATATACTTTTAAATAAATTATTACTTTTTATAAAAGGTCTATTTTACTTTTATATTACTTAGTTTACTCCCTTACTGCGTTCGTACCCCTGGATCGTCG
Organism: Pleoardoris graminearum; assembly: GCA_030770415.1. Taxonomy (NCBI): domain Eukaryota; kingdom Fungi; phylum Ascomycota; class Dothideomycetes; order Pleosporales; family Didymosphaeriaceae; genus Pleoardoris; species Pleoardoris graminearum. The sequence continues at coordinate 106,206 of JASEKS010000284.1, forward strand.
TCTAGGCGTACTTATTACTTTTCGATTACTTAGTTTACTAGAATTATTTTAAATTTTTTAGGATAATTTTAAATTATTTTTAAAACTTTTTTAACGCTTTTATATTAATTAAGACTCTTTATTTCTAAGTATTCTCTTTATTTAAATAGTTTTTCTATTAAATACGGTATTTTTATTAACTAGACTTATTATATTTATAGTTTATAATATATTTTATATTATATATATTATTACTAAATTAGTATAATATATTAACTATTATATATATTTGTATATTAATCGAATAAAAAGTGTGGCTGTAGTGGCTCGGGGCGACCCAAAAGGGGGTTCGAAAAAGGAGGAGTATATGCATGCCTTTATACTTAATGTGTCGAATATTAACTATTAACTCCTACTTATACAGTAGTATACCTTAGGGTTTATATAATTTTAATAAGAAAAAATAAAAGATTAAATAGACTTATTCTAAACTTATAAGTTTAATTTTATATATAGTAAATAAACTATTTATATACTTAATTACTATGCTAGGACTTAACTATTACTAGTTAATTTTTTTACTTAGTCTTATAAATTATATATAATAATTTAAAATCTAAATTTTACTCTTTACTTTTAGGTTTAGTAGGAGAGGTTTTTTATTTTAAAGTACTTTTTAATATTCTTATATTACTTCTGGTTTTTATTTAGTTTTATTATAAATATTAATAAGTTTAGAGGCTAAGTAGAAAGCTTAAAAACTTTTTTTTTTTTACTTAGCACCTATAAGGGCTAATTTAGCTCTTTTAGGCTATATCTATAGTAGACTTAAAAGAGTATATATTTAGAATAAAATACTAACTATTATTATAGATAAATGTTATATAGGAGATTTATAATACCTAATTATTTTACTCTAGATACTAAAAGATATAAAAGTATTATTTAATAGTCTTATTTTATTATTTTATCTATCTATTACTTTTTCGATATATTAAGTATAAAGGTATGCATATACTCCTCCTTTTTTAAAACCCCTTTTAGTCGCCCCGAGCCTCTACAGCTACACTATTTATTTAATTAGTATATAAATATATTATCTATCTATTTATTTATAGGTAAAAGGTAGAAGATAAGATTTATTTTAAGTTTAAATAATAGTAAAAAGTATTTTAATACTTTACTTATATAAGCGGACCTCTATTAAATAGTACTATTTTTAGGTTTTTATAAAGTTATATAACCTCGCAGATTTAAGACTAGGCTAAATTAATACTATTCTAATTTATTTTTACTAATATAATATATACTATTTTAAAGAAACAATTTATAATTATAAAAATTATATTTTATATAATTTTAGTAAAGCGACTAGGGGGTAGGTTTATAATAAAATTTATAGTTACGTATTACTATAGTTTATTAGGAATAGAAAGTAAATAGAGGAGACTATATAGTTTATATATTTTTAAATTAGCGCGCTGATAATGCGTATAATTATAAATATAGTTAGTAATATTTTTAGATATACTTATTTATATATATTTATAGTATACGCACTTAAGAGTTCGCTTTATACTAAAATATTTTAAAAGGGGACTATTATAATATTTTATAATTACTTTTATTTTATTTTTCGGAGTATAGGTCTGTATTAGTTTTATTAGTTTTAACTTAATATCTTTTAAACTATTTAGTTATAAATTATTATTACTATTTTTAACTAGATTTAACTTTTTATTTTTTAGGTCTGTTAGGTACTCTAAGGTAATTAATTCCTTTTTAGGCGTATTGCGCAGCCTAAAAATCTAAATTTTTTTTATAAGTTTTAAGTTACGTTTATAGTTTATATATATATAAGTTATTATTATAAAAATCGCGATCTTATTAATCTTTATAGTAGAGAATTATAATAACTTTTTTATAAATTTTATAAAGGCTATATTGTGTTTATATTTAAATATTTTAAACTTTAGTATATAATTAGAGTATTAAGATAGAGTATTAGCCGGATTTATTAACCTTATTTTATAGGATATATTAATATTATATTTAGAGAGAAGTAGGTATAACTATACTTAATATAGTAATAGGATTTTTATTTATATAAACTATTATTAATTATTATAATTTATAAGTATTTTAAAATAAGTATTTTATAAGTATTATCTCTACTGCTTAATACTTTTTATAATAGTAAGAAGTTTTTTATTATATATATTATAATAGTACTACGCGCTGTCTAATTTTTTTTAAATAAAAGTTAATTAGCTACTATTAAAATAATCTATTCCTCTTAAAAACTAATTAGCTTAAAATAGTAGTAATAGTTTTATTAAAGATATTTATTTTAATTTAAGTCTATTTCTTATACTTAAAGTGCGAAAGTATTAGTACTTTAAAAAAAATATTTTAAAACTTTTTAAAGCTTCTCTACTAGCGTCGCCTATATTTATATAGATACTTTTTTTAATAGCTAGCCTACTTTTAGTATTACTTAGTGCCTTTTAAGTTAATTTAGTAAGTAGTAGGGCTAATTAAAAAAATTAGTTTATAAATTTATAATAGTAGTTTATAAAGTTAATAAAAATATAAATATTAGGTATATAGATAGGTTTAGGCTAGTTTTAAATTACCTTAACCTAAGTGAGGTTTATTAAGAGGTCCTTAAGTAAAATAATAAAGCTAAAGTATTATATAAACGTAATATACTAAAAATACTTTTTTAGGTTTAAATAAAACTTTACTTTATATAAATACTATAATACCTCTTTTATATAACTCTTATATTCTTCTTTAGTGTTAAAGAAGATAAGTATACCATTAAAGTATACGATATAGGTTATATTAATTAATTTAGTTAATATTTATAGTATAAGCTATTAGAACTACGTAGGTATATTTATTAAGTTAAAAAATATAACTATATACTTAAATATATATTTATATATTAATTAAATAAATAGTGTAGCTGTAGTAGCTCGGGGCGACCAAAAGGGGTTTTAAAAAAAAAGGAGTATATATATACCTTTATACTTAATATATCGAAAAAATATATACTTAAAATAGGTATATTTTATATAGAATACGATTTTTTACTTATTACTTTTTATAATATAAATATAATACTAAACTTTTTATAAGTTAAGTTTAGTATAGATTTATACTTTTATAAAACGGTCTAGCAATTTTATAATTAGTAAAAAAGTATTATAATTTTTAATTATAATTTTATTAAGGCTTTTATAGGTTATAATAGTAGATGCGTAAGTGTAAGTTAGTATAGAGTAATAAATTACTAAACTGCAAAACTGTTAAGTACTATTAAGTAGTTATTACGTGCCTGTCTTAGTACTACCTTTCCTAATTAGGCTTAGTATAGTACCTTTAAGAGCCGTTCGTCAGGTCCTATAGTATATACAGCACTTTCTTTCCTAATTAGGTAGTTACTAATAGTAACTTTATTATATAAAAAAAAAAGGCTTTTATAGTTTATATAAAGTCTAAAACTATTGTTTTTCTTTTTTATAAAGAGAATAGGGGCCCTAGTAGGGGATTTTAATTATTAAATCTATTTATATTTAAGATATTCTTTTATATACTTTTTAAGAATCTCTAGTTTAGTAAGTAAGAGATTATATATAAAATAATATAGAGGATTAGTACTAGACTTAAAATTAATTTTTAGATTATTTAATTTATAGTCTATAGAGATCTTAAAGTTCTTATTTAAGACTAGATTTAAATACTTAGAGTACTTAGGCGGTATAAAGTATTTTTTATACTTATTTAGTCTATTTTAGACTAGAATTTCTATTAAACCTACTAGGTATATATATATTTAGATATTTAGATTATATATAGTACGCTTAAACTCTTTAACGCTTTTAAAAGTAATGTTTATAATAAAAGTATTATTTTTTTAGGGTTACCTTTAAAGAGGACTTTTTAAGTAGTAACGTTTATTTTTAAATTTTTTTCGTTAAACTAAAGTAGATTTAAAAAAAATTTTATATTAAGAGAGATTTATAACTATAAATAAGATTAATTAAGTTTAATTTTAACTATATTAGTTAATTAGATTTATTTTAGTAATTATAGGACTATAAATAGTTATATAAAAACTATTTACTACTTATACTAATAATCTATTAAGAGTAGTTACTTTTAAGCCTATTTTTTTTACTAGCTTAGCATTTATAAGATTTAAAGTAAACTTTAAGTCTACTAGGACTTTAATATAGCCTCTGTTTATAACTTTAGCTTTTAGAGTAACTATCTCTTTAGGTTAATTATATAACTAGTTAAATAAACTACTAATATACTTAACTTTAGGTATTTTTAATAGATAGTTTATAATAGTTTTAATATAGGCAGTAAGTACTATAATTACTTTTATTTTATTTTTTTATTTACGTTAATAACGCGGCCTTATTAGTTACTTTTTTAGACTTAGGAGCTACTAGCTTATTTTTATATTAGTAGTTAAAAATATAATAGCCCTTCTTACTATAATAGTAATATATTAATATACTATATATTTATATACTAATCGAACAAATAGTGTGGCTGTAGTGGCTCAGGGCGACTAAAAGGAGTTTTAAAAAAGGAGGAGTATATACATACCTTTATTAAATATACTAGTAAAAAATTATATTTTAATTAGTACTTTATTAAACTAGTTAGTGCCTAATTGTACTTATTAGTTCTATTTAGAATATTTTTAGGGTTTAGTAAATTTCTTTATATTTTATATATTCTTTTTAAGTTCTTGTGTTTTAGAATTACTAAAATTAGTTATTTTTTATATTAATTTAAAAGAATTAACCTTCTCTTTTACTTTAGTAATAGTATTAATTTATTATATCTCTAAAATCTATAGTCTAGTCTAAAGATTTTTATTTAGATAGTTTATAAAGCTTTAGATTTATTAGGATTCTTTATTAGTTTTAAATATATTTAGCTCCTCTTAAAGAGGATAAATATAGTTTTAAAGTTTTATAAGAAACTACTTCAGTAGCTAAATAGTTTATTTAAAATTAATCTTAGTCTTATTAAACTATTATAGTAGTCTTTTAAGAGCGTTTAGTATTTTAACTTTTAAAAGATTTTAAGTTTTTTTAATAATAGATTAGTGCTAAGTTTTAAAATAATCTTAGCCTTTTAAGTAGTTTAAAGGGGATTATTAATATAGGTAATAGTAAATTTAACTATTAAAATTTTTATTAAAAAATAGATTAATAATTAGTAAAAATAGTGTTTATAATTATTCTTTTAAAAGTTAAAGTTATATCTACCCTTTTTTTATAGATATAAGGGGTCTTTAGTATTAGTAAATATATAGTTAGAATAGAGACTAGAATAATATAACTTTATAAAATAGTTAGGTCTTTTATAATTATAGTTTAATTGCCTACGTTAAAGTAAAAGTAAATATTAAATAATTATTTTTTTTAATTTGTTAGAGCTAAGCGTATACTTTTTTAAAATTAGTACATATAAAGGGTTTTAGTTAAGATAAGAGCGTTTAACTATAATAATTAGTAGCTATTTATATTTTTTTATACTTTAATAGGTCTAATAGAGGCGTCTCTATAGTTTATATAAAGCTTTAAAAAACTTAGGTATTATAAATACTAAAATAAAGGCATATATATACTCCTCCTTTTTTAAAACTCCTTTTTGTCGCCCTGAGCCACTATAGCCACACTATTTATTCGATTAATATACAAATATATAAATACTAAAAGGGGACTTAAGATTTTTTTTAGATTTTTTAATAATTCTAGTATTTTATAGAACTAACGCATTATATATAATAGGGTAATAAGACTTTTTTAAAGCTATATTATACTAAATTACTCTTAAAAGATAAGAAAGTAATTTAAATATTAGGAATTAGGATAAAGTAGTAATATAGTATAATATATAAAATAAACTAAGTATATATTATTTATAAGAGTAAAGAGATAAATTACTATTTAGCTAAAGCCCTATAGTATAGACTATATATCCCTTATTATATAAGTACGCTCTTATCTAGAGCGGAGACACCTAAGTTATAATAGAAAATAGTAATCTATAAAAATACTTTATTTAATATTGTCCTCTTTACTAATATCTTAACTATAGCTTAAAAGCTAATAGCTATATTTAATACTAAACCTGCTAAAATAGAGATAATAATAATTTTTATTATTAATAATATTATAAAAAATCTATTTAGCTACTATAAGTATATATAGATTACTAATATTATTAGTAATAATAAATATATAAATAAAAGAAGTAAAAATATTAATAAAAGTATAAAGACTAAACTAAACACTATTAAAAAATAATAAAAGCTTAAGTTTCTAAAACTATACCTTAAAATTTAAAAAAAGTAAATCTATAAGTTTATCTATATTTATTAAAATTATTTATATATATTTATATATTAATCGAATAAATAGTGTAGCTGTAGTAGCTCGGGGCGACTAAAATTAAAATTATTTATTAATATAAATAGAAAGAGATTTCTTTTATAAAAATAATTATTAGCCGTCCGCCTCCCTCTGGGGGAGGTAACCCTTCGCTTCAGCGTCGGTGTAGGATAGTTCCCTTTTAGTCGCCCCGAGCCACCACAGCCACACTATTTATTTATTTAATATATAAATATATATATATTTATAGTTATCGTATATATTTGCCAAATAATAATTATATTATTAATCGTAATAGGTATAAATTTAAAGTAAATCTACATATTTATATTAAATATATAGTTAGTTATATAGTTTCTAATATTTATAAAATATAAGTACTATTACTTAACTAAATTATTATAATACGTAATATTACGTTTAATAAAACTGTTTTCTATAAAAAAAAAATTAGTCTATCTTATAAAAAAAGGTAATAAAGTTTATAAATATCTTATATACTATTAAGATTATAAATATAAGTAAGGCGTTTAATAAAATTTTTAATACGTAAGCCTATAACTCTAATAAGCTAAAAATTAGTAAAATTATTACGTAACCTATATAGTAGTTTAAAGATATTTTAGTATAAGTCTTATTTTATTCTTTTAACTAATTAGTTAAGTAGAGTTTTATATAAGTAGTATATACGCGGGCTATTAGTATAATTAGTTAATAATTATAAATTTATACTTTTTTTGACACATTGAGTATGAAGGCATGCATATACTCCTCCTTTTTTAAAACCCCTTTTAGTCGCCCCGAGCCACTACAGCCACACTATTTGTTCGATTAGTATACAAATATAATATATATATAAATTAATATATTATATAATATAAATATTAGTCTAATTTCTCTTTAGCCTACTCTAAAGCCTAAATAACTTAAGAGTATAAACTCTAAAAAAGGTAAATATTTTAGTATTTCTTATAAAATATATTTTAGTAAAAAAGTAAAATAGTTTAAAGTAAAAAGCCTATAGTATTTTTAAATTATAGGTAAAAGCTTATTTAATAATATTACTTAAATTAGTAATATAGAGCTCCTCTTATTAAATAAAATAATTAGTACTCTTACTTATAAAACGCGGGGATTTATAAAAGACTATAGCCTAACTACTTAATAGAGCTAAAGGTAACGTAGATTAGATTTTAAAAATTTTATTAAACTAAGCGGTAAAAATAAAAACCTACTTAGTATTTATATATTATTAAGTTTTAATCTAGACAGCGAGCTATTATGTAATATAAAGTTTATAAATATTTTATTTAATAGCGTAAATAGCTCCTCCTAGTATAATTTTATAAATATATTTATTTTTAATATAAATCTTATATAGAAAGAGCGTAAAAAGCTTATAATTATTAATATTATAATTTAAGCCGCTATGTAGGATAGAGCCTTAAAAAAATAATATTTTAAAATAAAGCTTATATATACTATAATAAGCTCCTAAAAAAACTAGGAATATAAAAAGTAATTTTTTTATATTTATTTAGTCTACTCTTTTACTAGACTATATATAAAAAATAAAATATACTTTTTAAAAAGTAAACTTAGTAGGTAGTTACGCGTTTTAAAAATACTAAATATTTACTTCTACTTAAATAAATATTTACTTATAAATTTAATTAGAATAGTTATTTTATAATATATAAAATACGCCTTATTATTAAAAGTAAATTTTAGTTAAAAAACACGCTCTTATTAATATATACTATAATACTTATGGTATACTTCTTTTATATAACTATAGTAATTATAGTAGAGTTTAATTTAAAAATTTTATAGCTTAATATAATTAGTACATTTCTTAATATACTAATTATCCCCTTAAACCTAGTATAGTATAAACTACCTAATAACTATAAATAAAAAGGTAGTTATATAAAACTTAATTAAGCCTTATATAGCCTATATAACTTACTTATACTATAGTATAAAAAGTGTTTTAATACTTTAGCTAAGCTTAGCCTTATTTACTTAAAAAAAGAGTCTTACTTATTCTTTAATATAGATTATAAGATTTTTATACTTTTTTATATAAATAATATTTTACTTTTATATTATAAGATTTATTAGCAAGAAGCTTTTAAAATATATAATAAGCTCTTAAGAGTATATAATATAAAGGAGCGTAAAGTTATAACATAGTATTTTAAAATATAGGTAATTAAAAATTAAGAGATTAAATAATTACGCTAAGCTATAATTTATATATTAAAGAGATTATAAAGAAGTTTTAAGTAACTAATTTAGTATTTTTTTTTACTAACGACTTTACTTTTAAAAGAGCTACTTAAGAATATAGGAAAAATAATAAAAGCTAAAATTAAAATATATTAAAAGCGCGTTAAATTCATACTTTATACTACTATTATAATATAATTAGATATAGTATTTATAGTCTTAAAACTCTTTTATTTCTTAATTAATTTAAGTAAAAAATACTTTACTATAGTAGAATATATATTCGCGTTCCTTTATAGATTTTACTATTAGGTAATCTAATATAGTATATATAAGGACCTAAAACTTATAATCTATTTAAATACTTTATTTATAAATAATCTAAAGAGCAGATAATCTTTATATAGCTATATTATTATATTATTTAGTAGAGTAATTATTTAAAAAGCTATAAAATAGACGACTATTATAATATTAACTTTTTTAACACATTACAGGGGGGTGCAAAAAAAAAGCGTAATTAAAAAAGATATCTTTTTTAAAAATTTATATAAAATTAATTACTAAGTCTAAAAATACGTGAATAATACCGTTTTAAGGAGAAAATTACAGAGAAGATTATAAGTATTTTAGTTATTAGTTATAAATTACCTATAATAAATTAAAATTACCTAAATATAGCAATTTTTTTAACCCCTTTTTTAGGTTCCTATAACTTTTTAGTTAGTGAATATATTTAACTAAAAATTTAACTATACCCTTTTAGGCCTAGTATAGGTCACGTGACTAGATTTTCGAAGTATATTAGTAATCTAATAATAAAATTATATTAATTATAAAAATATTGCTAAGGCTTATATAATCACTAATTACGTGATATATTATTAATATTATAGTATATTATAATATCTTTTAACTTTTATAATCCTAGACTCCTATTTCCTTAAAATGGAGCTAAAATTCTCAAAACTTAAATCTAAAGTTAATCTTCTTTTAAAAGTAAATAATTTACCTACTTTAATTGCTATTATTTTAAATAAATTACTAAGTACTGTTTATAACGCTATAAGGCGTATTAAAGATAAAAATAATAAAAAAGTTAATAATAATAATAATATAAAAAAGGTTAAACAAGGCAGAGTAAAAAAGTTAACTTAAAGAAAAAAAAGAGTTATTAATAGGGACTTAACTAGAAGTCCTAAAAAAGAAAATAAAAAAATATTAATAGAAAATAGTCTTCCTATTGTAAAAAGGACTTTATAATACTTTTTAAAAGAAAAGGACTATTCTATTAATATAAGTAAAAAAAAACTAATAATAAACAAAGAAAACGCTAAAAAAAAATTAAAATACGCTAAAGAACAATTAAAAAATATAAAAAATATAAAATTAAATAAAATAATATTTTCTGATAAGTCAGCAATACAAAGGGGTAAAGCTAAAAGAAAATACTATAGAAAAAGGGGTAATAATAGAGTTAGAAGAGAACTGGCTGTTAGCTAATTATAAAGTAAGTTATTTTAACTTTTTAAAATTTTAAATTATATAACTTTTTATCTACTTTTAAGCTATAGTTTTAGTTTTTTAATATTATTTATATTAATTATTGTATAGCTTAAGATCTTACCCTAAAAGTTTAGGGTACAATTTAGATAGGGGGTAGAAGTAATTTAGTATTTATTAAAACACCTAATTCTTTTACTTCTTATACTAGTAAAGATTATATAAATAAAGTCCTTATACCTGAGGTTAAACCCTATATAAAAAGTGGTAAGTTTTATAATACTTTTTTACTCCTGTTTTTAATAATATAATAATATATATATATATATATTATTATATTATATTATAATTATAAACTTTATATTAATATTAATTTAGGTTGGCAATTTTAATAAGATAACGTCCCTATTTATAAAACTAGGGACGTTTTAACTTAGTTTAAAAATAATAAAATTAAACTATTTTTTTACCTAGCCTATAGTCCTGATTTAGCCCCTATAGAAAATATATAGGGTTTATTAAAATTAGGGCTAATTAAAAATAAAAAGGCTAATTTAGGTGTAGGAAATAGTTTAAATAGTATAAAGGCCTTTAAAAAAGCTACTAATAAGGAGTAGAATAAAATACCTTAAAAAGCTATTAATAATTGTATTTTATTACTCCCTAACCGTTATAAGGCGGTTATAGAAGCTAAAGACTATTATACTAAGTACTAGTAATATATTATTTACTAGTTTATTATTAAAAATGTGAAAAAGTGACTTTTATATATAATTATATAATTAATATATAAATATATAAAAATATTTAATATACTAATATAACTTCGTCTCTATTATTATATATATAAAAATAAGCAAATTTTACACCTTAAATAAAAAGTTATAATAGCCTAAAGTAGGACTCTAAAAATTTTCTATATTTACTAATTTTTTCCCCTAAACCCCTTAGTAAGCAGCCCCTGATAGGGTGAATAGAATCTTCTAGTCTTTCTCTTTAAAATACTATTTTTCTCGTATTTTTTAGCTTACTAGTTATAAAGTTATATAATTTTAAAAAAGGTATCTTTTTTAATTACGTTTTTTTTTTTGCACCCCCCTGTAAGTATGAACGTATACACATACTTCTCCTTTTTTAAAACCCCTTTTAGTCGCCCCGAGCCACTACAGCTACACTATTTATTTAATTAGTATATAAATATATATAATATTAACTACTAAAATAGAGCTCCTCGCGCTTAAGTATATAAATAATAAAATAATAGCTCTAAAGCGCTTCTTTAAAAAACTTATTTTAAATTTTAGAGCTATATAGCGTATATTCTATAATAATTAATAAATAATTAGGCTATTTATAAATAAAAATAAGCGTATAACTATTCGTTTAGACTATATAAATATATAGGATATATAATTATACTAAAAGTATATAAAAGGGAGTTTTAAAATAAAATACCTTTAAATAAGTAATATACTAGCTAATAAGTTAATAAAAGCTTTTATAGCTTAGTATTTCTAAAAATTTAAAAAGTAACTAAATTTTAAAAATATAAAAGAAAAAATTACTAAGCTAGAATTTTAAAAAAACTATATAACAGTAAAGCGCAAAGCGTATTAAATTAAATATTAAATAACTTATAGGCTACTATTTATAATAATAAATTTAAAACCCTAAAATATAAAAAAAATTATAAAATAAAAAAATTATAAAAAAAAAAATTATAAAAAAAAAAAATTATAAAATAAAAAAAATTATAAAATAAAAAAAATTATAAAATAAAAAAAATTATAAAATAAAAAAAATTATAAAATAAAAAAAATTATAAAATAAAAAAAATTATAAAAAAAAAAAAAATTATAAAATAAAAAAAATTATAAAATAAAAAAAATTATAAAATAAAAAAAATTATAAAATAAAAAAAATTATAAAATAAAAAAAATTATAAAATAACCTAATAGATAAGCTTAATAAATTAATAACTTAACTAGCTTACTAAATTTTTAAATAACTTAAGCGCCGCGTAAAGTAATCTTATTAAAAATATTATTTATAGAGTTACTGCCTAAATTTTTATTTAGCTTAATTATCTACCTAATAGCTATTTATAATTTATTAAGCTTTATATTCTATAAAATCTACGTTAATAAAGATTAAAAGAAGTAAATTAAAAAATTATATCTTATTATAAGTAAGCTTTTGTACCTTTTTACTATAGAACAACTTATAAAAGAATAAAAATAGCTTAATAATTTTTTATATATAAACAGGACTATAATAGTAAATATATAATATTTTTAAATTTTTTAGATTAAAATATTAATATATATATTAGTTTATAGCTGTATCTACTTTTATACATTTAATAATAAAAGTTTAGTTTCTTAGTATTATAATAACTTCTATTACTCTTACTAGACAAAGTACTACTTTAAATAATAAAAGTAAAATACTAAATACTTTAATTCTATAATTTATTAGTAATATTAAGTTATATAAATACTATTTAATAGTTCTAAAAACTCCTCTAATTCTAATATAAAAGAATAAATAAAGCTCTAAAAAACTATAAATAAAAAAGTCTAAAATATTTTTTATTAATATTATTCTTATCTCTATAGCGTAATAAAATTAAAAAAAATAATTAGCTTACTATCTTTATTATTTTACCTATTTTTAAATTTGCTCTTAGTTTCTATAAAATATAGTCTATTTTTTAAATCTAACTTAGTAAAACTAAGAAGTATAAGATTAAAATGAGTATAAATAGCGCCTTATATCTAAAAAGGCTAAATAAAGAAGATAGGTTAGATAAAATTAATAATTTTAAAAATCTACTTAATTTTTTTTAAGTGTTAAGCTTCCGGTCTTAACAGAGACTTAGAAGTTTTAAAGTTATAATAAGATAAGTAATATAAAATATTCTATTTTATTTAGTTATATACTAAGCTAATTATTTTTATTACTTTAGACCTGTTAGCTATTATCTCCTTATAGTTCTTATAGTTTTTATAGTCCTTATAGTTCTTATAGTCCTTATAGCCTAATTTAAAAAATTTTTTAGTATTTAGGTTTTACGTACCTACTACGCTTTTATAATATTATATATCTACAGCTCTATAATATATCTAGAGTTATTTAGCCTATCCTTATATAGAGTCTTTAAATTGCTTTACTACTTTTATATAAAATTTTTATTTATTTATAAAAGCTCTATAAGTTATTAGTCTTTATAGTAGACTCTTTAGGACTATTATTATATATTATTTTACGCCTTAAGTATTTAGTAGGTATCTAAAAGTACTAGTAATACTAGTTTTTTATTTAATCTATAGGGCGTTCTGCCTTATTATCTATATTTTAGTTAAATTTTTAATTTTTTAGCGATAGCTGTTATAACCGTATACTAGTTTTAGGTTAAATTAGGTATACTATTACGTAGTATTATACTAAAAGTTATATAAGTACTACTATTACTTTATACTAGTTATAGGAGGTTGCTTATTTTAACTTTAACTTCTTTATTATTTTTTTTTACTTACTTTATTTATAGAGTATATATATACGCTTTATAGTATACACCGTAAACTATTTATATATATATTACTAGTAAGTTATTTTACAGTATATTAGGAGTATATATATTAATTATTAAGTACCGCCGCGATGCGTATTATAGATAAATATTTTTTTATATTTTTTTTTTATAAATGCCTACTTAGTATTAGTTATAATAGTAAATACGTAAGTATAAGTTAATATAAAGTAATAAATTACTAAACTATAAAACTATTAAGTACTATTAAGTAATTATTACGTGCCTATCTTAGTACTATTTTTTTTAATTAGACTTAGCGTAGTACCTTTAAGAGCCGGTTATTAGGTCTTATAGTATATACAGTACTTTTCTTCCTAATTAAGTAGTTACTAATAGTAACTTTATTATATAAAAAAAAAAAAAAAAAAAAGTGTTAAGCTTCTTGTATAGTACTTAGGTACTTAGAGAATAGCTAATAAATAACTATTATAAAATATAATATAGGCGTAAAAATAATAGGCTTATTAAAATTACTAACTAGTAAATTAAAAAAATTATTTTTTAGAGTTTAAAGAGGCTGCAGAATTTCTTCTACCTTAAAAATAAATAAATATAAAAATGCAGGAGATTCTTAAGCTTATAATAGTAAAAAAAATTTTTTTAAATGTTAAAAGATTTACGGAACTTCTTAATTAGAAAATATAAATATATCTTTTTATATTAAAAACGTAAAATACTTTTTTTAAGCTTATAATAGTAATATATTTTTTTATAAAAAGAATAAAAAAGCTTCTAAATATTATAGTATAATAATTTTTAGTTAAGTTATAAAATTTTTTAACTAAAGCTAAATAGTATTTTAGTTCTACTAAGCTACCTATTAGTAGAGTAGCATAGTAGATAAGTGTTTAGAAATATTTTAGATTCGCAAAATTCTTTAAATTTTTATTATTATTTTTTATATTAGGCATTTAATTCCTTTTCTTATTATAGTATTCTTTAAATATACTTATTTTATTAATAAAAAGTAAAGTTTTTAAAAGTATAGGATACTACTAAAAAATTAATATAAAACTGCGGGAAGCTAAAATCTCTAGTATAGAATATATAATATTTAAAGGTATTTTAAACTAAATTACTATCTAAATTTAGATAAGATAAAAATTTATTTTTAAATAGGCTTAGCGTAACAAACTAGGTCTAATTAGGTAATAAACTAGTAATATAATATAACTATTTAGTAATATAATTTATATATTAGTTTAAAAATTAAAGACCTAGATATTAGTTTACTTAGAAAATAAAACACTTTCCTTAAATAGTTAGGTAGTCTTAATTAAAGGCTTATTTAAAAAAAAAAAAAACTACCTATTATCTATACGCTTTTTAATAATAATTTTTTTCTTTTTTACTTTCTTTTTACAGAGCGTAATTATAGGCTAAAAAATAGTATAAAATAAAGTGCTAGAATTTATATAGTCGTTCGGCTATTATAATTTAATATATAGTATATAGTGTATATAACGTCTAGAGAAAAGTGTAAGCAGCTATCTAGCGTAGTAGACTACTAGTTATACTTTTTCTATTATCCTATATATATAGTAGCGGGGGCGCTAGTGTATATTAATACCCTATAGTATACTGTAAATATGTTACCTCTTTTTTTTTTTTATAAATAGATATCTAGTACTAAGTTAAAAGGTAACACTTACTTATATATTACTATTTTAACTTATTATAACTAAGTATAATAAACACGTCTTTAGCGTAACGCGTTAATATATAATTATACGCTATTTATTTTCTATTATTATATCTAGAATATTGTAGAGCTGTTTTGCAGGAACCCCTATAGTAACTAGTAGTTATTTTTTTTAAAATAAAAGTACTACGCTAAAAGCGTAGCTTTATTTAAAAAAAAAAAAAAAAAAAGTGCTAGAAGTTATAAAACTAGATCCTATTAGCTCTTTACTAATTTTAGTATACTTAAGATACTTAAAATACTAATTACTATTAGTTATATTTAGGCTCTTAACTATTATATTAAAATAGGTATTAGAAAACTTCGCTTAAAACTAATAAATAAAATGTAGTAGAGTTTTTAAGAGAAAAAATTAAAAATTAGAAATCTAAAAAAATTAAAAATAGTATTATAAATTACTATAGCTATAATAGTAGTAATATAAATAATTAATTTATAATATTTATAATATTAGAGGAGCTTAAGAAGCTATTAAAAAAAAAGCCTAAATAAAAAAGCTTATATACAATATAAACGGTACGAAAAAGTATATAAATAATAATAATAAGTAAAAAAAAGTAAGAATTATTTTAAAAAAGTTAGTAGAAAAATTATATAAATACTATTTATATTACTAAACGCTAGCGTATTTACTATATTTAGTCTTTTACTATAAAACTCTATTATTTTAGCAACGCTACCTACTAAAAGTCTACTTAAAAATACTTTTTTAAAATTAATTTTACAGCTACTATAAGCTTAAAAAAAATTAATTTTAGGCCGCTTAGATAGTTAAACTATTTTAATTAACTTAACTAGGGGGTATATTATAAAAAGATATTTTAGAGTTTATATTACTAGACTAATACTTATTTATTTAATTATTATTATTCTTCTAAATAAAGGCATGCATATACTCCTCCTTTTTTAAAACCCCTTTTGGTCGCCCCGAGCCACCACAGCCACACTATTTGTTCGATTAGTATACAAATATATAAATATATATTATTCTTCTTATTAAACTGTCCTTTTATTATTAGTAAGTTAATTATATAATTATTAAAAGCTTAGCTCCGGCAGCTATTTAATAGTTACTTTTAAGGTTATGAAATATAACTAACTACGCCGCCTACTAATTAATTTATAATACCTTAAGTACTATTACTTATATCTATTACTTTCTATATTTTATAAGCTTTTATATCTCTAAATATATTAACTCTATACAGCTGCCCCTTTTATTATTTATTATTTTTTATTATTTATTCTTTATACTCTGCGCTTAGTATTTAGAATAAAATACTTAAAATAACTTTATTACTTTTAACTCTAACTTCGCCTTTACCTTTATTTTTACTTATATAATAACCTTTACAACTTTCTAAATTCTAGTAATACTTTTTTTATTAGTTATTATTTATAGTATCTTATTCTTAATTTACCTATTATTTTAATATTAATTAATAGTATTGTAGAGGCTCTATTTAATTAAATTTATCTATACTTATATCTATATTTATACGTATTTAGTTTTTTTATTCTCTAAATCTTATTCTACTATTTTTTAGAGTTATAGTAGTTTAAACGCTTTTAAAATTTTTATATAAATAATATCTACGACGCGGTATACCTTAATATTAAAAATAGTTTAGTAAATAATTAGATTATACTTACTTAGCTACTAGGTATTTAACTACTAAGTAATTTTTTTACTAAATATTAGTCCCGATTCCTTTTATAGTTATTATAATATTAACTTATATATAAGATAGATTTTTATACAGAATACCTAGAACTATATAAGCTTTAATAGATTTAGCCTACTATATATAACGTACTATAGTATATATTAGCTGCTAATTTTTAGCTACTGTAATAATAAGGTAATTATAATAGTAAAAACTATTATAAAGAACGTATTATATAAAATAGCTATATTCTACCTTATAGTAATATACTTTTAATATAATATTTTTATTAAACTTTATTATCTTTTTTATTAAAACTTTTTTAGTAGAAGCGTATATACTACTATTAGTTATAGTATAGCTAGTAGTTTATTAGTTTTAGCGTAGCGCCTTTATTATTATTTTTTTATACGCCTCCTTGTATCTATATATATAGTAAAAATATATATATCTTTATACTATTATTTTACTTTTAGGCTAGCCTACATTCTTTTTAACTTACTTTTAATAATTATTATTATATTACTAGTTTATAAAACTTTTTAAAATAAAAGATTTTTTTTTATATATATATAATACGGCTCTCTAGCGCTTTCTTTTATAAAAGTAGTCCTAATTTTTTAATTTTAGAAACTAGTAATGTCTAATTTATTTTTCCTCTATATCTGTTTTTAGGCAGTATTTATTATTTTACCTTATTTTAAAATAAATAACTTTATTTTTTATATATTTTAGAAATTATAGAAATTATACTTTTTTTAACTTTTTTATGCTCTATAATCTAGTAGCCTATTTTAGTATTTACTAAAATAGATTTATTTTTTTAAAATTTATTTTTTAAAATAATAGTTTTTATTATTTATTTATTTACTATTTCTATTATAGAATCCATAGGTCTTACTTATAATATATATTTATAGCGCTTTAATAAAAGTTAGTTTTATATATATATATATATAGATTATACTTTTATAACTATAAAAGTTTTAATATAATATTATAATTACTATTTACTAATATATTAAAGATAATTTTTTTAAATTAATAGAGCTTAAAATATATTATAGCTTTATATTTAATATATAGTAGTTTTAGTATTAGGTTTTTATTCGCGATATAAAGTATATAAAATTAATTTTTAAGTTTTTATTAAACATTTATGTTTTTAATTACTTATTATAATACATAATTCTCTTATACTTTTAACTTTAGTATTACTTTTATCTATTTTTCTTTAAGTTTTATTAAAAGTTTAATTAGTAAAGTACTATTTAGCGTACTTAGCTTTCTTTAAACTTTTTTAGTTTATTTATTAGTCTAAAAAAAACTTTTTAGAGTTAATTATTTACTTTTTAGAATATACCTCTGCTTTACTAAACTTATAAAAATATTTACTTAGTATATATCTAATATATTTAAAATATAGGTAAGTTTACTAGTATTTTTAGATATACTTTTTATTAATTTTTATATTTATTACTATATAATCTCCGTTAAAGTAGTTAAAAAATATCTTTTATCTATTTATCCTATAAGTACTAGTTATAGTTATTAATTAGATAATTAAACTATATTTATCTATATTAGGATTTAAAGTTTAAAAAATAATAATTTTATTTTATAGCGTAATATACTATATATATGTCTATTTTATATAGTTATTATTTTAGTGTATAATATATTAGATTTTAGTAGTTTAAGTTATACTCTAGTTTATAGCTAAGATTCTTATTTAAATAGTATTAATAATTTATTTTCTTTTAGTATACTATATCTACTTATTTCTAATTTTCTATTAAAACTAGTTTAATTTTTTTAAGCTAGTAGTAGTCTAGCCTAAGTAAAAAATTATTTTTTTAGTTATATTTTTATTTTATAATTAGTATTCCTCTTAGAAATTCTATATATTAATCCTTAATTTTTTTTTCTTTTCTATATAAGTACGGTGTCGGCTCTTTTAGTAGTAAAAAGTTTTTTTTATTTTTTTTATTTTTAGAGTTCTTATAATGTCTAAAGTTAAATAAATTATTTTATTTTTTAGTTTTATTAAAATTAAGTTTACTAATACTATTAGTAATAATCTATATATTATATTTTATATCTCTTTTTTAAGCGTTTAGTATATTTAATTACCTTTTAACCTTATTTTTTAACTTATACTTTTTAGTAATATAGCCCGGTTTACTATAGATAAAATAAATATATCTTCCCTTTTTAAGGTTATTCTTAGACTGACGAATAGGTCTCTATATCGAAATCTTAAAAACTATAATAACTTTTTTAATACTAGCCTAATTAGGAAGCTTTATAGCTAGTTTTATAGTTTTAATCTAACTCTATATTTTACTAATAGAAAGTTTTTTTTTTCTTTTTTAGTTAAAGAGATATTTTAGATCAGAGTAAAATATAAAAATCTAACTTTTAGTAAAGTAAATTAGCTAATAACTTTTTATTTATTAGACTTAGAGAAAGACTTTCTATTTATAAAATATAGATCTAGATTAGAACTATAAAACTAGCTATTAAACTTCCTAATTAGGCTAGTATTAAAGGAGTTATTATAGTTTTTAAAATCCTAATACAGAGACCTATTCGCCACACTAGTTATTCTTAAGGGTAGACTTATAAAAGCCTAATCCCTTTTCTATCTTTTTAATAAGAGTATTAAACTTTTTCGACACATTAAGCATAAAGGTATATATATACTCCTCCTTTTTTAAACCCCTTTTAGTCGCCCTAAGTTACTACAGCCACACTTTTTATTCGATTAATATATAAATATATAAGAGTATTAAAATTTATTAGTTAGTATCTATAAGAATTTCTATTTTATAAACTAGCGTAATCCTTATTATAACTAGTTTATTTACTTAGTTTACTATAACTAAACTAGTTTCTTCTCTTATACTAAAATATTTAATTAAGGTTATACTATTTTACGTTAATTTAAATAGACTTATTATATAATTTTTAAGGACTAGTAATAGAGGTTTTACTATATAAAGGTTTTTTTTTTATACTTTACTTAAGCCTCTATTTATATAACGTTATTAAGAGTATATTTTCCTATTTTAGTTATACTACGTAGTACTTAAATTTTATAGTATATTTTAATACTAAATAGATTTACTTTAGTCTTTAAATAGCTCGTTTAGCTAGCGGTATTTAGTTAATAATTTTAAAAAATTATTTAAAGTTTTCTTTAAAAGTATAATAGTCCTTAATTATTTTATTAATTTAGTTTTTTTTTAAGTTCTTTTTTACTATATAAGTACTTATATAAGATTAAATTTATTTTATAACTTTTCCTTGTATATACGTAGTAGTAAAAAAAAAATTTTTTTATCTTTACTATAGCGAAGTAAAAGTATAAGTCTAGTTAAAATAGTTAATAGTCTAGTTTACTTTTATTTCTATTATATAGATCTAGTAGTATAGTTTTATTATATAAATCGCGTACTATAGTAAACTCCTTAAAACTACTTATATTAAGAATATTTAAAGTGTTAAAATCCTTACGGGCTTAGGGTTAGTTTTTAAATAAAAGTAGTATTAATTTTAAAAAAAAGTTTATTACTGTATAAACTAAGTAATAAGGTTAGTATTAATATTATAAGATACTAAATTAATAAGAGCCTAAGTAATCTAAATAATAAATTAAGAATAGGTTAAATATAAGTTTTAAAAACTTAGTTTTTACGTTTTTATATAGATGTAGTAATAAACTTAATAAACCTCTATTATATTTATTAATAGACTTATTAAGAGTCTATTAATAGATCTACTAAAAGTTTATTAATAAATATAATAGATTTTTATTATATCTATTAGTTACGTAACTTTTTTATTAGGCTCTTTTTATTAGCCTATAGAAGTCCCGTGCACCGTTAAACTAAATACCTAAATACTAATTATAATATTTTACTCCTTAAAAAAATTTATAAAAAGTTAATTTATTTTATAGTAATATACTAGGTATAGTCTTTAGTATTATAAATTATAATAAAAGAGAAAATATTACTATTAGTATTAGTAAAAATATAGAAGTAAATATAGAGGTAAATATAGAGGTAAATAAAAAAATAAAAATATAGTTTTTAAATAAACATAAATCTAATAGATATATATATTTATATACTAATCGAATAAATAGTGTGGCTGTAGTGGCTTGGGGTGACTAAAAGGGGTTTTAAAAAAGGAGGAGTATGTATATACCTTTATTCTAATAAATATATTATAATTTACTATAATAGAGCTTATAGAATAGTAATTAAAAAAAATATTAAAATTAAAATTTTTAACTATTTTAATTATATAGTATTATTTTATAGTACGTTAAAAGGAATTACGTAGTTTTACTATCGTTAAAGCTTCGGGCCAGCAATTACGCAACCGGCTTATCTTTGACTTATCTTAACTTATAAGATAGGTAGCGGACTAGCTATAGCCTCTATATAGTAGTAGCTAAACTAAGCTTAAAGTATATTCCTATACAGGCGTTAAGGTAGGTGTACGTACTCTTAGTTACTCTATAAAACTAGCGGCTTTTTAGACTATAACAAAAAATTGCCGTATTTTCTATCGTCGTATTATAACGGGATAACTTTATATCCCTGTTAAATATACTAAACATAATAAAAGCTTTGCAGTTTAGATTCTAACTACAGCTTACGTTTCATTATTGCAGTAACACCCGCTCTACATCCCATCTCCCTACTCCGCATTCCTCGCATCCGCCACCACACTTGCCCATACCCCCTCCCCATCCACTTCCCCACCTCCATACCGGCTCTCGAATGCCAGCATCCCCAGACTCCCAAGAAACGGCCTCACCACTCTATCAACCAGCTCTCCCCTCGACATCTCCACCACCTCTGCTCCCTCCTCCTTCTCCAGCGTCTCAATCAGCGGATCCAGGAACAGCCTCCGCTTACTCTCTCCATCATTGCCATCATTCATCTGCGCATGCAGCGGCCTCGATGTCGACGAGCCAGACGCCTGCAGCACCTCTGCGATCTCGTCTGATAGCGAGGAAGGATAAGTGGAAGAAGAGGGCTTGTACACCGCGTCAATGGTGTCGCAGATGTACAACCACTCTATGAGCTGGAAGTCATCGGGGTCGAGGACGACCAGTTCGTCTAGTAACTTGCAGGCCTGGATGATGCCCGCGTTGTTGTAGTGCTCTTTATTCTGCGCTTCAGGCAGCAAGCTCGATAGCGCCGATGTCAATTCACTATTGATAGTGGGCCAGAGTGGAGCGAGGTGGATAGACGACGTCTTCAGGATAATCGCGCGGAGCAGGATAAGAACGTCTGCGCGAGTGATGGAGGACGGGGACGAGGCGGGTGTTGAGGATAAGAGTTCCACAATCTTCTCCATGATTTGCGGGAGGTTGGGCGTGAATGCGTCTTCGACACTCGCGAGAACGAGGAGCGCGATGCGGCGGAGGATGAGTTGGGTCTTGCGGTCTGCTTCGTGGCGCGCGGAGGAGGCGCCTACGCCGAACATTATGCCTGCTGTTGTGGGCGCCGATAGCCTGGATAAGAGCTCTGGGAGGCGGTCTTTGTCAGACTGAGCCCACTGTGCCAGTATAGGCAACCAGGAGTCTTTCAGCAAGGCTAAGGGTGTATTGAAGAAGCGGGAGTCGTTGAACGCGTCGTAGAGCTCTTTCTTCCAGAATTTGTTCCCTTGTGCGACTCGGGCGAGGGCTTGGAGGAGGTCTAAGATGCCCTTTGAAACGTTTTCAGGGAAAACCTTGGTGCGTAAAGTTGGGCCTATAACGGAAGTCGCGATGTTGGTCACAACAGTCGTGACGCGTTCATTTTCAACAAGGATGATAGGAAGGTGTGGGACGATGGCGTTCAACACAGAAACCACGTCTGTTGCTCTCTTTTGTGAGAGACTTCCATTGGTGGCAGCCGAAGACTTTTCCATGCTTTTGAGTTGACTCGGGTCCTGAAGGAAACCCATCGAACGGGTGGTAAAGACTGCGGTCAAGATGCGTTGGAAGATGTCCTATGCATGTGTTAGTATCTACCATTAGAAGATGCTGTTTTACGTACTGCTAGCTCTTTCCTCATCTTTCGCTGCTCTCCAAAGTTGGTATTGTCAACCTTCTGTCCAATGACTGCAGTAAACTCAAGGAGCAGCGGCAAAATTTGTCGATGAGGAAGCGGGTTTGCGAGCACGTCGCGCAGAAACAGCGAGCAATCCTGCCATATCTCGTCCATAGCGTCATCCTCCAAAGACTTGGTGTAATCAACCAGGAAAGCAACAAGATCCGCATCTCTAAGGTCGGATGTCAAGGTAGACATGCGATTAGGATCAAGCGCGTTGGGATTCGTGCGACTATACACTGCGTTGAAAATCGCCGGAATGGTATGTTTCGGTTTCGATCCATTCAAAACGTTAAGAAGACCAATGATGGCAGCCGCCTGCGTATCATTTTTTGACGAATTTGACCATACTGCAGCAAGTGTTTCCAGGCACTCCAGTGCTTCAGCGGCAAACAAGTGCTCTAATATCCGCCTGGCTCGGTTGCGCATGCGCAAAGATGTATATCCAAACGAGGAAGCTGATGTTGAGTCTTGCTGCCCGTCGTTCTGCGCGTAGCCTCCCCACGACCATATAGCAAAACATATACGTACAGTGTCTTGAAAACAAAGCAGCACAGTCAGCCTGCTGTTAGCAGTTGGTGTGCGTGTTTGATGTGCCTCTGATGAGAAGACTCCTGACACCATGTTGCCGAAAAAGCCTTGTGGTTGCTCTGGAGATTTATTTGCCACAGACTTGGTCTCCTGAACCATAAGTCGGTCGTGTGCTCTAGCAAGTAGATGTTCCAGACCGTTAATAAGCGAGATGAGTGTTGACTCGGGAGAAATCTCATCAATAATGTTTTTGGTACAGAATATGCCTTTCAGCTGTTCAAAGGTTTTGCGAATCTCCTTGCAGAAACATTCCACCAAAGGAAGTAGATTCTGGAAAATGGCATCTGCAAAGAGCGGAAGTACCTCCACCAAAAAGTTGACCCAGTCGTCTAACACGAGCCGACTTGAAGACGAAGAGAAGCCGTACTTGATCGTGTCCACTAGTTGAGGCGGCGGTGGGATAGGAGGAGGCTCAGTATCTACTGAATCTGGGTTCGTAGCCAAGGACAACCTGGGTTTATGAGATGCAGAGCTCTGCACTCTCTGTTCTGGTGGTTGGTCTTCGCTTGGTCGAACGATACGCAAATGCAAAGCGAGAAGTGAAGCACCGAGTAGGAGGCTCTGCAAAGACGGGCTAGCCGATCTAAGACGAGCCATGAGAGGGATTTCTAGCTCCAGATCCCGCAAAGCGGGTGCGAAGGGACTGCCATAGATCTGCAAGACAATGTCAACAGATACGCGGTACAACTCCTGTAGGTGTGTTGTTTCGCTCGCAGCTGTTGTATGGATATCTAGTGACAGGGTCCTCAAACACGTTCTGACAATCCATTCCTGCAGGGATACCCTGGGCGTTGCTTCATTGAGTTGTGGAGCTGCTTCTTGGGCTAGCGTAGCCCAAGTGTACTGCGAAGGTCGCTTTAGAATGTTTTGTATATGCCTTAAGAAGTATAGACACTCCTTGCTGTCGTCTGCCCTGTTCCGCGAGATTTCTGACTGTGGCGCCGTACCAGGAGCGAGGCTGTCAGAGGAGGACAAGCAGTAAAGCGACTGCAAACGAGTAATTACGGCTTCGAAAACTTTGTTAAGGGTGGGAACATCCTGAAGCCAAGCATTGACAACGGCGGCTGCATCCGTTCCTTCATCGCTGAGCAGATCAAGAAGGAGCAGTAACGGCCTCATGAGAACAGAGTGGAAGCTGACCTCCTGGGTTGCAAGATTAGAGGGACTCATCGCGCTCACCCGCCGTGTCAGAGTACTGCGCCTCTCCGATTGCAAGCTGAGCTCATATATAGTGTGCGTCCAGATGACCGCAAACCGACGACTTGCATCAGCAGCTGCAAGACTAGATGTTCCTTCGAGCGTGTTGTGAGTCAATATTGAAGACAAAGCCGCCTCTACTACGCGATTCGAAGGTGACATGTTATGTAATTGCAGTATACACCTCACCGCTTCTACGTGATGTTTCGGCATCAGTGGTGACAGATACTGCCAGAAGGCAGCTACCAAGGGGTGGACGAGCTCCGCAATTTGGGACTCGCTGACATACGGATCCGAAGGTCTTGCAATCTGCAAGGCCGTGAGAACGGTGGTGATAGCACTCAAACGTGAGAAAGGTAATTGATGCTTGCCCGTAGTCGACTGCGCGGAGAGGACATGCTGAATAACAGTGAACGGTTCCATACCGTTCAGCACCTCAAATTGTTGTACCTTTACAATCACGTTGGCCAAGATTTTGGAGGGCATTTCTGCTGAAATCTCGGGGTGGCGTTGGACGAGTGCCAGAAACATTCGTGTTGACTCCTCAAGGATCAAGTGTCCAATCTGAGCGGTCGTAAACGGAGGATCCGCCACATCCAAGCTTCCTTGCGACTCCTCATAGAACGCTTGGATTTTCTCCAGGGCTACATCCTTGGTTGTACCATTACTATGCTTGCTACCGTCGTCAATTTGCCTTCCCTGGATCGCCCGATCAGGTACGATCTGAACAAGGGAGTCAATGATTTCGAGAGCGAGGCCCACGAGCTCTTGATCCTGTCCTGGTAACTCCGACTCTCTGCCGACAACAGTATTGAGAGCCCAAAGTGCAGAGAGGATCATCAGTGGCACGTGATGAAGTAGCATGTCTTCCTCTTTGAGATTGAAGCGCGACAAAATAAATTTGGCCAATCGCATCTGTCGAAATGCATCTCGTCGATCTGATCTTTCTGAGTCGAGCGCAGAGGTCACCAGCTGGACCAATTTGCCCCATATGAGACCACTGTCAACACCGTCGAAGAACGTGCTTGCACTTCGCAGCACTTCGTCGACCTGGGCCTTCGAAGCTGCTTCACTATATGTCTGAATGCTCTGCAGTGCAGGAAGAAAGATCTCTGGCACAATCAACCCTCCGACTTCCCAGCGATCCATCAGAGACAGACAGACACGAAATGGCTTTGCACGTTCTGCGGGAAGTTTGGTAGGCCGATTGATCATGTTCAACACGCTATGAGTCAGCGCTTCAAGGCCAAATTGCGAGAAGTAGGCAGCATGGTAGGCTGATGGATCCGATGCTGCGCTATGTTTGTCTTGGGCCGGCGATGCAACAACTTCGTTGCCGTCAGCGCTAGCAGCGGGCTCTGGGCCGAGAAACCAAGCCCACAGCCTTCGATTCAGGCTCATGTCTCTCCGCGAAACAACTCCAGCGGCTGCGGCCACTATGCGCTCTCGATCTTCTTTGCCGATGCGGTCTTGCAATACGGGCGAGTCCAGAGGCAGGTGCGTGACGAGCAGATCGAGGAAGCCTCGTTGTATCAATAGCTGGGCATCGGAGAGGCCAGCCTCAAAACATCGTATAAGCAGTCCAGGCTCTGGCGAGATGGCGGCTTCGGCCTCAACTGGAAGCCCTTCGTACTGCGGACCGGATTGGGACGCCAGCGACGCACGCCGTTGAGGAAGGTGAAATTTGGGCAAGCGCCGCACTAGGTAGGCAAGAGCACCCTGCCTCCGAGAGGCATTCGTTATGGTTGCCAGGAAGAGACATTGCCAGAAGTGTGATGACCCAGCCTCAGTTTTGGCATCGGCCATTTCATCCGAGCCATTCCTTACAGCCTCGCGCAACTTGTCGAGAGCTGATACCATGTGCTCGAAGTCTTCGCTGGTCTCGTCTTCCAGGCCGGGTAGCAGAGAGAGAATAACGGCCTTGAGCGCTGGGCGCAGCGCCGAGCCATCTAGCTTCAGTATGTGGCTCTCGTATACGGACAGGAAGAGCGGGCGAACTGAAAGCGAGGCAAAAGAGAGGACCGAGGAGAGGCCTGGAAAGTAGAGGTTCAGGTCACGGGCAAGTGCATCTTTCTGGGCTCCGGTCAGCAGTTGCGGACCGCGGGATGGAAGTGGCGCATACACCGATGGTGGCGAAAAGATACGAGTAGACTTCGAGAGCCTTCTGGTGCACGCCGGAGGGTAATGTTGGATTCAAGCACTGCGCTAATCGGAGTGCCACTGCATCGCTATGGGGAATTACCGTCGTCTCGGAAGGGCGAGACTGCAGGGCCTGGAGCACAACCGTATGAGCACAATTCCTCCACAATGCTGGACGGACATATTGACCTTCAAGAGCCTTCCTAGAAACGAAATATAATCGGCCCATTCCTGCTGTGCCGGGTCCCACAGTGCGAGTGCGCGTTCGACGCCAGCGGCATAACGGCGGAAGCCCTTGTCCTTCTTCTGCAACGCTGCCAAGCTTCAGTAAGGTCGCATGGGCATATCCGGCTTCTGCTACGACGTACCGTCCTCTTGGTGGTTGCGCGTTACGCGGGGCGATGGTGAAGAGCGACCAGAGCCCGTTGGCGGGAAGAGCTGGAGGTTAGCAGATGGATCATGAGCCATGCTGGGCCAGGCAGTAGCGGCGATGTCGGTGGATGGGATGCAGCACGCTGGACATGCTGGCTGGGGCACTGAGCGCGTGATGGTTGCGTCTGCCTGTTGGTGGACGAGCTTCGAACATGGTCGCGCCTTCCTGCTGCGAACGCTCGGCAAACGTTTCTCCGGCGCTGCTTCCCGACGCGGATGCTTCAACCCTCACGGCGACGCGACCCCACAGCGCTCCGCATCCCGCAGTTTTCCCGCATATGCAGCCTAGCCATGGACCACCATGCACCCGTATGCTATGCTTCGCCGCCGTGTGCGGACAGAGATGCTAACACCAGCAGCCCGCACCCGACCCTCCCGATCCACCAGCATGGGAGCCGCCCGCACACCACCATCCAATACATCACGATCCTCCACCAGGCCACCACGACCCTCCGCCAGGTCGTCATGATCCCCCCGGCTACCATGACGGGCCAGATGCGCCGCCTCCTTCCTACGACGACGCCACGAATCCGCTGTTGGGCGGAGTACCACCTACGTATAGCTACTACGGCACATGGCAAGAGCGAGATGACTCATCCACGGCAAGCACCGAGTTGGAGACCTCGGACACGGGGCTGCACGAATGGGTCGGCAACTTTGTGGTTGTCTCCTTCTTTGTTGCCATCATATACGGCTTTTGGTCCATGCTTCACAACCCCCCAGACGGCTTGAACCCCTTTCCAGGCTTTGGCCCACATGGCCGTTCCCGTCCTGGATGAGCACGGCCTTCGTCATACGACACCTACTCGAGTGCTTTTTTGATGCGATATCATTCTTGAAGGCGAATACTGATTCCCGGCCGAGACACCTCAGGCTAAATCGTACACTTTCGCCCACCCTTCGGATCCTAATATATTCCTGAGATGTGGACTAAATCACGCGCATTTCAATTAGGCTTCTACGCATACTGGCGTGCAAAGCAAGATGAGCTGACCAAGACGAGGCCATACTATGTGTGCACATATCTTCGTACGTACAATATGACGCGCCGGGCAATCTACAAGCTGGAGCTTGTTAGGATGATATTCGATCTGCATCATCCCACCAATGTGCTACCATTCTTCTGGCTTCTTGTTAATCAGGCCTGTTTGATATCGGTGCAGTATACTCCATCCAAACCGCCTGGCAACGATACAACCAATCAATAATTTGCCTGTCCGACTGCCGGGCGTACTCTGCATTCCGTGCGTACGAGCGAACAGATCGTCTTCCACCAAACGACATGGCGCAGGTGGTTGCGTTCCCAGCGGCACCACTTAATGGAAGTCTGCAGGTCAACCTTACGAATCTTTGACACCACCTGCCATGCGCAGGTACCGTTTGGTCCAGTTTAGCTGCAGCCACCATCAGCCCTACGTGGCCATTATTTCAGCTGACCAATAAAACCCGGGTAGCTCCACACTACGAGCGTCACCGCTTTCGCAGGGCGATTTGGCGCCATAATATTCCGAAGAGTCACCGCTAAGTGCGGTACAAATTTCCAAAAGTGTCTACACCAACTGTGGGTCGATCGTTACGGCGCAACTCTGCCACAGCAATTGACTGTTGACACGGTTGTCAATGCAAGTAATGCGGATCATCAGGTATGACCACCATACGTGACTAGCTTACTTCCAAGCATCCTGTCACACCGTTAAAATGGTCGCACCGAAGCTCGTGGGACTTGCCGAGATTCGACCATATCCAAGAGGGGCTGTTTCCACAAGCCATGCAAGTTATGTGAGCATACCGAAGCATTGAAAATACTCCAGATCCACTATGAATCGATACCCTTCTATTGTTCCATCGTTTAGCAACGGCCAGAATTTGCTGCTACATGCAGCATAGCAAGGCCAACACTGGTACCCTAAGGGTTTTTTGTTTTTTCTTGGGGGGGGGGGGGGGGGGGGGGGGCCCAACCCCCCTTATTTTATTTTT
>JASEKS010000285.1:0-134703 GCA_030770415.1 Pleoardoris graminearum
TCTACTAGTCTTTCTCTTTAAAATGCTATTTTTCTTGTATTTTTTAGCTTACTAATTAAACAGTTATATAACTTTAAAAAAGGTAATTTTTTTGAGTACTCTTTTTTTGTTGCACCCCCCTGTATAATTTATTTAAACACTTTATTTATAAATAATTTAAAAAGTAAATAATCTTTATATAATTATATTATTATATTATTTAGAGGTATAATTATTTAAAAAACTATAAAATAGGCTACTATTATAATATTAACTACTAAAGCGAGGCTCCTCGTCCTTAAATATATAAATAAAAAAATAATAACTCGAAAACGCTTTTTTAAAAAATTTATTTTAAATTTTAAAGCTATATAGCGTATATTCTATAATAATTAGTAAATAATTAGGCTAGTTATAGGTAAAAATAAGCGTATAACTACCTATTTACGTTATATAGATATACAGAATATATAACTATACTAAAAGTATTTAAAAAAAAGTTTTAAAATTAAATTTCTTTAAATAAGTAATATACTAACTAATAGATTAATAAAAGCTCTTATAGCTTAATAATTTTAAAAATTTAAAAAGTAACTAAATTTTAAAGATATAAAAGTAAAAATTACTAAACTAGAATTTTAAAAAATTATATAATAATAAAGCGTAAAGTGCTTTAAATTAAATATTAAATAGCTTATTAGCTATTATATATAATAAATAATTTAAAATCGCACTACTTAGAAAAATTTTATAATAAAAAAGTAAATAAAATAATAAAATAATAAAAATTATATAATAATCTTAATAGAGAAGTTTAATAAATTAATAATTTTACTAGCTTACTAAACTTTTAAATAGCTTAAGTGCGGTGTAAAGTAATTTTATTAAAAATATTATTTATAAGATTACTACCTAAATGTTTATTTAGTTTAATTATTTACCTAATAGTAGTCTATAATTTATTAAGCTATATAGTTTATAAGATATATATTAGTAAAAATTAAAAAAAGGAGATTAAAACGATTATACCTTTTTATAAATAAGCTCTTTTACTTTCTTGCTATAGAGCGGTTTATAATAGAATAAAAAATACTTAGTAATTTTATATATATATATAAAACTATAATAGTAAATATATAATTTTTTTAAATTATCTAAATTAAGATATTAATATATATATTAGTTTATAGTTATATCTGCTCTTATACGTCTAGTAATAGAAACTTAGCTTTTTAATATTATAATAGTTACTATTACTTTTCCTAAATAAAGCACTATCTAAATAATAAAAGTAAAATACTAAGTACTTTAATTTTATAATTTATTAGTAATATTAAGCTATATAAATACTATCTAATACTTTCCTAACTTTTTTAATTTTAATATAAAAGAATAAATAGAGTTTTAGAAATCTATATATTAAAAATCTTAAAATATTTTTTATTAATATTATTTTTATTTTTATAGCGCGATAATATTTATAAAGTAAATAATTTACTATTTTTATTTTTTTAGTATTTTTAAATTTACTCTTATTTACTATAAGCCGTAGCCTATTTTTTAAATCTGATCTAGTAGAGTTTAAAAAAACTAAATTAAAAAAAGCGTAAATAGCGCTCTACGCTTAAAAAAGCTATATAAAAAAAATAAACTAAATAAAATTAATAATTTTAAAAATCTACTAAATTTTTTATTAGTATTAAACTTTCTATACAGTATTTAGGTATTTAGAAATTAGTTAATAGATAGCTATTATAGAGCGTAATATAGGTATTAGACTAAAAAAATTATTAAAATTACTAAGTAGTAAATTAGAGAGATTATTTTTTAGAGCTTAAAAAGGCTATAAAGTTTTTTAAACTAAAAAAGCGTATAATTTATTTATTAGAGATAAAAGATAATTTTTTTAAGTTTATAATAGCGGAGGGAAAATATTTTCTAAAAATAAAAGAAGTAGGAGAACTTCTTAAACTAAAAAATTAAAAACTAAAATAAATAAAAATCTTTTAATTAAGAGACGCGGGCGGATCTACTTATATTAAAAAAATAAAATATTTTTTTAAGCTTATAATAGTAGTATATTACTCTATAAATAAAAGTAGAGAAGCTTCTAAATATTATAGTATAAAAATTTTTAACTAAGTTATAAGAATTTTTAACTAAAATTAAATAGCGTCTTAACTTCATTAAGCTATTTATTATTTACGCGCTTTATAATACTTATTTTTTTTCTTTTTTATCTACTTCTTATAGAGCGCAATTATAGGCTAAAGAATAGTATAAAATAAAATACTAAAAATTAGAGGACTAGACCCTATTAGCTTTTTACTAATTTTAGTATACTTAAGATACTTAAAATACTAATTACTTTTAGTTATATTTAGGCTACTAACTATTATACTAAAAAAGGGATTAGTAAACTTTGTGTTAACTTATCAAATAGAGATTAGCAGAGTTTTTAAAAAAAGAAATTAAAAATTAAAAATCTAGAAAAATCCTAAAAAGTAAAAAAAAAAAAAAAAAATTATAGCTTACTATAGCTATAGAAGTAATAATATAAATAGCTAATTTACTTTTTTTATAGTAATTAGGGAGCTTAAAAAGCTATTAAAAGAGAAAAAGTTAAATTAAGAAGCTAAAATATAAAACAAATAGTATAAGAACGTATAAAAGTAATAATAAAAAGAAAAAAAAATAAAAATTATATTAAAAAAGTTAGTAGAGAGAGTATATAAATACTATTTTTACTACTAAATACTAGCGTATCTACTATAATCGGTTTTTTACTTTAAAACTCTATTACTTAGTAATACTACCCGCTAAAACTCTACTTAAAAAAGTTTTTTTTAAAATTAATTTTATAGCTATTATAAGTTTAAAAAAATTAATTTTAAACCTAATTAGATAGTTACGCTGTTTTAATTAGTTTAATTAGGGGGTATATTATAAAAAGATACTTTACAGTTTATATTATTAATTTACTAAGCTCTTTAAAATAAAGGATTTATTTCTCTTTTATATATATATATTATAGTTCTTTAGCGCTTTCTTTTATAGAAGTAGTCCTAATTCTTTAATTTTAGAATCTAGTAATTTCTAGCTCGTTTTTTCCTTTATAAAAATTTTTTAGAATTAAATATTTTTTAGAATTATAGATAGTTCTTATATATTTATATTATATAATAACTTACTAAAGGTATACACATACTCCTCCTTTTTTAAAACCCCTTTTAGTCGCTCCGAGCCACCACAGCCACACTATTTATTTAATTAGTATATAAATTTATATAATATCTTAGTTATTAATATACTATATTAATTAGTATATTACTTTTTATTATTAAAACTAAAGATTTTTTTTTATTTTAAAGCTTTATATATTTATACTTTCTAAATACTTATTAATATCCTTATAAAATTATTAAATTGTAGTATTTTATAAAAATATCTATAATTATACGTATAAATTAATTATAATATAGTATATAATATTTAGTATTAAAATTAGTATATACTAGTCTAAAAAGTAAATAAGAATGAAATATATTATAATTTTTTAATTATTTAATATTATCTAATAATTAATTAAAATAAATATATAGTATATTATAAACTAAATATATATAATATATAATTAAAATACTATTAATAATTTATTAGTTAAATTATTCTTTTATTAAAACCCCTTTTAGTCGCCCCGAGTTACTACAGCCACACTATTTGTTCGATTAGTATATAAATATATAGTTAGATTATTATATTATTAAAGATTAGTATTCTAATATTATAAAATTTTCTAGAATTAATTAAAACTAAATTTAATTTTATAATATAATTTAAATCTATGTAAAGAATATATATATAACTTTTACTAGTATATTATTAAGTAATTAATAATTTTATAATAGAAACTAAAATTTTAATATTTTAAATAAAACTATAGTTATTTAATAAAAAGATATAGATTATAAAATTATATTTAATATATAATAATATATATAGATTTATATATTTTATAGGAACTTTTATATAATTATAGATAATATTAAAAGAGTTAATATATTTTAAAGTATTAGAAAAATAAATTTCAGTAATATTATAATTTTACTAATAAATTATAAATAGTATTCTAATTTAATACTATAAATATTTAGTTTATAATATACTATATATTTATTTTAGTTAATTATTAGATAATATTTAATAATTAAAAAATTCTAATAATTAATTTTTAGTTACTTTTAAAAGAAGTATATACTATTATTAATACTTAAGATTATATATTAAATTATAGTTATTTACCTACTACAGCCATACCCTTTTGTTCGATTAATATATAAATATAAATATATAGTTATTTAATATATATAATTATAAATATTTTTATAAAATACTAATATATAATAATTTTAAAAGAAAATTAATCAGTATTTAGTAAGTATAAATTTAAAAAATATTAAGGTTAAAAATAACACTTTAGTTTTAAGAATAAAAAGTAATATACTAATTAATATAGTATAATAATAATTAAGATATTATATAATATAAGTATATAAAGCTATTTATAATTCTAAAAAACTTTAATTTTAAAAAATCTTAAAATACACCTTTTAGATAGAATTTTAAAGCCTTAAGTTATTAGTAGTATATTAATATTAGGGTATATAATAATCATTTTAGTATAGTAGTACTATTTAATAATCTTCTCTTATATATTATTATTAGAGAACCCCTTTTATATTATCTTAAAAATACTATCTTATTTATTTTTTTAAAAAAATTTCTTAGCCTCTGTTTATAGCTTTGCCTATAACTCCTACTACTATTTTTTAGTCTTATATTTATTACTAAGCCCTTTATAATATTTATTAATCTCTAAATTATTAATAACCTTTTTTTTATACTTATTACTTTCGTTATCTAAAATATATAGTTTATTAGTTTTATAGTAAAAGTTATATTACTATTACTAAAAAGCTTTTTAAAAATTATTAGCTTACGCTCCCTATAGTAATTAGTATATATATATAATAAAATAATATAATAAACCTACTTCTAATTTTAGGCTATTACTATTACTAGCTTCTCTAATATTATATTCTCTATAAAGATATACTACTTATTCGTAGCTTTTTATTTATAAATATATTTAATTTTAGTTTTACTAATTCCTCTAAGTACGTATTTAATATAATCTTTTATAGGATACTACCTACTCTATATATATAAATTATTATATAACTTTTAGTTTTTTTATTAGGACTACTTATATTAGTTTAGAAAAGCTTTTCTAAGGCTTTTATATATCGTTTATTATTAACTTTTAATATAATATTATTCTATTTTTTTAAAATACATTTAAGTTTTATCTATAGCTATTTAGCTATACTATATTACTATAAAACTATAATAAATAGTTATAATAACTTACTACTCTTTTTATTACGAAATCTCTTTTTTTTTAAACTTTTTAAGTTTTACTTTAACTATTTTTTTTAGGTATCTTATCTAGTTACTTTAAATTTTTTTATAAGTTATAATTTTGCCGAATAATCTGCTATAACAGCTTTTTTTAAAACTATCTTTTTTATATTTTTTATACTTAATTAATCTGTTTATACTACAGTATAAGCACTTATACTTAGTTAACCCTTAAGTAGTATTTATAGATTTATTAAGTAATTTTTTAATAAGCTGCCTATACTACGTATTTTAAAATTTTTATTTATTTTATTTTTTTTATAAGTAAAGCCCTATATTAATTAAAAAATACTATTATAAATAACTATGTTAATTACTCTAGTAAGCTTATCTTACTTATTATACCTAAAATCTAGTAGAATTTTAATTTTATAAGATAGTAATAGTCTATTTATATAATTAAAGGCCTCTTACGTAATAAAATCTATAATATAGTATATTAATAAGAAAGGTATATACATACTGTTCCTTTTCTATATCCCCTTTTAAGTCGCCCTGAGCCACTACAGCTACACTTTTTATTTAATTATTATATAAATATAGTATATTAATATAATAAAAGTATATAATAACGCGTAGGTCGAGTATAAAATAAAATATAGTAGAGTAGTAAAAGTAAAAAATACTAGCCTAATCTAAAAAGTAGTTTATACGTAATTAGGTTGTAGTACTAATAATAGTTTATATACTACTTAACTAATTACGTATAAATGCTTAATTATTACTTTTACCTATTTTACTACTAACTTAACTACCTACTCCTTATTATTATATATAATTATAACAGTCTAATATATGTCTAATTATTTATTTTACTTTTATAATATTACGTACCTATCTAAATTATAATAAAAAACTTATCCTTTTTCGACACATTAAGTATAAAGGTATATATATACTTCTTCTTTTTTAAAATCCCTTTTAGTCGCCCTAAGCCACTACAGCCACACTATTTGTTCGATTAATATATAAATATATATAAAAAAACTTACCTATTTTAGTAAATAGTAGTCTAAGAAAGCTTTTAAAAGCTTTAAGTACTTTAAAAAAAATAACTACTAGTAGTAAAAATATAAATAGTAAAAAATTTATTAGTACTACTAGTAGGGATACCTTAAAAAAAATCCTAATTTAAGCTAAAAAATTAGTTATTATAGCTTTTAATAATAGTTAAATATTAATTTTATATAACTATTACTCTTTGTAAGATTAAATACTATTAGTAAAAAACTAGTCTACTAATTAAAAAAATTCTCTTTAGTTAATTAGTACGTAAAATTACTACTATAAAATTTACTAAAAAAATTACTAATTCTAATTATTTACATTATAGGCTATATAAGAAGCCTCTAAGGCCTTTTTAGTTAGATATTTTAAGAGTATAATAATCTATACTATATTATTTACTATATACTAACTATTATAAATTATAATATAAATTATATTTACGCTAAAAGAATTAATATTTAGATTAAGAATTCTCGCTTAGCGCTAAAATACTTAGTAAAGTATAATAGAAATTTTAGATTTTTAATTTATTTAATTTAGTATAAAGTATAGCGTAGATAATAAAAAAACTATATTATAACTTAAATATAACTATCTACTTTATAAACTATAATAGATTATAATACCTAATTATAATATATACCCTAATTAGAAGATCCTAATCTAAATATTATAATTTAATTTTAATTTATAGTCTATATAACTTTTATATAACTCTAATACCTAGTTTATATGATTTTAACTTAACTCTAACTTATATTAGTATTAAAAAAAATAGATTAAGAGTATAATTAAATTAAGATTTTACGTAAGCTAACCTAACTCTAACTTAACTCTAACCTATTTACTAGCGTAACTCTATAAATATAAAGCTAGAGAGCTAATAATAAACTTTATATATATAAACTAGAAAATTTTTTAACATATTAAGTATAAAGGTATACATATACTCCTCCTTTTTAAAATCCCTTTTAGTCGCCCCGAGCCACTACAGCCACACTATTTATTTAAGTAATATATAAATATATATATATTATGTGAAGAGAGGTAAAGTGTAGCGTCGAGACACTAGTCTAAAAAAGGTATAGGCTAAAAAAAGTTGTTCCCCCGGATACAGTTATAAAAATAAGCGTGTATAAGAATTACTAAAAATGTTTTATATATATATATAAACTAAAAAAGGTTCTACGTAGGTTAAATATTATTATTAATCTTATAAATTGCTTAATATTATTAACGTTTACTTTATTTATTTAGTAATAATTTACGCCTATTTTAATTTTTAACTTACTTTATATTAAAAAAAGATTTACTATCTACGTAGACTAAGTAAACCCTATTATACTTTAATAATTATATTTTAAGGACGGTCTTACGAACGTATGAAGTAGTTATTAATAATAGCTTTAGTAATACTTATATAAGTTGCTTTCTTAGATCCTATAGACTAGGTTTAGATAAAAAAAATTACCTCCTTTAATAATAAAAGTAGGCTCTAAAAGGAGGCCTATACTTATTAAATAAAATAGATTAAAATTATTTTAAAAGAAAAAGCGAAGGGAGCTAATACTTACCTATATAACTAGTTTAATAAAATTAAGATATAGCTTATAAGTAGGCCGCTTAAACTTATAGAGCCTAATAAGTTTCGAAAAGTAATAAGTACGCCTAGACGACGATCCAGGGGTATAAACGCAGTAAGGGAACTCTATTAGGTCCTAATAAGTTTAATAATACTTATAGAAAACTCTAAGAGTTTTTATTATTAATAGTACTTTATATTAATTTTAATTAATTACATCTTAATACTAATAAAAATAAAGTAGTATATATAGCTATCTATTTTACTAAAAAGCTAATTAATTAGTTTAATAATTATTTTATAAATTACTAAATAAACGCGGAAGATAATAAAAAGTCTAACTCTAATTTTATTTTTAATAACTATAAGTACTTTAAATAGAAGCTCTAATGAACTTTTAGTAATATTAATACTAAATAAATAGTAAACTAAAGACTATTAAAATTTTAATAGATTAAATATATATCTACTTATATATTTTTCTTTAAGTAAGTAGTAAATAAGATTATAGACTAGGATAAGCGCGTTTTAATAAACCACTTTTATAAAAGACTAAAGCCCGAAATCTATTATAAAATAATTAAATTATAATAACTAATAACCTTATCTATAATAATTAAATAAGCTACTTAAATTAATAATAAGGTTTATATATTTATATATTAATTAAACAAATAGTGTGGCTGTAGTAGCTCGGGGCGACTAAAAGGGGTTTTAAAAAAGGAGGAGTATATATATACCTTTATTAAGTTTTGTATTTAAAAGTAAAATAACTAGGGAGATATTTTTTTTATATATAATAAAGTTACTATTAGTAACTATTTAATTAGAAAGAAAAGTGCTGTATGTGCTATAGGACTTAACGATTAACTCTTAAATGGGAGGCAGTTAATATAAAACTAATAAAGACTTATAGAGAATTTATAATAAAAATAACTTAATAATTTTTAATATAAACCATAAGAATAGAGGACTAGAAAAATAAAACGTAGTTAAAGAAAAGTAATATAAAAAAGGTGCTTATTTTATTTATAAATAAAAAGGCTATATTACTAAAAACTATATAAATAAGAACTAAAATAAGTTTAAAAAAAAGATTACAGAGAATTCTAAAGAAACTAAGAAATCTTAAAAAAGAATAGCTAGTAATAAGAAATACTAGACTATATATTAGGCTAGTTACTTAAATAAAATATATATATAATATATATATATATAAATAAAATTTTAAGTTATTAGCCTAAAAAATAATTAGTAGTAAATAAAAAGTACTAAACTCTGAATTAGCTCTATAAAGATAAATAGAATATTTAAATTTTAAAATATTTTAAAATTCTTTTTAAGTTAATTAAAGAAAACTTAAGTAATATCTTTAATAATTTAGATACATCTATAAAAATACTATTTTAGTTAATACTTAAGGGGGAAGAAGCTATTTTTATATTTGTAGTCTAAGAAAAGCCTGGGTTATTAACTAAAAACGTAAGAATAAAGAGAGTAAAGTATATTTAATCTTTAAAACTTTTATAAAAACAAGCTAGTTTTAAGTATTTTTATTCTACTAAAGATATAATTAAACATTAAAAATTTTATTTAAAGGAATTTAAGGAGTAGACTATTAATAAAATCTATAAAGATTAAAAAATATAGTATTATTAAAATACTAAATTTACTAATTTTTAATAGTAAATAAAAAAAAATATAATTTTAGTAAATAAAATACTAAACTAATATAAATAAAAAAACGTAGCCCATAAACTTAAGTAGATAAATAAAACCTATATATTATATATTTTTATTAAATACTACATTTTTATGTAGGAGAACCCGGGAACTTACTTAAAAATAAATAAAAATAACCTATAGACCTTAATAAACTACTTAGCTTATTATAAACTAGTATAAGTATTTTATATTACTTTAGAATATTAGATATATTAAATACCTAAATAAAAATACTAGACTTATCTTATAAGAATAGGTTAAAATCTATATATAAATATAATCTATTAAAATAAAATATATAGTTAGTATTATAATTAAAAATATAAAAAATACCTAATTTTTATACTAAAGCTATTACTACTAATAGAATACGTTAAAATATATTTATTATATTATGTAAAGAGAGGTAAAGTATAGCGTCGAGACACTAGTCTAAAAAAGATATAGGCTAAAAAAAGTTATTTTCCCGGATACAGTTAAAAAATAAGCATGTATAAATATATATATTTATATATTAATCGAACAAATAGTGTGGCTATAGTGGCTTAGGGCGACTAATAGGGATTTTAAAAAAGGAGAAGTATATGTATACCTTTATACTTAATGTGTTGAAAAAGTATAAGCCTATAGTATACTAAATACTTAAAATAATAAAATTATAAAGTATTAATAGAGAAGTCTAGATTTAAAAAAACTATTTAAACCTCTATATAACGTTAATAAAACGCTATATTTTTTATAA
The DNA here is from genome assembly GCA_030770415.1 of Pleoardoris graminearum. Taxonomy (NCBI): domain Eukaryota; kingdom Fungi; phylum Ascomycota; class Dothideomycetes; order Pleosporales; family Didymosphaeriaceae; genus Pleoardoris; species Pleoardoris graminearum. The sequence continues at coordinate 10,518 of JASEKS010000285.1, forward strand.
AAAAAATAAGTAAATATTATAATTAAAAATGCAGGATTTTACTTACTTTAAAAAAAAGTTTAGCTACTATAAAATAACGTTACTAGTATAAGATTCTTAGATAAACTAAATTACCTTAAGATTAGCCTATATAAAATTATAATAGAAATTATTCTAGTTACGTATAAACTATAATTCCTAAGTAATATAAAAATAGATTTAGTTTTTTATATTACGCTATTAGAAAAAGTACTATAAAATACTAAGTTTATAATTTATAAAACCGATATGTATATAAAAGAGTAGTAATAAAAAGTTAATAGTATTATAAATTATTTAATAGTAAATAGACGGAACTATTATAAAATTTAATAAATAGATAATTATAAAAAAGGAAACTCGTAAATTAATATATAAAAATCTAAAAAAAAAATTAATTATTTAAAAAACCTAATGGAGTTCCGACTAAGCTAATTACTTAAAAAAACTAAAAAATAAAGGACTTACTCCTAAAATACTTAGTAGGAACTTATAAAGATTACTATTATTAATAAAAGTATAAATATTAGTTAGAGTACTTATTAATAGTTTTTATTTTAGACTATTTTATTAACTAAAGCCTCTTAGTTCCGCTTTTTTTAATTTAACTTTTTTTTTAAAAAGTGCTAATAAAGTGTTTTTTTATTTATTAAAAAAAAAATTTTTACAGACGCGTTAGCTTAGTATAAATAATAGCTAACTTATTTAAAATTTACCCTTACTTTTTTTTAGTAGTAGTAAGATTAGTTTAAATATTAACTTATAAGTAATTAATAAATAATATTAGAAGTAGTAAGTTTATAAACGTATAATATTAGAAGGTATATATTCTCTAAAATTAATACTCTATTTACGTTATAAGAATTACAAACGTTAATATAAATATAAATTTTATAAACTAATATTTTAAATATACTATAAGAAGAAACTATCTAAAAGATATTAAGTTTAAAATAATAAAAGTAAGGTATTACTAAAAATTTATAATAACTAATGTTATTAATAAGCGTAATACGTTTAAGAGTTTTATAGGAAAGTATAAAGGGCTATAATTATAATAAACTTAGTAGGGTACACTCTGCTAATATAGCTAAGCCCTAAATTCTAGAAATACTTTAAACTTAAAGTAAAAATTATAGTATTACAGCTACTACGCTGTAATAGTATTATAAAAATAATAATAGTTTTAATAAAAATCTATAAAAATCTAATTTAGGAGATTACGTTTACGGGTTAAATATAAAATATAATATAAATATATTTTTTAACTTAGTTTTACCTAACTTTTTTAACACACTAAGTATAAAGATATATATATACTCCTCCTTTTTTAAAATCCCTTTTAGTTATTCTAAACTATTATAGCCATACTATTTGTTTAATTAATATATAAATATATTATATAATTTTAATTTATTATATATAATAATTAAGTAGTACCTAAAATACTTATAGAATTCTTTATAATTATTTCTTTAAAGCACTGTTATTACGTATTTTTAGGCCTATTATTTAATTTTATATAGATTTTCCAGAAAAGAGTATTTTTTTAATTAGTCTTTTCTTTTATCCCCCTATAATAATATAGTAGTAAGTATAGTTCTTTAATATAAATATTTACTTTTTTTAATATATTAAGTATAAAGGTATATATATACTCCTTCTTTTTTAAAACTCCTTTTGGTCGTCCCGAGCCACTATAGCTACACTATTTATTTAATTAGTATATAAATATATATATAAATATTTACTATATTATTATTTATTTTAAGAAAAGTATATTTTTTAATATTTTTTAAAAATATTACTAATAGTAATAAAATATCTTATATAAAATTATTAAAAGTAAAGACTAAATAGTAGAAAATATTTTATAAATAAATTAAAAATAGTAAAATACTAAATTATAAAAAGTTACTAGTTATAAATTATAATAAAGGTATATATATACTCCTCTTTTTTTAAAACCCCTTTTAGTCGCCCTGAGTTACTACAGCCACACTATTTGTTCGATTAATATATAAATATAAATATATAAACTATATATATAAATCGTGTACTAGCTATATACTATTTAAAAAACTAAGTATTATTTAAATATATATACTATATTAAGATCTAGCGTTAATTTTATTAATTTAATTAACATCTGTATTATATAACTAGACTAGTACTAAAATCCACCAGCCACACTATATATTATGTTACAAATACACAGAGTCACATATTACTAGATACTAAAACACAAGACTTAGAGACTAGGCAACAGCCATACAAGGAATTTAATGTAGGGAGCTTACGAGAATCGCTTCCGACCGTAGGCAGCAGTCTTGAATCCCACAATAATGGGTTCGTAGAGCATTTTGGAGTCATCTGTGCAGGTGTCGCTTGTGCTAACAAGATCTGGTCTCACTCATTCATCAGAGGAGACCGCTCCCGCTGCCTGCCATGCCAAACCGCCAGCTTCTGCGAAGGCTGCATAAAGAGCCATGCTCACCCACGCTTGTACGTCCACGGCATTGCAGTTGAGCGCACCAGTCAATTCAGCGAGAAGGAGTAGGAGCAGATGAAAACTGGGGGTCGATTCGTGGAACAGACAGTCTGGGAGAGCGAGTGGCTCGGTGAATCTGGGCAGCTAACTTTTGATGGCGAGATTGTCTCGTCGGGATCTCCATATCTGGTCACGCATTATGGCTTCCGCTGTGATGGCGGGGCTTGCGCGGAGAAAGACCATGCCAACCTATTCATTAAAGGGGATCGATATCATTGCGAGACGTGTGAAGACGCTGATTTTTGCACTACCTGCGAACCATCTCATGACCAGAGTCACCCATGTGTGAAAATAAGCGGAGTATAATGGCGAAGGAGCAATTTGAGTTGGCGTTTTCGACGGAGCCTGCACAGGAGCAAGGTACAGAACGACGTGGAAGAGACGAATTGCTACCATACCGCGCCCCCCGGGTAGGCTAAGATTTTGTTGTAAGAATGTTAACACAATATTTGTAAAGAATATTATTTTAAGCGTTTATATCATTTCTATAGTAAAATCGTTATTATAAAATATTTTTATAAATATATTTTTGTAGACTAATATATTACTAATATATTATAAAAATATAATATTTTAAAAAAAAATTAATTTTTAATACTAGAGAAAGGAACCCTTAAGTACCTATCCTTAAGTTAATGTTACCTAGAGTCCTTTACTATTATCCCTTTACTTTTAAGTAATAATATATAATACTATAGAGTTTCTTTACTTTTATTATAAATACTATATTTTTTAATAAATAGTATAATTATATAATATTAAAAGTTACTCTTTAAAAATATTATTTAGGTAAATACTACTAACGCTATAAGAATTGTATTTACTATAATTTAAAATCTATTTATTTAAACCTATTTTAACTTAAAAATATACTAAACTATAAAAATATTAATTAAGAAATATATTAATATATTTATTTCTTTATATTTATATAGAAAAGCTATATTAATTTAGTATATACTACGTTTTTACTTAATATATAAATAAGTAAGAGAAAATACTATAACCTAAAATCGATTAAATATATTTTTTTTTAAATTTTATAACCTATAGAGTAATAACTAAACTAATAAATTTCTTAAACTATAACGGTAATAATAACGGAGTAATAACTATAAAATAAGAATAGTTTAATAGAAATAAAACTATAAATTATATATAAGTATATTTTATATATAGCGTATTTAAAATAATAAATATAATATATTTTTCTCCTTTTTATAGATACTATATAATATTTAAAAATCTTTTTTATTATTATTATTATATTTATAATATTAGTATTTTAGTATTTAACTATTAAGCTAGATAATATATAATATATATTATAGACTTTTACTAATAGTAATAATTAATTAAGGTATATTAAAAACTATTCTAATTTTTATTTTTATGTAGCATAAAGGGCTAGCTTAATAAATTATATTTTTTAGTTAATGTTTTAACTTTAATTTAATTAATCCTAATTTAATTCAAATCAGCCTTTTCTTACTTAGATAAAATATAATTCTTAATTTTAATAATACCTATAAAGATTATAACGTTTAATTTTACTTATATAAAGATATAATAAATTTAAAAAAAATAATAAAAAAAAAATTATAATTATTATATTTATATACTAATCGAACGAATAGTGTGGCTGTAGTAGCTTAGGGCAACTAAAGGGATTTTAAAAAAGGAGGAGTATGTGTATCCCTTTATAATTATAATTATTTATAAATAGTAAATAGTAGTAATACCTTAAAAAAAATTACTTATAATAGCGTAAAGTTAAAAGGTGCAGCTATAGTAAAAACAGGTTATTAAAATAGTTAGAATTATTTAAATATAGAGATATACGTACGTATAGAAGTAAGACTTTAAAATAGATAATAGGTAGTAGAAAAAAAGTATACTATAATACTATAAGGTAGTTATAAAAGCTTACTATATAGAAAGTTAATAACCCCCTTTTAGATTGTTCCGAGCCACTACAGCCACACTTTTTTTTTCGATTAATATACAAATATATATAGAAAGTTAATAGTTATTATAATAAAATAAAAAAATTTTATAAAAAGCACTATATTATATTATAATACTTTAATTACTATATATCTAAAAAGGTTATAGATTATTAGTAATAGTAAAAAGTTATTATAGTTACTACGTAAGAAGCTTATTTAGATAAAGTAGTGTTAATGATTATATAATATAATAAAAGTTAAAATAGCTAGTCTAAAGTCGCGTAACGTTACGGTAATAACCCTAGAGGAGGGATATTAATATATTTATATTATAGGGTAAAACACTATACAAATTGAGCAATATTGCGAAAATAGGCCTATTTTTGGGATCTTGCTGCTATATATTGAAAACATGAGATGACTGCAATAGCATTTCAAAAATACCCCTGAGCGCGGTATGGTACACAAGATGTTGAACTGGACGACGATTGACTACCGGGAGAACTAGGCTAGGGGTAACATAGCCAATATAAGCAATACAGTGGGCAGGTGAGCGTGTTGTCTACCTGCCGTACTATTAGCTGAGCCGGTGGCTTGAAAACTCTGCACATTCCCGCTCAGCAACGACGGTGCAATAGACGTAAGCTAAGCCATCGAAGTTTACCGAGACTTGCCCAGCTACCAATTTACAATCATCAGTTAGATATCTTTCAACACATTCATGGATATCTTCGATATTCTTCTCCTGCTTCGCATTCCTTTCTCGTTCGTGGATCAAGATCATTCGGCGTGCTATCACCACAAGTCAAAGTATTAAATCTTTGAGGATCTCCACGCACGGTTCAACTTTTCGCTACGATGTACAAGGGTATACTCACGGAACCATTTTGCCAAGGCGCCCAGGTGTCCTACCCGGCACTTGTGTATTACAGGGAAGCGAAGGCACCCATGTCCGCCTTTACGGTGTAGGCAATGCTCCTAGAAATCTCCACAGCGTGAAAACAAGACCTGTAATCTCCTCACAGCCTTGTCCGTCTCATCACTTGGGCCGCTGGGCTGCGTCACGGTTGCCTGACACAGCCAGCCAATAATCTCAGCACTTTCCAATACTTATCTTCCATACTGCTCCTTGGTACTTTTGGGTAAGCTTGAACATTTATGATGTCGCTATGGGACTTGATGGCCATGCCAGCCTACAAAGTTGCGGTATAGCCTTACGGCCAGCTGAGACTTCAGCCCTCGACCGACAAGCCACAATGCCAGAAACTCAGGGCATTTACCGTTGGTTTCAGCCCTAAGTACGGGCGTATTCAATCGATAAAGTACTCAACTCCGTGGTCTCTACATCGCTTTATACAATAAATATCAGCAACTCTGCTTCACTAGGCAGCTTGAGAATTACACCCTTCTGATCAAGTTCCAAATAATTACCGTTTTCACAATGGTCATCAAGAAGCGATCACTCCTTTGGGACTGGACCAGCACCCAGAACTTACCCGATAGGATGGACATTGTCAGATTCGATGGTCCCATCTCTTCTGTCTCAAGTTGGAATGCATGGATTCCACCGGAGCTGAAAGGCCGCGCTCCTTTCCGCCCCATGATCCACCTGGAACGCGAGCTCAATGGCAATGAATGGCAAAGGATTCAAGATTCTGATCAGCCCATAATCCATTTCTTCAATGAGCCCGAGAGAAATGGCATCAGCCCACAGAAAACTGCCGATTACTGGCACAATAAGGTGCGTCGTATTCAACGTATCTGCATGTGTGACGGATCCTCCTTGGTACTTAATAGTTCTTTAAGCAAGGAATTGATAGCATTATAGGTTATCCCTGATCTTCGCAATGACCACCACAAGCAGCTCGTCTTGCCCTCCTGTGCCTCCGACCCCGCAGGACAACAGTGGATCGCGGAGTTTATGAACCTAGTGCAGGACGCTCGCCCAGATTGCCTTGGGCTGCACTGGTACGGCATCGGAGCATCGGAATGCCAGCAATACATCTCTTCCATGCACGACAAATTCGGCTTGCCGGTAATCGTTTCCGAGATTGCGAGCATCGATAAGAACTACGACAGCGTGCATGCGTTCACACGGGACATGCGTAACTGGATGGATGGCGTTAACTGGATCTTTGGGTATGCGTTTTTCGGGTGCATGCAAACCATGCCAGACAACTTTGTAAGCCGGGCCGCGCGGTTGATGGACGAAGCCGGGAACTTTACTGACCTGATGTGGAAGTATAGGAGCGATCAGCCCATGTTTTGATGGTAGTCGTGATATTGAAGGACGAGAAATATAGGGTCAGGGTCCTTGAAGTCTACCACAGGCACCGTTGGTATATAGGTTTGTTAACCTATTCCGTCGCCCCAAGAACACCTGACTATGATGGACTACAAATTGTTCCCTTCAACCGACACGTAAGAAGGGCGCCGTCGTATGCTGTTTCCTCCAGGCACGCGTGAAGCCCCCTCGTTGGAAATCATGCCGTTCCGTATTCCAAGGTGGTGCGAGCATCATGCAGAGGAACATCGTTCCTTGAGTGCTAATATGTACGGAGAATTCTTAGAGTGGCCGCATTAGGCTAGCGTATCTAACGGCAAATGCAATCGGTACTTCACTGGACCCTGTTTCCATCCGAAAATCGGAACAGGCCTGCGAATAACATAACAACTTCCGCTATCGCAAGTGTCGAATTGTTTACGATTTTGCATGTTCGGTTTTTGGTCTCAAAATGCCTTTCTTGAGCCCGCAGCCCAAGATCCTTATTTGCGGTGCTGGTATCGGCGGTCTCACAGCAGCGCTGTCGCTTAACGCCGCTGGCTTCGACGATATCCACATTTTCGAAGCATCATCAACACTCACTACCCTCGGTGTCGGCATTAATGTTCAGCCTTCTGCGGTTCTCATTCTGCGTAATCTCGGACTATTGGAAGCTCTTGAAAGGACGGGAATCAAGACGCATGAATTGAACTTTTACAACCGTCATGGAGATCCGATTCTCAGCGAGAAGAGAGGTATGCATGCTGGCTATGCTGTACCGCAGTTCTCGATTCATCGAGGTGAATTTCAAATGCTACTACTCAGTGCCGTCAACGAACGTTTGGGCGAGGATGCAGTGCACCTCAACCACGCGCTGACCGGATTCTCGCAAGACTCGAAAGCTATAACAGCACAGTTTTCGAAAAGACGGGATGGCGCACCTGCAGAACTATCTTCCGTTTCTGGAGATGTGCTTATAGCATCTGATGGTATCAACTCAACCGCAAGGAGGATCTTGTACCCCAACGAAGGACCGCCTCGATTTTCGGGCCGTATGCTTTGGCGCGGCTGCTTGGAGCGTGCACCGTACCTGACCGGCGCGTCGATGGTATGGGCAGGACATGCAGACCAAAAGTTCATCGCATACCCAATCTCTCAGAGGTCGGCGGACAATGGCAAGAGCCTTGTGAACTGGATCGCGGAATTGCGTATTCGGGGGAAAGACGACGACGATCTCACGCCACCAAAGACAGATTGGACAAAGGCTGTTGACAAGAGCATCTTTGAGGGCCCTTTCGAAACATGGAAATGTGGTGGTCTAGAAATGAAGGAACTCATCAATAACACAGAGAAGGTCTTCGAGTTTCCTATGTCCGACCGTGACCCGGTGGATCAGTGGTCGTTTGGTCGACTGACGTTGTTGGGCGATGCTGCGCATGCAATGTACCCTATCGGGTCGAACGGAGCGTCACAGGCTATCATTGACGCCGAAGCTCTAGCGAAGCACCTGAGGGCAACAACTACGGATGTAGTTGGAGCTTTGAAAGGCTACGAGCTGGAGAGGCTACCACCCACAGCGCAAATTGTCATGGCAAATCGTGCAAATGGTCCGGATCATGTACTGCAGCTGGCCGAAGAAAGAGCGCCGGACGGCTTCACGAATGTATATGACGTTATTCCTAAAGAAGAGCTAGAAGAGATTGGGAATGTATACAAGAAGATCGCTGGTTTTGATATGGAAAATGTCAATAACAAGGCAAGAGAAACAGAGGAAGAGAGTAAACGGCTCGGCTTGACCAGCCCAAAAGATTGGATATAGATGGGTAATTTCTAACGGATTTGTGATTTCTATAGTCTTCAAAAATATGTCTTCTTTACGTTTATCTGTAGGAGCTGTATTGACTTTGTGTATACTACGTCCTTACTTAATATAGGTAAGTAAAAACAGAGGCTCTATAACTAAGACCTATTAAATATAAAAATTTTTAAATTTTACAGCTAGTAGAGTAATAATATAATAAATAATTTATTAAATAGTAGTTATAATAACGGTAGAATAATAACTCTAAAATAAAAATAGGTATTTATAAATTATTATTTTTAGTAAAATAAAACTATAGAAGATATATATAGTATATTTAAAAAAATAAATATATAGTATATTTTTTTTTCTATAATACTATCTAAAATATTTTTAATTATTATAACTAAAACTTTAAAGTCTACTTTTAAGTATTTAATAATTATAACTAGTTTTAGATTAATACTTATTTTAATATTTATTAAGAATCTAGATAATTAGTAAAACTATATTAAAAACTATTTAAAATATTATTATAAGTTTATAAAAAAAACTAGTCTTTTTAGAAAACTATATTTTTTTAATATTTTTAGTTTTAGGTTAATTACTTTATAACTCTTTATTCTTAAATATAAAGTAATCTTTTATTTTAATAATTTTAAATATAGTTTACTTTTATATAATAATATAATAAACCTAATAAAATAATAGTTTAAAAGCTTTAAAGACTTACTAAGTAAAATAAAAAATAATATACGCTTAAAAATAGATAAAAAGGGATTTTTTAGAGTAATATAAAAAAAGCGGATATAGTTCTAAAAAGAAAAACTTTTAAAAATAATTAAAATTATTTATATATATACGTAGAAATAAAGTAGATAATAAAAAAAATATACTATAGTACTATAAAATAGTTATATAAGAACTTACTATTAAAAAATTAATAGTTATTATAAAAAAAAAATTTTTTTTTATAAAAAGTATTATACTATATTTTAATACTTTAATTACTATTAAAAAGATTATAAATTATTAGCGCTAGTAAAAAAGTCGTTGTAGTTACTGCGTAAGAAGCTCGTTAAGAGTGAGTCGATTACGTAGTGGAAGTTTAAACAGCCAGCCCAGGGTCGCGTGACGTCACGGCAATGACCCTGGGGGAGGGGGTCTTCAAAAATATAACTTCACTGCTGATTCTTCTCGATTTGCACATTGCTACACGAAGAGGGCTACTGTTCGACAATGAACCTTGACGGGGCGTAAGGTTTTAACTAGTCGCCAGAGTTCCCGCACAAGTGAACAAAGGCAATGAACAGTAGATCTAAGGGGAAGGAACAGACGTTCAAGGCCGTAGTAAACTACTGGCCAGGGTGTTTCCGTCCTGCGTACAGTCAAATGCCAAAATCTCCAGTACTATCGATCTTGCAGGTGCTAACTTTTGGCCGAACAGTACCTAGGTAAATAGCACAGTAAAACTGCCGAGCGCGCCGCGCGGCATAGCAGAAAAAGCGCCAGTCTGAAATACGCAAAGGGCAAAATTGGGATTTTACGAAGGGTGGGGGGGGGGGGGGGCTTAATTTAGTCATTGGACTCAAAGACTACGAGGTGGGCGGTGCCTGCTGTTGGAGGTCAGGATATGACGTCAACGAACTCAGCAGGGTGAACCCTAGCGCTCTCCTCAGCATATCATTGCTTTATTCCCACTGAAAAGTTTCAGTTTCCCAGCCAACTTGTACAAGTGCGACGGAACAGCTTTCTTGAAGGCGTGCCTACGGTATTGAGGAAGCAATCGTTGACTACGTTGTTATGCTCGCCAACCCTACATTAAGCCATGGAATCCCCGACGCGACCTCGATCGGCTATCGCACTCATTCTCCGAAAGAGCTCCTCCAACGGTAACCCTTAAAGTTGCCCGACATGCCACCACTCCGTCGATGCTCTTCACGTGGGGAATTCCGCTGTCACCTGCAAACAGTTTAACTAGCAACGGCTTCATTATCACCGATACGGAATCCAAAGAAGCTGTCAAGACAACGGTCTTCCAGGTGCAGCGTAGGCCACTGAAGCGGACAAAAGGAGGTCCAGACGAGCAGTACTTCATCACCCTTCAACCGGAGGATCCCGTGGAGCTCTCAACCGGCTTTGGTCGTGGTGGAGGCAGCATCAAGCCGCAGCCGAGGTCTGTTGTTCAACGAGGCCTTGAGCTACGACGGCAACGGGATTAACGTAAGACGATCGAAATCGGTTACCGGTGTGGATGGCTGGGAGCCCGGTCATCAATATCAAATTCGGCTGAACAGCGAACAATTGAACCATGTTAAGTGGGCGCCCGTTGAAAAGGAGGATATCTTAGTAGACGAAACCGGAGAGGGATCTTATTTCAGGATTATAGATGGAGGAAAGAACCGTTGAACTTCCGTATCCGCGAGGCTACGTTAACTGTTCGGGGTTTTTATTTGGTGTTTACAGGATAATACATATACAGTAATATATAAACAATAAGTCTAATCCTTACTTATAAAAATATAATAGCGTATATATAAAAATATACTTAATATTATTCTAGTAAATAATCTATAAAATTAGTATAATATTTTAGACTAATTTAAGTAAAGTAAAATAGTATTACTAGAAATATAATAGAATAATAATTATAAAATTAGTAAAACTATAATAAATAAATAATTATTTATATATTAAATATATTTATATATTAATCGAATAAAAAGTGTGGCTGTGGTAGCTTAGGGCGACTAAAAGGGGTTCGAAAAAGGAGGAGTATATATATACCTTTATACTTAATATATTAAAAAAGTCAGGTAAGTTATATATTAAAAAATACTAACGCTATAACTATCTTAATTCTTTTTTAAGTAAAGTTATACTTTTAATATAATAGCTATATTTTTTTTAAAAAAAAAACTACTAGCTATTATATAGATTTATATAAAATAGTTTTATAATATTTTAAATATAATAAAAAAAATAATTAGTTATTTTAAGTTACTATAAATACAATACTTTATTTAATTAATATATAAATATATATAGTTATATATACCTATTAAGTATTATTATAATTTATTAGTTACTTTTTAGGCTCTATTTTTATAAAATAATAGTTATATTTATTTTTATTACGTTTTATTTTACTTATATATAGGTAGTAGAGTAGTTAATAATAGTTATTTTATTTTATTTATAATAATAATTTTTTTTACGTATAATAATAGTTATAATATTAAGTATACTTATTATTTAGTTTATTTATTTAGTCTCTATATAATACTTATATATATAAATATTAAAAAGTAAAAGTACGTCTAGACCTTAATTTAGGAGTATAAACGTAGTAAAAAAATTTTATTAAATATTAAACTATATTCGTAATAATTAAAAGCTAACTTATAAAAACTAATTTTAAAGGATAATATCTATTTAAACAGCTACTTAATTAAATAATAAGTATATTAGTAGGCTAGTAGTTAGTATTAAACTAGTAGCTTATATTAGTGGATACTTAGCAGGTACTATAGAGAGTAAATAATATAATATAGTTACTTACGCGCACTATATAATAATAAAAAAATTATATAGAAACCCCTATAACTTTTTTATTATTAAAATTACCTAATTACTATATTTAATACTAAAGAGTTTAAATAGTATCTACACTTTATTATTAAAATTAATAAGGTATTAAAAAATAAAATATAAGTAAGCCCTCTATATAATTTTTATATAGCTATAAATAAATACCTATACCTTTACGCTTTATAAATTACTAAATTAAGAATTAAAGACGTTAAATTATATAAAAGCGATATTATATAGTTTAAATAGTATATATACTTTCTCTAGCTAGGTATAGTAATTCTTACTATATTTAAAATTAATATTATTACCTAAATATATAGTAACACGGCTATTTATAAGTAGTATATATACTAAATAAATACACTTACTATCTTATACAACGCTATTAATAAGTTATTTTAAAAATATATAGTAATTACTAAAAGTATAAAAAAACTAGTAGCGTACTATAAGAATAAAATTTATAATTTTAAGCCGTAGCTAAAATAAGTGTAAAGTATATACTTATATACGTATAGAAAAAGGAACTAGATAAAAGTAAAAATATAAAAAAATTACTAAGTATAGGTACTTATAACGGGTAGTAGTAGTAGTAGTATTTTAAAATATATAATTTTTTAAATTATAACTAGCGGAGGCGTCTAAGAAGACTTAAATTAATTAGTACTTTACTAGAAATTAAAATTATTTTATAAAAGGAGAGTTAGCAAAAAGGTTATTATTATTAAATTATTAGATATTAAAGAAAGCTGCTAGTAATAGCGGTAAAACAATTTTATACTAAGGGCCTTAGCGCTCTAGAAAATATAATATTATAAAATTAGATTAAACTATATTAAATAAAAACTATTAAAATAATAGTAAACTTTATATATTAATTTTAGTAAATATAATATAGTTTTACACTTAGGTTACCTAAGTAGAATAGTTTTTTACCTCCTACTTAGGAGGGATATATATAAATATAATTTTTTTAATATATTAAGTATAAAGATATATATATACTTCTCCTTTTTTAAAACTCCTTTTAGTTACCCTAAGCCACTATAGCCACACTATTTGTTCGATTAGTATATAAATATATATATAAATATAAAAAATAACTTTTTTTAGTTTATACCTTTTTAAACTAGTATTTTAAAGCTATACTATACCTCTTTTATATAATATAATATATGTCGCCCTAAGCTACTAGCCACACTATTTGTTCGATTAATATATAAATATATATAATATAATATAAAATATTTTCTAAAATTTTTAAATATTAACTGCTCTAGTATATTTATAAAAATTTTATTATTTTTTTCTTATTATTTTATAGGCTTTACACTTAAAACGTTTTTACTTTTATAATTAATATATTTAGTAGTATATTATATAACTATACTATATATTCTAAACTACGTATTTATATTATAATTTTAATATTAACGCTTTATCTTTTTAGTTTTAAAAATTAATATACTACTACTAATTTTATTTTTACTATTATTATTACTTTTATTATCTTTAGATTTATATAAACTAGTATATCTAATTTTAAATTTTTAAATATTATTACTTTTACTATTAATAGTATTATAATTCTATTTTATATTAACTATTTAATATTATATAAAACTATTAAATAATATATTTATAAGACTAGACAATTACGTTACCTATAGAATACTTAGGAATATAAAATAAAACTTCTTATATTATATTATTTTATAGGTAAAATATTATAGAAATACTTTATATATTTACTATAATTAGTATTTTAATATTATAATTAATTTATATAAGTATAGTAACTATAAAAATTAATATAAAAAATATAGAAGCTATAAAAATAATATTAATAAGTATCTTTTTTAAATATTTAGTATAAAGGTATATATATACTCCTTCTTTTTTAAAACCTCTTTTAGTCGCCCCGAGCCATTACAGCTACACTATTTATTTAATTAGCATATAAATATAAATATTTAGCTAAACTACTAACTATACGAATAAAGAAGAGTATAGAAGTAATACTTTACCTATATTATTTTTAAAAAATATAGTATATATACTAGACTTTTTTAATTTAATATTATTTTAGTAAGTATATTAAATATACTAGTATATATACTTATATAATACTATACCTTTTTTTAATATTATTTTACCTAACGTTTTTACTATATTTAGTATAAAAGGTAAATAATTACTATTATAACCTATTGGTTACTTTTTTAACTTTATTTTTATATAATAAAATAAAGATTATTTTTATTTTTATTATTTTTTACTCTGCCTATATACACACAGGTAGTATAGCGTTTAATAATAGTTAATATTTTTATTTATAATTATATCTTTTTTTTTACTTATAATAAGAATACGATACTAAGTACGCCTTATACACCTATCTAGCCAACGTACTAAATATACCTATATAAGTAGGCCCCGTTTAAACCTTTTAAATATTAACTAATATATAAAAATATTCTAAACTTTCTATTATTCTTACTATTACTTTTACGCTATTTATACCTTTACTACTAGTATATTTAGTAGTACTTTATATAGTTTTATTATATTTTTTTAGCTAGATATTTTTATTATAAACGCTATATTAACGTACTATTTTTTTTATAGTTAGTATAGTACTGCGCCTACTTTAGTTTTTTTTTTTTTTTTTTTTTTTACTAACGCTATTACTTTTATATTAACTAGTCCTACTAATCTTAACTTTTTAAATTTTATTATTTTTACTATTAATAAAGTTACTACACTATTTTTATACTAATTATTTAATATTATATAAAATTAATAAATAGTACTTTTAGAGAACTTAGTAATTACGTTATATATAATAGTATATTTAATAGTATTAAAAAAAACTTTTTATTATTAAACTTTATTACTCTATAGATAAAATATAGTAGAAATAGTTTATATATTTTATATAGTAAGCGTAATAGGCGTATTAAAATTAACTTAAATAAGTATAGTATCTGCTAAGAAGAAAGTAAGAAAAATAGAAAAATCTTTAAAGAATAATATTTTAGTAAGTATTTTTTTTTTAAACGTTTAGCTATACTATTATTAACTATAAGAGAAGATAGAGAAGAGATATATAGACAGTACTCTACGTATTTCTCCTTTAAAAAATATAGTATTTATACTAAACTTTTTTATATTTTTAATTTAACGTTTTTTAGGAGGGCGTGATAAGTGTTAAATACGCTAGTACTAGCGCAGTTTAGCGCAGCGCCATACTCTTTTTAGTATTATTTTATCTAACTGTATAATATATTAAGTATAAAAATTAGCCTTAATAGAGACCTAGAGGTTTTAGAATTATAATATAATAATTAATATAAAATATTTTATTTTATTTAGTTATATACTAAACTATTTTTTTATATTTTTTTATACTAACTATCTATTATTCTTTTTTTAGAAACTTCTTTTTACTTACCTCTATATATTCTCTATAGTATTAAGTTATAATTCTTTTCTATCTACTAGTAATTTTTATTTTATATTACACTAATTAGGATTATATATACTTTTTATATTTTAAACTATTACCTATAATCTCTTTATTTATTTATTAAGAACTATACTATTTTTATATTTTACCGCCTTATAGTTATAAATATTAATATTATTATTACTAGTACTCTAATTACCGGCGTCTTTTTTTTATAATTTATTTTTATTAATTAATTATTTTATATAGTAGTTGTAGAGGAAAAATAAGCTAAAAATTATTAGATTTTAAAATTAAAGAGTAGAGACTACTTTTATAAAAAAAAGTACTAAAAAGCGGTAATATATATATATAAAAGAGAATAAATCCTCTATTCTAAAAAGTTTTATAAACTAATAATATAAGCTCTAAAGTATTTTTCCGTAATATACCCCCTAATTAAATTAATAAAAATAGCTTAACTATCTAAATAAATAAAAAATTAATTCTTTTAAGCTCGTAGCAGCTATAGAATTAATTTTAAAAAGAGCTTTCTAGAGTAATATTTTTAGTAGATAGTATTATTAAGTAATAGAGCTTTAAAGTAAAAAACTAATTATAGTAAATATACTAGCGTTAGTAGTATAAAAAGTATTTATATAATCTCTCTACTAACTTTTTTAAAATAATTCTTATTTTTTTTATACTCTTAACTATTACTTTTATACTTTTTTATACTGTCTATACTATTTTTATATTTTTTTATTTAATTTTATTTCTCTAAACAGCTCTTTAAGCTCCCTAACTATTATAAGTATTATAAGTTAACTATTTATATTACTGCCGCTGTAACTATAATAAGCTATAATACTTTTCTTAATTTTTACTTTTTAAAGTTTATATAGATTTTTAAGCTCTAATTCTGTCTTTTAAAAACTTTACTAATTTTTATTTAATAGTTTTAAGTAAAGTTTTCTAATCTCTTTTATAATAATATAATTAATAACCTAAATATAATTAAGTATAAATAGTATTTTAAATATTATAAGCTTACTAAAATTAGTAAGAAACTAATAGAGTTTAGTCTTTTAGTTTTTAATACTTTATTTACTATTATTTTTTAATTTATAACTACGCTCCGTAAAACAAAGTAAATAAAAAAAAATATAAAAAGTATAAGAAGTACTAATAATAAACAGCTTAAAAGAGTTAAAGCACTATTTAGCCTTAAATAAAAATTATTATAGTTTAGACAGACACTCCTGTACTATAATATTTAATAACTTACTTACTCCCTTTATAAAATAATATATAATTATTATAAATTTTAAATAATTATTCTGCGTCTCTAATAGATAAAATTTTTTTATTTTTTTTAATTAAGAAGTTTCGCGAATCTCTTAATTTCTAAAAAAGCTTTTTCCCCTATTATTATAAACTTATAAAAATTATCCTGCTTTTTTAGTTTAAAAAAATTTATAGTTTTTTTAAATTTTAAAAGATAATCTCCCTATATTATTATTTAGTAATTTTAATAATTTTTTTAATCCTATACCTATATTGCGCTTATAAATAACTATTTTATAGCTAAAATCTAAGTACCTAAATATTATATAGGAAACTTAACTTTAAAAAAAAATTAAGTAAGTTTTTAAAATTATTAATTCTACCTAGCCTATTTTCTCTATTTAGTCTTTTTAAGCGTAAAGTGCTATTTATACTTTTTTTAATTTAACTCTTCTAAGCTCTACTAGATTAGATTTAAGAAATAGGCTATACTCTATAGTAAAAAGCAAATTTAAAAGTAAATCTAAAAAAAATAAAAATAGTAAATTATTTATTTTATAAACTCTATTGCGCTGTAGTAATAAAAATAATATTAGTAAAAAATATTTTAAGCTTTTTAGTTTATAGTTTTTTAGAGCTCTATCTATTCTTTTATATTAAAATTAAAAAAGTTTTAAAACTGCTAAATAGCGTTTATATAGCTTAATATTACTAATAGTTTATAAAATTAAAACGTCTTATATTTTATTTTTATTATTTAAATAGTACTCTATTTAGTAAAAGTAATAGAAATTACTATAATACTAAAATATAAGGCTTTTATTACTAAATATATAAGAGTAGACACAGCTATAAACTAATATATATATTAATATTTTAATTTAGAAAATTTAAAAAAATTATATATTTACTATTATAGTTCTAGTTATATTTAAAAAATTATTAAATACTTTTTATTTTATTACAGGCCGCTCTATAGTAAAAAAGTAAAAGAGCTTACTTATAAGTAGATATAATTTTTTAATCCGCTTCTTTTAATCTTTACTAATATAGACCTTATAAATAATAAAGCTTAATAAATTATAAACTGCTATTAGGTAGAGAATTAAGATAGATAAAAACTTAGGTAATAATTTTATAAATAATATTTTTAACGAGATTACTTCGCGCTGTACTTAAGCTATTTAGAAGTTTAATAAGTTAGTAAAATTATTAATTTATTAAAATTTTCTATTAGGGTTATTATATAATTTTATAATTTTATTATTTTTTCTATTCTTTTATTATAGAGTTTTTCTAAGCAGTACGGTTTTAAATTATTTATTATAAATAATAGCTAATAGGCTATTTAATATCTAATTTAAAGCGCTTTACGCTCTTTTATTATATAACTTTTTAAAATTCTAGTTTAGTAATTTTTTCTTTTATATTTTTAAGATTTAGTTACTTTTTAAATTTTTAAAATTACTAAGCTATAAAAGCTTTTATTAAGCTATTAGCTAGTAGTATATTACTTATTTAAAAGTATTTAATTTTAAATTTTTTTTTTAAATACTCTTAGCGCAGCTATATATTCTATATATTTATATAGCGTAAATAAGTAGTTATATACTTATTTTTACCTATAACTAGTCTAATTATTTATTAGTTATTATAGAATATACGCTATATAACTTTAAAATCTAAAATAAGTTTTTTAAAAAAGTGCTTTAGAGCTATTATTTCTTTACTTATATACTTAAGCGCGAGGAGCTCTACTTTAGTAGTTAATATTATAATAATAGCCTATTTTATAGCTTTCTAAATAATTATACTTTTAAATAATATAATAATATAGTTATATAAGAATTATCTACTCTTTAAATTATTTATAAATAAACTATTTAAATAAATTATAAGTTTTAGGCTTTTATATATTTTATATTAGATCGCTTAAAAACGTAATTTATATAAAAACATAATTATACGTTCTACTATAATAAAATACTCTTTACTTAAATTAGTTAAAAAATAAAAAAGCTTTAAGATAGTAAATACTATATCTAGTTATATTATAATAGTAGTATAAAATATAAATTTAATATACTTTTAATATACCTTAATTTTAGCTTTTATTACTTTTCCCTTATTCTTAACTAGCTCTTTTAATAGTAAAGGCGTTAGTAAAAAAAATACTAAATTAGCTACCCTAAATTTTTTCGCAATCTTTTTAATATATAAATTATAAATTAGCGTAATTATTTAATCTTCTTAATTTTTAATTACTTATATTTTAAAATATTATTTTATAGCTCTACGTACCTCTATTTTATATATTCCTAAAAGCTTATTACGTAGTTTAAAAGCTTCCTACTAATAAATTTTATAGTATAAGAGTAGGATATTATTTATATAAAAAAGTATAAAGATTTTATAATTTACGTTAAAGAATAAGTAAAACTCTTTTTTTAAATAAATAAAACTAAGTTTTACTAAAATACTAAAAATTTTTTTATACTATAGTATAAATAAGTCCTATAAACTATATAAAACTTAGTTAAGCTTTATATAACTATTTTTTTTATTTATAGCTATTAGATAGTTTATACTATACTAGATTTAAGGGGTTAATTATTATATTAAAAAATATACTAATTATATTAAACTATAAAATTTTTAGGTTAAACTCTATTATAATTATTATAGCTATATAAAAGAAGCGTACTATAAATATTATAGTATATATTAATAAAAGTATATCTTTTAACTAGAGGTTACCTTTAATAATTAAATAAAGTTTTATACTTTATAAAATAACTATCCTAATTAAACTTATAGGTAAATACCTACTTAAATAAAAATAAATATTTAGTATTATTAAAGCGCGTAACTACCTACTACGTTTACTTTTTAAAAAGTATAATTTATTTTTTATATACAGTCTAGTAAAAGAGCGGACTAAGTAAATATAAAAAAATTACTTTTTATATTACTAGCTCTTTTAAAAGTTTAATACAGTATATATAAGTTTTATATTAAAATATTATTTTTTTTAGGTCCCTATTTAGTATAGTAGCTTAAACTATAATATTAATAATTATAAACTTTCTATACTCTTCCTATATAATATTTATACTAAAAATAAATATATTTATAAAATTATACTAGAGAGAACTATTTACGCTATTAAGTATAGTACTTATAAGTTTTATATTATATAATAGCTTGCTTTCTAAATTAGGACTTAATAATATATAAATATTAAAAAGGTTTTTATCTCTACCCTCTAGTTTATTAGGATTTTTAGAATCTAACCTATATTATTTTTAACTTTATTAAGTAGCTAGACTATAGTCTTTTATAGGTTTCTATATTCTATAAGTATAAGTACTAATTATTTTACTTAATAAAAAAAGCTCTATATTACTAATTTAAGTAATAATATTAAATAAGCTTTTACTTATTATCTAAAAATTTTATAGGCTTTTTATTTTAAACTATTCCGCTCTTTTACTAAAATATATTTTATAAGAAATACTAGAGTATTTATTTCTTTTAAAATTTATATTTTTAAGTTTTTTAGACTCTAGAGTAGGCGAAAAAGAGATTAGACTAATATTTATATTATATAATATATAGATTTATAGCTATTAGCTAATTATACTAATAGCCTATATATATACTACTTATATAGAGCTTTACTTACCTAATTAGTTAAAAGAATAAAATAAGATTCATACTAAAGTACCCTTAAGTTACTATTTAAATTACGTAATATTTTTACTAATTTTTAGTTTATTAAAGTTATAGACTTACGTATTAAAAATTTTATTAAATACCTTATTTATATCTATAATCTTAATAGTATATAAAATATCTATAAGCTTTATAGCCTCTTTTTATAAAATAGGCTAATCCTTAATTTCTTTATAGTAAAGAGTTTTATTAAATATAATATTACGCGTTATAATAACCTAGTTAAGTAATAGTATTTATATTTTATAAATATTAAAAGCTACGTAACTAACTAAATATCTAATATAAACTTATAAATTTACTTTAAATTTATACTTATTACGCCTAGCTACGTAATCCCTATTTAGTAGATATACGTAATAATTATAAGTATATATATTATTTTAATTTAGGCGTAAATCTACCGTATAGTACTTTATAAGCTTAAATTTATAATAATAAAAATACTATCTAAACTAGCTATAAAAAACCTTATTTAAAAATTATATATTCTTAAAAGTTACTAGACTAATATTATAAAATATTATAGCCACTTTTATAATTTTTAACTAAAACTTTTTTAGTAAGTTTACACTAAGTCTTATAGTAATAGTTTTATTAATAATTTTTTAGTTAGCGCGTTTAGTACCGCCGTTTAGCTTATATATATATAAAGATAGTATTTTAATACTTATACTAAACTTTTTTACTTATTCTTTAAAACGTAATTTTTTATATTATAAATAGGTAATAATATTATTATTTTAAAAAATCTTCGTAATCTTAAATTTATACTAGATATATATCTATATAGTAAAGCTTAAAAATACTTTTATAAGCTTTAAAAGTAACTTTACTTATAAACTCTATATATAAATTTTTTTACTATAGTTATTTTTAACTAATAATATTTACTACTTTTTAAGCCTTTTTTTAGGTATATTAAAGAGATTCTATAAAATACGCTAGTATAATTATAGTAATTTTTTTTTAAGTTTTTAAAAAATTACCTAAGCCGCGTATATAAAGGAATATTATTTATAATATATATATTTAGTATTTAAAATATTAATATTTCACGCTCTATAGATAAGAGTATATAAAGCTTTTTAATTTAAGTATTTTACTCTTTAGTACTATATATCCTTAGTATTAATATATAGATATATTAATTAAGAATAAAACTTTTAATATACTAGTATTATACTCTAGACTAAAAGATAGAAGAATAAAGACTTATATTTAATAAATATTAGGTTATATTTATAAGTAAGTATTATAAGTATAAAACTTTATTCTAAAAATCCTATACACAGTATATTATTTAAGCCTAAATATTAAAGTCTTTTATTATATAAGCGAGTTTTAGATACTATATTTAGATAAAATCCTTCTATAATAGCTATATTTTTTAATATAAGATTTTTTATAGAATTTTTATTTAGCCTGTTTAAAGTATTTTTAATTACTTAGGTTTTTATACTAAAGATTAAAAAAGCGTATATTTTAGTTTTAATAGTATAGATACTATTAGCTTTTTTAAAGAATTATAAAATAAATAGTAATCTATTATTTACTAGATATAAAGTAGTACTATTATTAAAAATAGTACTTTTAAAAAGCGTATAAATATTATAATTCTATATAAAATATATATTATTATTTTTTTTTAATTTACTACTTATAATAAGCGAAAGATTAATAACTATATATATAAAAGAGCTAAGAAATTTTAGCTTATTAGACATTTTACCCTATAAAATATTTTTTTAAACTATTTCTTTTACTTAAGTATATTATAAAGAGCTATAAATTTATTAAATTTAAAGCGCTTAAAAAGTTTTTTTTTATTTTTTTAAAAAAGTAGCGCAGTCTAACTAGTATAAATATTTATTAATACTAGTTATAGGCGGCGGCACTTCGTAGATTTCTAATAATACCCTTTAAATTTATACGGGTATTAGTATAATTTACTCTTATTTTTTAGCTATAAGCTATTTAATTAAGGGGATAGACTCTATTTACTAAATATTATAAAAATTCTAAAACTCTTAATAAATAACTTAGTAGCTTTATTTTATAATACTACTTAAAAAATTTTTCCTACTTTTATTAAAGAGAGTTTCTTACCTTTAAATATTAATTTTTAGACTTAAGTTATACGTATCTACTCTACTTAATTAGATACTAATTTCTTACTAATAATAGTTAAAAAGTTAGTAATTACTAACTTATTTTAAATATTACTAAGCTTATATACCTTTACTTTTATATAAAAAGCTTTCTATTTATAATACTATAGCTTAATAGCTATTCTTTTATACTCTACTTTTTTTAAATAAGTATAATATTATTATTATATAATATTTTTAGCTACCGCGTTAGTAGTTAAAAGCTTTTATTTAAAAAAATAAATAATTAAGTAAGTTAAAATATCTCCTTTAATAGTATAGTATATTTAAGTAGTACTTATAAGCTTTAAAGTAACTATTATACTAATTTAGTTTTAAATATTTATTACTTAGTTTACTTTAGTAGTATAATTAGTTAAATAGGCTTAGTATATAACTATTTTAGTAGTATAGTTATAGTAAATTTTTATAATTTTAGTTTTAAACGCTTCTATAATACGTAAAAGCTCTAGTATGTAAAGAAAATTATTAAAATTATTAACGCTTTTAAAGTCGGGATTAATAAAATTTTATATATAATAAAGTATATACTATACTTTAAATTATATATACTAAGTTAGCTAACTTACTAAATTAGTAAGTTAGATAATATTAGTTAGAAAAAATATAGTAGCTTTAAATATTATAATACTTAGAGAATTATTAGTTATAAGACTTACTAAGTATTTAATAGCTAAAGATATAAGTCGTCTTTTTATATATATATAAATAAAATAATACTTACTAGATCTATAGAACTAAAAACTTTTAGATAAATAAGATTTTTAATAATTAGATACGTAGAGAGAATCTTTTTTTACTCTTAAAACGCTAGACTTATAATTATAAAAAAAAATAAGCTAGAAATTACTAGATTCTAAAATTAAAAAGTAAGAACTACTTTTATAAAAGAAAGTGCTAAAGAGCCGTAATATATATATGTAAAGAAGAATAAATCCTCTGTTCTAAAGAGTTTTATAAGCTAGTAATATAAACTCTAAAGTATCTTTCTACGATAGTAGTATAGCTATAGTAACTTTAATATTTTTTTTTTACTTAGTACTATCTATAAGTAGTAAATTTTTAGCTTTTTTTACCTACTTAGGTAGTTTTTTTAGCCCTTTTTAGTAACTCTATACTTATAAGTATAAAACTATTTTATTTTAGTATTAACTTTTATAGATTATCTATAAAGATAAGTAGTAGTATATTAGCTATATTAAATATACTTATTACTTTACGTTTTTTTTTAGTTTAATTTAAAAGCTTAAAGTATTTAACGTACTCTATAGTATAGACTATAGTAACTTTAATATATATATTTTATTAAAATTTTATTTTTTAATATACTAAGAGTGTATATATTAGTTATAAAGTACTACTATACTATTATTAATAAATAGTACTTTAGACGCTGTAATACGTACTATAATTATAATATATTAATATCTCTTTTTTTATAAATGCCTATTTAGTATTAGTTTATAATAGTAAATATACTAGTATAAGTTACTATATAGAGTAATACACTATACTAAGCTATAATACTATTAAGTACTATTAAGTAGTCATTATATATCTATTTTAGTACTACTTTTTTTAATTAGGCTTAGTATAGTATCTTTTAAGATTTAATTATTAGTTTATATAGTATATTTAGTACTCTTCTTTCTAATTAGGTAGTTACAAAATAAAAGTATATATATACTACTCCTTTTTCGAACCCCCTTTTAGGTCGCCCCAAGCCACTACAGCTACACTTTTTATTCGATTAATATATAAATATATAGGTAGTTACTAATAGTAACTTTATTATATATAAAAAAAAGTGTAATAATATATATATACTCCTTCTTTTTTAAAACTTATTTTAGTCGCCTATACAGCTACTATAGCTATACTTTTTTATTTAATTAATATATAAATATTTATATTTTTTTATATAATATTACTATATTTATTTTACTATATTTATTATACTTGTCTATTATATTTACTACTTTATATTTAGCTCTTTAATTCTCTATTTACTTTTAGGATAGTCCCTAGAGTATTATTACTAATACTATTTTTATTAGATCTTTTACGTTTTATAGCTATACTACTATGAAAGTAGCTATATACTATACTACTTTATTTTTAAGCTTAATATAATTAGAATTATTTTAATTATATAGTAGGGCTAAAGAGTACTACTATTATTTTTAGATATAGTTTAAATTATCTATAATAAAATTCTTAGAATTTATTGCCTTTATAATTACGTATATTAGTAATAATTACTATTATTATACTATAATATAGTATACGCTTAGCCTGCTTCTTTTTTATAAAAATATAGTTTATATATTTATATACTAATCGAATAAATAGTGTGGCTGTAGTAGCTTAGGGCAACTAAAAGGGGTTTTAAAAAAGAAGGAGTATATATATACCTTTATAAAAATATAGTTTATAATAGTCGCTCTAAGCCACTAGAGCTACACTATTTATTTTATTAGTATATAAATAAAGGTATGCATATACTCCTCCTTTTTTAAAACCCCTTTTACTCGCCCTAAGCCACTACAGCCACACTATTTATTCGATTAATATATAAATATATATATATATTATTATTTCTTTTAAAAAATCTATAAGTTATTTATATAAACTAAATTTTACTATAGTACTTTATAGCTATATAAAAGTTATTTTAAAAAATTAATTTTTAGAGAAGCTATTTTTTATAATATAAAAATGAAATTAATTTCATAAAAACTATTATAAATATTACTTTTTTAAAGTTATTTATTTATATTATAATATAGTATAGTATTTATAGAGAAGTCTAACATAGTTACTTAATATAGTAAACTACTTATTATACTTTTTTATATTTTATATATATAGTACCGGAGATACTAACGTATATTAATATTTTATTATAAAGGTATATATATACTCCTCCTTTTTTAAAATCCCTTTTAGTCGCCCCAAGCCACTACAGCTATACTTTTTATTCGATTAGTATATAAATATATAATATTTTATAATGTATTAGTAATAGCGTAAGCTATTACTATTATTATTTTTATATAAAGAAACGCTGTATACTAGATTAAAAAGTAATATTTAACTATATATTACTATTTTAATTTATTATAACTATTCTTAGTATAATATATTAATAAATAACTATATATTATTTTTATTTTCTATTATTATATTTAAAATATTATAGAATTATTTTATAGAAACTTTTTTTTTTAAATAAAGCTACGCTTTTAGCGTAGTACCTTTATTTTAAAAGAAATAACTACTAGCTATTATAAGGATTCCTATAAAATAGCTCTGTAATATTCTAAATATAATAATAGAAGATAGAAATAGCGCGTAGTTATATATTAACGTATTACGCTAAAAATATATTTATTATATTTAGTTATAATAAGTTAAAATAGTAATATATAAGTAAGTATTACCTTTTAACCTAGTACTAAACGCCTATTTATAGAGAAAAGAAATATAACGTTAATAGCTAGTCGCTATTACTAGTATACTATAAAATATTAATAATGAAGGTATACATATACTCCTCCTTTTTTAAAACCCCTTTTAGTCGCTTACACAGCCACCACAGCCACACTTTTTATTCGATTAATATATAAATATAAATATTAATATACGCCGGCGCCCCCGCTACTATATATATAAAATAATAGAAAAGTATAATAAGCAGCCTACTACACTAGGTAACTATATTAAATTTTTCTCTACAGATATTATAATATAGATAAATAACCTTATAAAAGTAATATACGTAATAATTTTTATATAACTAGATTTATTACTATATTAGTAATAACGAAGTTTTAGTAAAAACCCTCTTACTAACTACTCTTATAAAGCTCTAAACTACTATAGTAAGATTTAATTTTTATAAGTAACTTATAGGTACTATAAAAAAAACTATAATTATAATAACTATAGACTACGTTTTTATAAAGAGAAAGCTAGTTAAGTATATACTATATTTATATTTATACTAGTACCGATACGGTATAGTAATAATAATTATTACTAACCTATATAGTTATAAAGGTAATAAACTCTAAAAATCCTATTATAGGTAATCTAAAATATATCTTTAAATAAAAGTAACAGCTCCTAGCTGTACTAAATAATTAAAATAACCTTAACTACGCTAAGTTTAAAAATAAAATAGTATAATACGTAAACGCAGCTACCCTAGTAGTATAACTATAAAATATAAAAAACCTAGTAAGAATAGTATTAGTAATAATATTTTAAGGGCTAGCCTAAAGGTAAAAAAAGAAAAAGCTATATATAAAACGGTAATTAATAATAATAGATAAATATAGCAGATAATAAATAAGTATAAAAAAAAAAAGAAGCATTATAAAATACTTATAAGTATAAATAAGATAATATATAACAGTTTAAGTATAAAAGAAATAAATAAATAATACTAAAAAAAAATAAAAAAGTCTCTTTTTTATTATAAACCTATTAATAAGTACTATTATAACCTATTAGACTTAGCCGTTACGGTTAAGCCTAAAAAAATAATAGCTTTTCTTTAATTAAGCGTATTATCCTTAGTATAGGGGCTATACTAATCTTCTCTATATTATTTTAAATTAACTAAATGCCCGAAGGCATAGAAACTTCTATAGTAAATAGTAATTTTTTTTTAATAAAATATAGGTACTACGCTAAAAGCGTAGCTTTATTTAAAAAAAATTAGATATTACTTTATATTAGATTAATATATTAGTATATAGATTTAAAATATTATAAATTTTAATAAAGTATAAAGGTATATATATACTTCTCCTTTTTTAAAATTTCTTTTAGTTACTATAAACTACTACAGCCACACTATTTGTTCGATTAATATATAAATATATATATAGTAGTTAAAAAGATAATTAAAATTTTTTTTTAAAAAAGAAGTATACATATATATATATATATATTTAGTATATTAAAAAAAACAATAGAGTATAATACTAATATACTAGTATATTTAGTACTTACTATTGTTAAAAAATATTAAGTTAATAAGTCTAGTATAAATATTATATTTAGTATACATATATATATAATATAACTATTATTACTGCCTATATATCTTATTTTTTTATTATAGTAGTTAGTTTAGCTAAACGTTTATTAATCTTAAATAAAGGAAAGATACTCGCTAAAATATTCTCGGCTCCTGCTCTTTTCTCGGCGGACACCGTACTCGTCCAGGTCAATAACGATGACGGAAATAGATCGGAAAATGTACCGGACGACACGGAAGACGAACCAGAGGCACCGTACCAGACACGGCCCAGTTCGCCTACCTGCTGTATAGATCGAGCTAACAAGGGCATCGGTCGGCGGCAAGATAATCAACCGACACCAAAAGTTGTTCGCGACAGTTCTTTTTAACAACGCTGCTGCGTATTGGCATGCAAGTCCCTCGGGCGAAGCTGTTACCGAGAGTGGAAAAGCACAAGCGAGAGCTGGGGTGATACGACACTAGCGCTTATTCTAAGGAACCTTGGTGGAATCAGGAGCTGCACGTGCCTTTCAGTTGGGTACATATCTATGTATGCCCACGCCCCAGTGGCGTAAGCATGACATACGGCGCTCTGCTATATATGCAGCATGGACCTATCCAAAGTTTTTGCAAGTGCAGCACTACTTTACTTCTTGTACCTCGCCTCCCGCCTTTACCGCAGCTACGTTCGAGCAAGATCCACAGGCTTCAAGGTGCGAGTCTTTCCGTTCGAGGTCGGTACGCCTCAATTCTCAATATTTGCGGCTCCAGTCCTCCCTCTGGCCAAACGATTTCTCCCGCAGTCTTTTGCTCGGACCATCGATCTTGGAGTATACGGCGTCGAATGGCGCGACAGAGTCGCTAAACGCGAGCGAGAAACGCCCGGTTATCTAGTCGCCACTACTGCAGACATACTGGAGCTATTCGTGGAGGATGGGGAGATCGCAAACGCAATTCTTGCACGGAGGCGGGACTTCGAGCAAGATGCGGTCAGCAGGAGGATCATGAATCAGTTTGGGCCTTCTCTGGCCGGCAGCGTGGGCGAGGCGTGGTCTCGACAGCGACGTCTTATTGCTCCCATGCTCAACGAGCGCATCATGGAAACGGTATGGAACGAGAGTCAGCAACAGGCGCACCAAATGATGTCATACTTTACCAACGTTGAAGGTGGAAGAACCAGCGGCACCGTCGGTGGTTTACGAAAGATCGCGTTCAACATTCTTAGTACAATCGGGTACGGTATGTCCACGGAATGGAGCGCAGGTGTAGAAAGGGCGAAGAAAAATGAGAAGATGGATCTCATGGAAGCCCTGCTCCATCTGGTCGACGGCTTGATTCTGCTCGTCGTGGTCCCTCCTTGGCTTTTGAAGCAGCCGTGGATGCCCACATCTTTACGGCAGATTGGTCAAGCATATTATCAGTTCTACGAACACAGCTCGGAGATACTGCAGAAGGAGCGCGATATCCTGAAATCATCGAATACCCCTCGTAACACCTTCTTATCTTCACTTGCGTCGGTCAACGACAATGAAGCAGATCCGTGTGAAAAAGAAGGTCGATTGACCAAGCCTGCGTTCACCGGAGATCAGATCACAGGTAACCTGTACACTTTTACTCTGGCAGGCTATGATACGACTGCGAACACCATGGCTTATGCTGTTGCAATGCTCGCCGCGTATCCAAAATGGCAGGATTGGATTATGGAAGAGATTGACCGGGTACACAAAGAAGTATCGAACCCAAAGAGCTATCATCAAGTTTTGCCAAAATTGGAGCGGTGTCTAGCAGTGATGGTGAGCTGACATACTTACTCTTGGTTAGTGCCGTCATACTAATGTAGTTGTATTAGTTCGAGACTCTGTAAGTGAGGCGACAACGAAATGAAATGTCTACTAATTTCAGAAGCCGTATGTTCACCCCTGTAGCGCATATTGTCCGCGAGTGTGTTACGGAGCAAGTCGTCACCAGCCGGGGCAAGACTTACCGCATCCCTGCAAATACCCGGGTCACTCTTAGCCTAGATGGGGTCGGGGCCCACAGGGATGTTTGGGGGGAGGACGCTTTCGAGTTTAGGCCATCAAGATGGAGTACCAAAGAGGCTAAGCTCGTGGGATCCAACAGCACCACGCAGGTGCCGAGGCTTGAAGCAGCTGGCGCCAACGAATCTTTCCTGCCGTGGTCAAGTGGACCAAGAGCATGTCCAGGAATGAAGATGGCGCAAACAGAGTTTTTAAGTGTGATTTTCACCATCTTCTCCGAATATCGAGCCGAGCCTGCTTTGGAGGCAGGAGAGAGCTTGGAGCAAGGGCGCGCAAGGATGGCGGCTGTGGTCGATGACTCCCAGCCTAAGCTCACCTTACAAATGAATAAACCCACTGACCTGAAGTTGAAGTGGATTCGGCGATGAGACTGATGGGTAGGGCAAGTAGTGAAGGAAAACTCGTTGTCGTGCTATACACTGCGGATGATTACAGCTGATGGAAGGTCTGATTAACAGTAACCGAGTTAGGTCGTCGCGGACACCGTCCTCGTGGGGATGGTACCGGGAAGTTTGGTTCGGTGGAAGTACTCGAGTTATGTCTTCTATTACCTATCAACTCTAGAAGAGGGTTTCTATGCCAGTCAACTTAAGCAGCCCACTTTCGCTCTCCGTCTTCATAGTCATCACTTTGCCCTCCTCTGCTCCTTTCAAGTACCAAACGATCTTGATTTTCCATCCGCTAAATTCCAAACCGCCTGTATTGACAGTCGCGCTCCTGTCCGTCTTGTTCGTACGCAGAATAATTTCGCTTTCAGCACCGCCACCGTAGTACGTGAAGTGACTTTCCGGCACATCGAAGCTAGGATAGAGTTCCAGTCTTAGATCAGGTGTCCAACCTTCAATCCACTTTGCGTTGCCTTGGTAGACGTCCCCGCGCGGGATAATGGCACCTTGCTTAACGAACACCGGAATAGAGGTCAAAGGTGAGGTTATGCCAGCCACTGTTCCTGCTGGGTAGACATGCGTCTTGTTGAAGTACTCGAGGTAGTGCTTAGAAGGACCAATCGGGAAGTAAACGCTGCGAAAGCCCCCTTGGCTAACCACGGGTGCAACCAGAAGCTCGCTGCCGAAGAAGTACGAGTCGGCAATGTCCCATGTTTTTTCATCCCTCTCAGCCTCTAAGAACAATGCACGGATGATTGGAAGCCCCGTTTTAGAAACAACATTGGCGTACGATTGGATGTAGGGTAAAAGATGAGCATGCAAATTGGCGGTTTGCTTCATAATGGTCAGCGTGCTTGTGTTGTCGTAGGGGCGGTACCACGGCGTGTGGTTAGTGCCGAGCCTGGCCTGACGTCAACATTTGGCAGTTGGTTACGAAGGGGGGATGCAGCTCACATTAGTTCGTAGACGGGCGAAAAAGCGCTAAACCACATCCAACGTGCCCATACCTCGGGACTAGGCGTCAATGCTCCCTCACGGATATACCCTCCTGTATCGGATCCCCATATTCCAAAGCTGATAAGACCTGATCGAATGCCTGAAGCAACGCTGTAGGCAAGGCCTGTGAAATTGGCATGACTATCACCGTTCCATATATGCGCCTTCGCTCTAGTGCGGTCCACTGCTGAACGTGCAAAATTGTAGAAGCGGCCCTTCCCCCATGTGCCCACCATCGAGTCGTATGCGAGATCCAGGAACAGCGCCATCTGCTCGTTCTGTACGAAATCAGGCATTTCGCCTTCCTCTCCTCGATCGATCTTGTAGCCTTTGACGCCTACGGCAGCGAAGTATTTCAGCGACTCCTCGAAGTAGTTATAGGCAGCTGGGATTGACAGATTCAGCGCTTCTCCTAAACCGCCGAGGGGGTGATTGTCGAGGAACAGCCAGTGGTTCGTGATAGAGGCATTGTACAGTTTTGTTCCCAATTGCGCGCGGTTTGCAATCCACACCTGGAAGTCGATACCTGAAACATCGGTGAGGTTCTGGATAAAAGCTGGGGGATCCGGATACTGGATTGTCGAAAAGTCAAAGTTGCCCCAGGACCGGTTCCCACTACCATATGGCCTATCTGCGAATATCGAAGTCGCTCGGATGCGGTTGTCGTACAAGTGGTCCACTACGTCCTGAATATTCTCCTGTGCGTTAGACACGGTGCCATGGAAGTCTAGGGTGAAGTCGTCGGACCAGAACGTAGGACCAAACCCGGAAGGAGGAGGGACTTCGCTTCTCGCACTGAGCTCCGTATATTGTTCTATGACGCTCTTCAAGCCGCCCCCATCCTTCGGTAGGACGATGTAGTAGACCAGGCTGCTACTGTTGAAAATAAACTGTGCCTCACCGGGACTCTTGAAGTCGTATGACCCCATCCTCAGCGTATCGGCATACACACCATATCCGGCTGAAGTCAGGAAGAAGGGAGCACGTGCGTTGCACCAATGGATTCCAACATTGTTTCCGACCCCCTTGAGATCGAAAGCAACGTTTGCATTATCGATTCGATTGTTGAAAGGATATTCCCAGACTCCATAGAAGCGAGTAGCCTGAGGTGCGGAGAAGCGCGCCCCGTGGAAAGCGTTTGATGTATTTAGCGTGACTTTGACGACCGTTGGAGTGTGGAAGGCATATGTGAGCCCTTGCGTGGTGTTTTTCAGCGCCCCAGCTGTAGTGTTTTGTGCGCCAGCTAAAATTGCAGAATTATGCACTAGAGGGGTGTTGCCATCGGTAATGAGCAGCCCTGAAGATTGCGTAAGGATTATTTTGTAATCACAAACCACCAATGAGGGCAAAGCGCTCAGGATCAAGCATGATACCCTCAACATGGTTGCGAGAAAGACGGGAGGCCCTGGAGCTGCGAATTGAGAACCACGCACGCGGTCGATAGGACCTACATCCTTTGAGCGAATTGAGCAAAGCCAGTTCCTGAGCGCTGAAGAGTGACGTTGCCGGTGCTTCATATACCGAAACTACGCCTAGAATGTGTCATGATCGGTGCCATTTGGAATTATTGCACGACTGAGAAGGGGCAACCGCCCAATGGCTGGCGTAGTCGCTCTTCTGCCTTCCATGTGTGGGGGTGGGCGCAGACAGTTCCGTTAGGGCTTCCCCACATGGCGGTGCGGAGAAGCTGCGAGGGCACGAACGAGCTACAATTACAGGTTGAAATCGACTTTTGGAACTCGCACTCGCCTGCTTGATTGCGACCATGAACTTTAATATTGACTCGGTTGTTAAACGAATGGAAATCGTCTGCGTTGTAGCTTCGGAACGTCGCGATAATTTTGAGTGGTCGGATGGGTCGGGTGGAGCTAAAAATATCATCGGGCCGAAAATCACTCTTCCTCCGACAACCTTCACCTGCCGTAACTCTACATTCGACTCACTTCTCATGACGCGCCTTCCTATTTGAGGTCTACACGAATTCCTCTGTCCAAAAATCTGTATCGCTTCGATCTTCCAATGTTGTCTCTTCTACGCGAGACCACCTGTGGTACCAGCGTGCAAGAACAGCCGCACGACACTCAAGCAAGCCGAACTGTTGCTTGTTTACGATGTAGAGAGCAGAAGCTCAAATGCGATCGGGGGTTGCCGTCTTGCGAGCGATGCCGCAAGCAAAGTGCCGTCTGCACATATCCAGCACCGCCGAATCGAAAGAAGATCGCCCAAAAGGCCAGTCGAGCAAAAGCATCCCAATCGCAGAACGAAAAGCATACCCATCAATCGGAGCTCTCATCAGCGACGGCACATACAGCAAAGAGGCCGCGCATTATCCAAGACGCTCGTAGCCAATTCTATTGTCTGGCAGCGCCTGAGACAGCCGAATTACCCTCTACGGAAATCGGTCTACTTCTTATGGAAATCTTTTATAAACGCATTTACAATGCCACGTTGATGTTCCACAAAACGGTCTCATTCCAGGTCTACATGTTGAACAAGATGCCAGAGTACCTCCAACGAGCCATCTTCGCACTCGCGGCAATCTTTCTACAGGAGGTAGATTCACCACATCAAAGGTATATCAAGACACTTCCCATGCCAACACTGCACGAGAAATCATGGTCATGGGCACATGCTGCGAGCGTCGAGGTCCTCTCTCATGTCGACGAGCCATCTGTCCTCAAGATACAAACGTTGCAGGTGCTGCAGCTCTATTATTTCTCGCGGGGCGAAATTACTCGGGTCAAAGTTCATGCGTCTCTAGCGTATCAGCTAAGTCGTCTACTTGGTTATGACGAGTTGTACGAGCCTGAAGCTTCTTCGTCGAATCGCAGCCTACAGTTCGATCGTGAAATAAGAAGACGCTCTTTCTGGGCTAGCTGGTGTACCATGTGTCTCGGAAGCGAGGACTTCACTTCCTCCCAGCTATGCGGACGTGCAGTCGGCCTACCGCTACCAGCAAGGTACGGCGCGGGAGGTTCGATTCAAGGAGTCGACCTCACGCATGGCTCTCAGTTGGGCCACGACTGGAAACTGCCTATGGACGACGAAAAACCCAAGTCATTAATGGCGGAACTGGTCAGATTATTGGGAATTTGGTATATATCCGCTCACATCGGAAAGGTGTATAAAGCTGACAAACTAGGACCAAAGTCAAAGCCTGGGTGTTACAGTCACGCTCTCTATCAAACGCCGAAAGGGCGGGAGAGCTGCTGCAGCTCGACGAACTTCTTGGGGCTGTCGAGCGCTCTATCCATCTCCCGATCACAGACATTACCGCTACCGCGGAATCGTATGATGAAAACTCAGAGCTTCTTGTATCCTTCTGCTCCCTCTATCATCTGAACCGCCTCCTCATCCCTGCATTCGAAGTTATGGTAATCGAAAAACGTCCTTTGCTCCTGGGGGGAGCCACGGAGACATCCTCCAGTGTATGTACGAGAGTTGTCTTCGACCAGGCAATGAGTTTCACCGCGTTGTTACAGCAGCTTATCGCTAAAAACCTGGATATAACAAGATTATGGCCGTTTACGGGTTACGCCGCCTTTCTGGTGGGACATGTGTTCCTGGTATGCGTCCGGATTACAAATTTGAGGCTGGGACTCTCGCATAAGCTAACAGTTCAAGGATATGTACCTTGCTATGCAGCAGTCACATGAGCCCATGAGCGAACCAGCACAAATTCCTGGACCTGATTCATATGAGATGAAAGTCCTTCAGACTGTGCTCGAAGTCTTAAGTACCTATTGGAAGCCACTGCGGATTCCGGTAAGCCACTTTCATCCTATCTGTTTTTGGCTGGAAGGGTTTTCTAACTGGAAACGCGAAGGCTGTAAGATTGAATGAAGCGATCGAAACCACTCGTGGCACCCGTCCCACTTCAAGTGCATCCAACTCCTTCCCATGGGAGTACATCAACTTCCTTTCCGAAGGCGATGTGTTTCTTGGACAAACGAGCCCAGAACGACAAAGAATCCCACAGAGAAATATGTCCACCGAGGAAGAAACGCCACGGGCGTTCCCTATTGAAAGCGAAACCATGTCATGCGGGAATTAGAGACCGGGGAGTCATCAAGGGCATTCATTGTACCGCAAGGACACAACATTTCGTCTTGGTCTTGCCAACTTTTAGAAAGCTACAGCATGGGATTGTGGCCTTCCAAATTCGGTATCTCGAAGACATGCGAACTGTGTTGGAAGGCCATCCGGATGGCAGAGAAGGGTTATATATATTTAGAAAGCAGCTTTATGGCGACTGATGTTCACCCGTGGGACCCTACGTGCAAGGAATCCCTTTCGATGCAATTCGTGAGCGCAAGCCCTGATATGAGCTTATGTACTTGGTGATTCCAGGATCCCAACACAAGGTTTTATGAATATCCGTTGTACGACTCCGGAATATGCAATGCACGTGGCACCTTCTCTTCTCGCGGCCTGTTGGAGAGTGACCGCTACTTGCTTTCAGTAGAGGGTCCCTGATTCCTTATCCTCCACTCGCTATACTTCTCCAACCCTGCATACTCATTGATCCAATCCAATACAGTCTCATGCCACAACAAGCTGTTCTCTGGCTTCAACACCCAGTGGTTCTCATCTGGGAACGTCAGAAACTGGCTCGGTATGCCCCGAACTTGTAGTACATTGAAAGCCGCCAAGCCTTCATTCATTGTCAGCCGATAATCCTTCTCAGAATGGATGATGAGGTGAGGTGTCGCCCAGTTTCCGGCAAAGCGAGATGGATCCCACTGCGCCCATCCTTCAGGGTTCTCCCAAAGCTTGCCCTTCATGCCGTGAAACGGGAAGTAGAGCTCTTCGGAGGCCATCTGTGCCGTCATGCTGAATACACCGTCGTGCGTGACTAAGGCCTTGAACCAACATCCTAACTCGTGGCCTTGGATCCAGTTCATCATATAGCCACCATATGAAGCTCCGAGTGCGACGGAGCGCTCTGT
Source organism: Pleoardoris graminearum (assembly GCA_030770415.1). Lineage (NCBI taxonomy): Eukaryota > Fungi > Ascomycota > Dothideomycetes > Pleosporales > Didymosphaeriaceae > Pleoardoris > Pleoardoris graminearum. Next base: position 46,737 of record JASEKS010000285.1, read on the forward strand.
GTCGACGTACGATAAATTGTTCCTGATGTACTCGAAGCCCTTGACCAGATCTTGGTACGGCAGCCCACCCCACTGACCCCGAATCGCGTCGGTAAAATCTTGTCCGTAGCCGGTGCTACCCGTCGGATTGGGAGCGACCACAACGTAGCCCTGCTCTGCGAAAACCGCAGGGTTCCATCGAGTGGACCATGAGTCTTCCCATGCGCCCTGTGGTCCCCCGTGAATGAAATATGCCAGAGGATACTTGTGTCCCTTCTTGAAGCTAGAAGGCTTGATCACCCATGTGTGGACGCGTGTCTTGTTGTTCGCGCCCTCAAACCAAATCTCGTCGATCTGATCGCGAGACAGGCCAAATGTTGAGCCACTGCGCGTGTTTGAAGAAACATACTTCGTGATGCGGTGAGCCACGTCATGTCCGGGCTGACTATCATCGAGCGGCAGCGAGTAAAAGTTGCCGATTGAGCTGGTCTCTGGGAACGCACTCGCAGGTAGTATCGAGTACAAGCTATTCTCGATAAGACTGGATGATGACAGAAACAATGAGCCATTCTTCAACCGGCGGGCACTCGAAATGCCACCTCCCTTGACAATCAGCTTAGGCGTACGGGTGGTCTTGTTGAAATCCGAAGACGCGGCAAAGAGACTAACACGACCAACCTCCTCCGCAGTGAAGTAGATCTGTTGATCATAGCCCCACGTAATAGACTGAGGGCTACGGTCCCAGGAGCCTTTCCCATCCTCGGTTGCCCAGAGATTGACAACGCGGCCTGGGGAGGCATAGTCCGGGATGATGAAGACTTGGTTCTTATCCGACTCGTAGCCGTCGGTTCGCATGGACAAGAACGCGATTGCTTTGCCCTCCTGGTCCCAGACCGGACACGTGCTTGCACCCTCAAAGCCATGGATGGGCACCTGAAAGATCTTGGGTAAATCCTTCGAAAGGCCATCCCAGAAGCCCTCGGCTGTGATGGTGTAGATGTTGGTCCTGGTATGTGTGGCGGGGCTTAACTCAGGGTCCTTTGCTGTGAACACGAGACCGTGGCGCGATATGTCAAAGTTGTTAGTCCCGCCGAAAGGTTCAACAGGACTCTCAAGGCCCGACCCTTTCAGGACGTTCTTCAGCTCCGAGAGACAATATTTGCTACCATCTTTCTTAAGCTTCCCGAGGAAGATGGCGTTGCGGTTCTCGGTAACCCAATGGTCCCAATGACGTACGAAGAGGGAATTGTAGACACGACCGGATGAATGCAGCTTCTTGGCTTCGTTCTCGTTGTAAAGATCACCGTTTGGCGTGGCCTTGCCTGTAACAGCAATTCCGTACCCGTCATCAAGTGGGACAAGCTTCACGTTGCCAACCGAGCCTTTGATGTTACCGGCAACGTAGCTGCTACAAGGATGTCAGCTCAAGGGACAAGTCTGTCAACACGGTGCTGAACCAAGTTTTGGGCATTATATTATCCAGCTTGGTATAATGTGGCCCCGATATGGCGCAGTCTTCCAAGGTGCTGGACGCATACCTGTTCCCAAAGCCCTTCACAGGCCCAATCTTGACACTCGTGCCCTCCTTCCCCCCACTTAGCAACAACACCGTCTCATCGTCCAGCCACTGTGGCTCACTCGCACCTTCATCGCCGCTGATAAGGCTAGTTTCGCCGCTCTTCACGTCCAGCACGCGAATCTCGGAAGTCTTGGCGTGCTCCTCGAAGCTGTATGTTGACGTGCTGTATAGGACCTTGGAGCCATCGGAATTCGGATTGCCTTCTGACCGGCGCGGCGCGCTGAGAAGAACCTCAGGCGTAAACTTGTTCGCGCGGATGGTCATGCCTGCTACCGAAGGCAGGAGAGCGAGCAAGAAGGTGAATGAGCGCCTGCAACAAGGTTAGCTTTGACCGCGCGCACAGCGGTTAGAAAGCAAAGTGCATGTTAGCAAGCGATTAGGAATGCAAGATAGCACTATTAAAGGCGATGCGCAGCCTCGAAGCGAAGGCGACGTAACGGTGGGCGTTTTGCGCACCAAGGTGTAGAGAAACGTAGGTAGAGGAGCGCGTGGGGTTGAGCACGATTTGGGCAGGAACGCGGGAGCGCAGAGCAAACGGAAGCCATACTTACCAGCTGTAATCAGAGCACGCAATTCAACGGGATTTCTGAAGTGAACGAGCGTTGTAGGCGTTAGTGAAGCCGAGGGTCGTAATGTGAGGTTGACGCGCGGAGCTAACCATGTCTTATCGAGCAACCCCTCAACCGAGTCCACGCTAGCCACATGGAGGTGGTTTGCTCGTCAGCCGCAGACCACCCCAAGCAGCACAGAGGGGGGTCATCCAACTCCCTTCGACGCTCTGCTAGTATTTGCTGTTATATATGTATTTTTTTCAGTTGCAAAATTGTCAAAAATCCACAAATAGTAAGCCCTTCCACCGCCCAAAGCCCACGGCACGTACTAACGTGATTCCAGCCCGTGGCGCAGTGGTAGCGCGCCGTTCTTATAAGACTCGTCAGATTCTTATGAATGCACATCTAGCAATGCGGATGCCGTGGGTTCGAACCCCACCGGGTATAGTAGCGAAAAAGCGCATCCTTTTTGCCGATTTTTAGTACATGGCCGGGTTGTGGGGCCTCGGTCAGTAAATTCCAGATTTGGTTGGGAGAGGGCCGCTCTATTGCAACCGCAAAATATCTCTACCAGCTAGTTATATCCGCGGCGTGAGTGCAATGGATTTCGAAATTTTCGGTCGACCGTCCTGCCGAGGTCGGATGAGGTCGGATGACTGTCACGTGACTGTGCTTGAGTTTTCTGCCAACTGGTGTTTCGGTTTGCTCTAGTTCAATTCAAACTATGCAAATGGATCCCCCGAGATACCACAAATCCTATGTCGCCCTAGAAACTACGCTCAGAATGCTCTGCAAATGCTCCCTCCCACACGGTGGGACATGCCAGTCACACGCGCAAATCCAGTCTGTGCGGAGACGCTCGATATTTCCTCCTCTTGTATCCTGCAGGAACTACAAAATAACGGTTTCCAATACCAAAACCTCAGTACCATTCATGACTGCCACGCCCGTGGCCCCATGAACAACTTCCTCCTCGTCTCCTCCTGCTCCTCATCCCTCACCCTATGCTCGACCCTGTTCGCTAAAATCTCCACTCCGCGCTCATACTCCCACTTTGGAGTCTCTGCGCCCCTCATTCCAATGAACCGCGCAAACATCCTCATCTTGATCTTCAGCCTCTCTTCATCAGACAGCCTACAGTTCTCTGGTAACGCAGCGTCTTTGTTAAGTAGCTCGCGGTTCCAGTCCATGGTGCTGGGGTACGCAAAGGTAAGACTTGTGGGTGTGGGATTAGGGTTGGTCTGGCTGTAGTATCCTGCCATGGAGTCGAGTTCTTCTTCGGTGAGAAGGAAGAGTTGCAGCATGGTTGAAGGGAAGGCGGGCGGTGGGAGCCCGGTTTGCACGTTTACTATGGGGGCGATCTGGAGGCGCATTTGCTGTAGCTTTGCCGCTAGGGCTGGGTTTCGTCCTGCAAGATGCATGGCTCCGCGGTGCGCAAGCGTGGTGTTGGCTGGTGCTGGGAGCCTTCTGCGTGTTCTTCCACTGTATCGCTAGTTCAGACACACGTACGGAGCGTTGATGATAGTTTGTATTTGCCAGGGACGCGGATACGCGGGTATGCTGATGTAGTGCGGAAGTGTCCAGGCTAGTATATAATATAGGCACAGGTTGAAAGGTCGCTTGGTATTTATTAATAGAGACAATCAGACAACGACAGTCGTGGAAATTTCGCTTTTAATTCTTTGTCGCAGCCTAGACGATATGTGAAGCGTGTGGCTCTCTTTGTCCTATTGTCACAGGCTCATTCATCTCCGCATGCACCAAACTTGGCGATTGAGCGCCGTAGGACGCTCGAAGGTGCTATTTCTGTGATGCAGGAAGCCTTCTTGGACTATATCGTGAAGGTCCAGAGGGCGTTTGCCGGAGTCTTTGCGAAGCATTAGGGGGTGATCGTCTCGTGAGGTGGCAATCCCACTTGTTCAGTCTCCAAGCGTGGAGATTGCAGGTCGCTGAAGTGCAGTCCAAGTGAGATCCTAGCGGCGATCCGGAAGAGTGGGCTTTCTGCAGTCGCGGGATATCGTTGAGCTCGCGTACGTTCAAGAAGCCAAAATATTGTCCAATGACACGTCGTCCTCCATGTCTTTGTTAGCCCAGAATTTGCTGAGGTGTCTTGCACCGCTGTAAAGTGTGAGTAGTGCGCCTAACAAAGGTGATATGCTCTTACCTGTCACAAAGCAGCGTCACTATTCGGTGACCTGGACCGAGCTGCCTAGCGAGCTTTGTTGCGGCGACGCCTAGAATGTCAGCGGTGAAGGAAAAGCCAAGATGGCATGGCGACTTACAGTTTACAGCGCTGCTGCTGCCAACAAAGATGCCGTCATGCTCTACCAACCACCTCGCTATACCTGTGGCTTGTTCATCCGTGACTCTAATAGCATCATCAATTAGTTCGCGGCCGACTTCAAAATTGTGCGTGACACGGTTGATTCCGATGCCTTCTACGATGGTGTCGACCTGGTGTCTCCTTCTCGTGCCTTCTTTTTCCTTTAGGTCGAACATGACACCATATTTCACTTTGTTGAACAAGCCACTGCCTTGAGGATCAGCGAGGACAATTTTGATGTCCGGGAGCTTCGACTTCAAAAAGAGCGCGACCCCAGATATTGTACCCCCAGTGCCTGCTCCAGTTACGAACGCATCTACGAAGCCGTCCGTTTGCTTATAGATCTCTGGGCCTGTTCCTGTGAAGTGTGCGCGCCAGTTGGCCTCGTTCTCAAACTGATCGGCGAACAGTCCCCTCCCAGGCTTCTTTTCATTTTCGGTATGCTCCTTTGCTCTTGTTCGCGCCAGATTTACGAACTGATTCTGGTCGACGATTGGCGCTGGCTTGACTCTTTCTACTTCTGCGCCGAGCTTGAGCAGCAGATCCGACTTTTCGATTGCCATGTCGTCTGGCATGCAACTCAGGAAACTGTCAGTTCTACTACTAACAGTGTAGGGCGTCGTCATACATGTGTGCTTTGTAGCCACGTGCTCGACATATGGCGGCCAGTGAAATGCCAGTGCTCCCTGCAGTGCCTTCATAGATGGTGTCGCCAGAATTTGGAACAAGCAGGCCCTTTTCTTCGGCCTGGACAATTCAGTAAAATGAATGGCGATGCTCCTTAACCACCCTCACCATCTGAATTATGCTAAGTGCAACCCGGTCCTTGGGACTGTTGCCGGCACCGTTTAGAAACTGCACAGCTTATGTCAACCAATACGTCCACGTCACATCGTCTTGGTGGATCCACCTCTGCTTTTGCCAAAATCTCACATCCTGTAGCTTCGGATAAAGATTTGATCCTGATCAATGGGGTGTCACCAATGCATCCTTCTATCCCTTCTTTGATGCTCCCGGCACCTTTCGCCACGGTATTCTCGACATCCGATAAGTTCTTCTTCAAAGTGTCTAGATCGTTGATCTTCGAGAATCGGGATATGACCTTTGGCTGTTGTCCCAGTTGATGCGGAGATGCTGCGTCACGACCATGCTGTCGAATATGTTGAAGCCCGATAGCCACAACAGCGCCTACGATAAAGGACCCAATGATGTAATATCGCGAATGGTCGCTCATGTTGGGATTATGGTGTTTAGCTTTGAGCAAGTATGAGAGAGTTCAGCACGGGCCGAGCTCTGAGGGCTTGGCAAGAAAGAGATCGTTCCCACGGGAACCACGTGCCGTCGCGAAAGATGCACCACGTCGGCCTCCTCTGCGATTGCCTGCGTTCAGGCATCCATGGAGTCACCTGCAGTTGCGCAAATTTTTCGACAACTCTTCTCGCACCGCGCATCGCAATGCCTCTTGCGCGGAATGCGCCCGGCGCCCGCGCAAGCTGCCCGCACGCCGCACACCCAGCACCGCGGCAGAGCTTCCACAGGTGCGCCGAGAACAACGTCACGGTTTTGCGAGGGCGAAATGAGAAGAGAGAGCAAATGGCAGCCCCGACGGAATGCATTTCCTCACGAGAGAACGGAGGAATTCCAACGGTATCCCATAGTGACTGCGGACATGCTGCGGATGCGTAGAGAGCGGCCAAGGAGGGTCAGGATGCTGCTCAGAGACTTCATAGAGGGTACGCACACGCGGATCGGTATTGTTGGATGCTCTAACGGGAGCACAGACAGCTTGTACAATCCGCATTACGGCTACTTCTCCAAGCAGGTCGTCATCTTCTCGCCCGGTGAACCGTTCGACTTTCCCTCGCTCCCCTCCGAACACGCCTTCTTCCAAACCCTCCGCCAGCGCTATACCGACTTTGAAGACGCGCTAGACTACCAAGAACCCAACGACCTGCGCCAGCTCTGGCACACCCCGACCGAGCTCTTTTCCCCGTATTATGGAGAAGCAATCGCCGAATACATAGTCTCTGACTACAAGTTGGCCAACTATCCATACCATGACCTCATCATCTACGAGATGGGCGCTGGAAACGGAACAATGATGCTGAACATTCTAGATTTTATCGGGGACCGACATCCCGAGGTGTACGAAAGGACAAGGTACAGGATCATTGAGATCAGTAGCCAGCTCGCAGATTTGCAGCAGCAAGGTCTGGGACACAGCGCATATGCGCGAGGGCACACGGACAAGGTGGAGATTGTGAACAAGTCCATCTTCGACTGGGGCCAGTACGTGTCGAGCCCGTGTTTCTTCCTTGCTCTGGAAGTCTTCGACAACTTCGCGCACGATGCGATCAAGTACGACTACGAGACAGGAGCCCCATATCAATCGCAAGTTGTTGTCGATCCTCGCGGCGAGCTTTTCGAATACTACTCGAAAACATTGGATCCAGTTGCAGCTGACTTCCTTGAACGACGGCAAGCCGCCTGCAACGACGTAGGCGTGGACTACCCACACCCTCTGTCCGGCTCGCGCTTCATGAACAGCTTGCGATCCCTACTGCCTTTTCGCGGGTCGCTGACGAAGCCCGAGTATATTCCAACGCGTTTGATGCAATTTTTCTACATGCTATATCAGAAGTTCCCGAACCATAGACTCATTAGCAGCGACTTTCATCAACTGAGCGATGGAGTAGAAGGTGTGAATGCGCCGGTGGTGCAGACGAGGTACAAGAGGCAGATGATACCTGTCAGCACGCCTCTTGTAAGTCTACCCGAGTACCTCATTCTGCAACTGGTAACTGAGATTGAACTGCTAGGTCCACCAAGGCTACTTCGACATCCTCTTTCCTACCGACTTTGAAGTCATACGACCCCTGTACTCAGGCATAACTGGGAGGCATGCAAAGACATATTCGCACGGGGTTTTCATGTCTGGTTGGGCAGATATTCGAGAGACGCAGACGCGGAACGGAGAAAACCCGCTATTGAGCTGGTACAAGAACGCCAGCGTCATGATCACGACGCTGTAGATAAAAGATTATACGCAGTCAAAGGTACTGTATAGGACGGCTACGTATTTGGATGCTTCCTACTCGGGCTCTTGGTCCTTCCACTTTTCTCTTACGGCGTCAACGTCAATCTCACACAACTGCGCTCGCTCTAGCACTGCTCGCGCCTTCTTGACGACAGGCGCGTCAATCATCTTTCCCTCCAACGTCCACGCGCCGCGCCCTGCTTTGCTCGCCTTCTCATCCGCAATTACGACTCTCGCTGACCACTCCACTTCGGTCGCACCTGGCGCGAACGTTCGCTGGCATACCTCAATCTGACTTGGGTGTATGCACTGCTTCCCGTTGAAGCCCAATCCCTTCCCGTTCAAGCACTCTTCCTCGAGTGTCTTCAAACCCTCGGGTCCCTTGTATGCAGTGCACACCAGATCAATGGTAGATGGCAGCCCCGCAGCCCTCGCATGCGTCGCAATCGCGCTTCTCGCATATAGGAATTCTGTCAGCGACGGCGTCCGCGTTATACTCATATCCTTCGCAAAGTCCTCTGCGGCAAACACCAAGCCGGACAGGTACGGACTCGCTTTACAGATTTCAGCCAGGTTCTGTATGCTCCTTGCGCTCTCAATCAGGGCTATTATAGATATCGGAGGTTTCGCGCCCTCCTTCTGCGTGCCGTCCGCGGGGTGTCGTTCAGGCAGCATGTGCCGTATCACGTCGGTGACGAAGTGTAGGTCTGCGGCGGATTCGCACTTGGGTAGCATGATGGCGTCGAGGTGCTCGCCTTCGAGGACAGAGGTGAGATCGTCGAGGGCGAGGCCGGTGTCTACGCTGTTTATGCGCACGCACCTCTCCTTGATGGTGCTCGGTCGGGGCTTGGAGAGGACGTCGCGGAGGTTATGGCGCGCTTCTGCTTTCATGTGAGGCGCGACGGAGTCTTCGAGGTCGTAGGCTACGGTGTCGACGTGCATTGTGGAAGCCCTTTCGAGCATCTTTCTGGAGGAGCTCGGGACTGTGTCTACATGAGCTCGGAGCTTGGGCGGATACTGAAGCGGGAGGTGTACCGTACATGAGCGCCCGGCGGATGATCTTGAGAGACGTCGCCATGGTAAACACTACGTATGTGCCACGCTTCGCATAAAGCTGCAGGGGAGAAGACGGGCGTAGGAAACGCAATTGCTGTGTTGTTGTCGGATGCCATTACCTGGGTGCCGAGTGGCGCGGGGAAGCTCAAGCTTCCGGGCCCTGCGCTCTGACCACCGGCAGTCCTCCGCCAAACGGACACGTGAAGCCTACCACCGAGCTGCATTTCCAGCCTCTACACGGCGCCGACAACCGCAGCATCGAGCATGGAGACCGCGCAGCAGACGCCCGCGCCCGGCTCGCTGAGCTGGCGCCTCAGCAGCCACCCCATCACCCTCCTCACCTTCCTCTTCTTCCGCGTCTGTACGTACAAACACGCCAGCTTAGCCCTTCTCTCCAGACCCGCAGGCTAACGGCGGACGCACACAGCATCGCTCCTCACCTACCTCTTCGGCCTGCGCCTCTTCACCTCCAACTTCGTCCTCATCTTCATCATCACCATCCTGCTGCTCGCCACCGACTTCTACTACCTGAAGAACATCGCCGGCCGGCGCCTCGTCGGGCTGCGCTGGTGGAACGAGGTCGACACGGCGACGGGGGATTCCCGATGGGTGTTTGAGTCGGCGGACCCGGAGGCGAGGGAGCAGAACGCGACAGACAAGCGCTTCTTCTGGATTGCGCTGTACGCGCAGCCCGTGCTGTGGATCTTGCTGGCGGTGGTGGCGCTGGTGAGCTTTGAGTTCATCTGGTTGACGCTGGTTGGTAAGTGCATCTCATGAAGGGAGGCTGTGGAGAGAGACAGGGCTGGAGGAGAGGCTGACTGCGGACAGCTATCGCGCTTGTTCTTACGCTTACGAATGCGCTTGCGTACTCGCGCTGCGACAAGTTTAGCCACGCTACGGGCTTTGCGTCGAATGCCATGTATGGCTCTGGGCTGGCGAGGAATCTTGCGAGTGGGATGGTGAGCAACTGGTTTAATCGGGGCGGGCGGTGATGACACTCGAGGGTGAATGGGAATACGAGAGGAGCGTGAATGGACGAAGGAGCCCTGTACGAATATGTTTTCCAGAAAACCCGGCGTTATCTGTGCAGTGGATACCCATTTTGAATCTTCGTTATATTACGGCATCTGGTGCGCATAGCTACATAGCGCTCAGACCACGAACGTATCATACACACGGAGTGGTTGGGTTCAGTGAATGCGATCCACAGTCATTAAAGTCGAAACATACACAGTCCACTTCGTACAGTTGCTTCTCCACGCTCGAAATGCCCGCAAGGGAATACAAAAACTCAACAGACCGGACCGACCACGAGACACGTTGACGCTGGTGTTGTTCTGCCTATCAAATTCCCATACCTGTCACTCCGCCTACCCGCGGCCCTCCTGCGGTACCATTCAGTACCCCTTCTCCCTGTCCACCTCATTAACCAACTTGTGCCCATCCCTCAGCCTCCGCAAATTCTCCCTCACCACCTGGAAGCACCGCTCCCCAGTCGTCTCCGTCACACCGCTCACATGCGGCGTGATGAGCACATTCGGCGCGTCCCAGAGCGGATCGTCTGCAGGCAGAGGCTCAGGGTCTGTGACGTCGAGCGCAGCGCCGGAGATCTGCTTGGTTTCCAAGGCCTCGACTAAGGCGGGCTGGTCGATGATTTGCCCGCGCGCAATGTTGGCGATGTAGGTGCCGGAGGGATTGGATTGGTTGAGGAGGGCGAATTCGGGCGTGGAGAGAAGGTGGGTCGTTTGTTTGCTGTATGATGTCAGTGTTTCAAAAACGGGCAATGTGCGGACATCGTAGAAACAATGAGGGTGAAGGAAGAGGGTCGCATGTGACGAGCGTAAAGGGTGATGCCGGGACGTCAAACGTCAATCGCAAACATCACCACCTTGCGATCTTGCATCGCCTTTGCATCCCCAGGATCCCTCCCACACGCATGCCCACCGCAATCCCCTGTCCAGCTGAACCACCGCCGACTCAGCAGCGAAAAGAGGTGCAGATACGTACGTCAACGGCACAGCCAGCACCAGCAAATCAATCTTGACCCTGAGAAACGCGTGCAAGCTCTCCTTGTCCAACCCACTGTACCACGCGCCCGGGAACTCGCCCTCGGGGTCGCCGGTCCCAGGCACGATGAAGCCGTCGTCGCGTCTCGATTCGGGCGTCTTACGCGGCGATGCCGTGTATGCCAGGACCTTCATGCCCATGGCCTTCGCCACTCGGGCGACTGTGGCACAGCCTGTTAGCTACATGTGTACGATACCAGATTCGCGGAATGCGATTGGAAATATCATGCGACGAGTGCCGAAGAGCAAGGCCGAAGGTGGGTAAGCTCGATGGGGGCCGTCTGTGCTGCGGTTCCGCCCCAGAGAGGTGGGATCGCATGAGGGAAAGTGGTGCGAAGGATCTCGGCAGTTGCGGAGTGGGAATGCGGGAAGAGCGAGACGCCTTGTGCGATCGTTTGCCTCCTACACCGCATGGCATGTGCGTGCGTGGGAGGACGCTGGTGATGTTTTGGGGCGCCGAAACCTTTCATGCGGGTCCGACGGCGACGTCCGTGTGGAAAGCTCCTTGAGACGTCGTGTCCGCAGCGACGTTTCTTCCGTACGTCTTGCCGATAGGTTATGGTGGCCTACTACATAGGTGGGGCGATGGTCACGGGATATGCACCTTTCCAAGGTTGGGTCCGAAAAGGGGACGGGACAGGAAATAAGGGCCGCGTAACTGATAGGCAACTTACCTTGTCTCCCAATACTACCATACCCAAGAATTCCAACTGTTTTTCCCACATTGTCGGTCGATTCCAGTTCGCCGTTGTGCTTCCACTCTTTCTTCTGCTGTTTCCTGTAGAAGTCGATATAGTTGTGGTTGTGAATGAGATCCATCATGACCACCCACTCGGAGATTTGTGGACCGTGGACCCCACTTGCGCTACAGAGCGGAATCTTCGTATTGGTATAGATAGGGTGTTTGGAGACATGATTTGTGCCAGCCGAGATGAACTGAATAAACTTGGTGTTGGGAATCTCTGATGCCTTCTCTGGGAGCCAGGAAAAGGTTACAAGAACATTGGTTCGTTTGAGAAGGTCTGGTCGAATAATCAATAAAAGAAGCTGATGAGTCGAGTATTCCAAAGATCCGAGGTCATGAAACATAGCAGCACGGTGTGGTCAGATGGCGGAGGAGCAGCTTACCTTCAGGCACATGCAGTTCACCGCCCGCCATGGCATTCTTCTTGACCTCGGACTTGTGAAAAATGTGGTGATATTCGATATCCGGAAATTCTTCCTTTATCTCTCCAAGTGTTTCCTTTACAGTGTCTTCTGAAAATGGTATAACGGCGAGGACAACCAAACCTTTACCCCGCTTCGTGATTTCACCGCCGCCCATGGTCACTGTCCCTGCGAGGATAGACTGCAAACGGAAATAGAGGATTGAGGTGGGAAGGTAACAGTTTTATAGGCCGAGAAGTCCATGGCAGTCCTTTTGTTATCAGTGAAGCAGATGGGCAGTTGGTCCGAGGCGCTTTGCTAGCGCGATATGGCACTTGAATTTCGCCATACTTTGCTTGCGTCGCTTACATATGTATCGCAACGACGGCAAGCTCGTTCTACGTTTCTGAAGATTCGAACACCATCACATAGAATCGGACAGTCCTTAGCTGCCGGGAAACGTTCGGCTTATGCACGCGGCATCAGCGGACCGCGAGCGCTGGCAATAATAGCCGGGGTGGTCACGTCGTTTGGATGAAAATCCACAGAAGTGCCGTCACCCGGGCGTACAGGTTCTCAAACGCGCTAGAAAGACTTGCGCTCCTTCTCGCTTCTCGTACCAGCGAGGTAGAAGCAGTGGGATGTTTCAGAAAAGAAACTAACCACGCGACGCCCGCGCACGTCGAGTTAGCACCAACATCATCCAATATCGGATCATGCCTGACCGGCGACTGCACCGTCGCGAACCCCTTCTTCCCAACACCGTTGGGCGAAGTTCTCTACCCGCATCAAGTATCAATTTTCCAGACGGCATGGTGGGCTAGAGGGGCGGGCAAACGGAGGTTCACTGGTCGTCAATGCCGCGTCGACTCCAGCAAATTCGCGATAGCTTCGACATAAAGGACGGTGTGCCTGCCGTGTGCAGCCGCATGTTCTGGTACCGTATCGAAGGCTTGGCCCAATTCTGGCTTCAGAGTATAGGTCGCTTGAATATTGCCGGGGGAGATACCGTGCCTCAGTTCTGCAGCATCTCATCTCATTCGACCCGACTCCGACCGTCCGTCTACCTTGAGTTGATAGCCTTCGAGCATCATCGGCGCAATGGCAACCAACTTCAACTTGTTGAGCGCCCTTGTGGGGGCAACGGCAACCACGCGCCCATGTCCCGCCCATTTCAGCCTTACAAACTCTATCCCACAATCCCAACAGTGTCAGACTCCAATCCTTGAAAGCCTTAACATCATCCGCGCGTCAAGCCCATGCCGCATCGCAACCTCGCCCCGAAAATAGCCGGCCCCTGTACAATAACGTCGGCGCTACTTACCGTTACAGAGCGTGACTCCGCGTCAGGTCCCGCGGCGTCGTTTTCTGGAGTCGTTCTCGAAGCAAGCGACACGTTCGGCGCCCAGGAGTCAGGTTAAGTAGACTTCGGCTATACGCGGCTGACCTCGCTAAGCCGAAAATAGTAAGATAACTTCAAATTTTTTCTTATTAGGTTAGGTTAGGTAAGAATACTATAACTATTAAACTTACTACGTTAAATACCTTTTTAACTTATTTATATTATAATCTTTTTTAATATATTAAGTATAAAGGTATATATATACTCCTCCTGTTTTAAAACCCCTTTTAGTCGCCCCAAGCCACTACAGCCACACTATTTATTCGATTAATATATAAATATAATATAATTATATTATATTATATAATAGCGGATTTTAATAGTCTATATAATTTATTTCTACTAAAAGATTTAAATAACGTAAATAAAAATATCGTAAATAAAAATAACGTAAATAAAAATAATATAAAAAAACTATTAATTACTATAGAAATAGAATAACTAGTATAAATAAATAATAAAAATATTAGTATATTAGTATATCTATAAAATATATTTAGAATATATTTATAATATATAGTAAAAGCCTACTATTCTTATAATTAGTAATAGTATAAAAATACTACTAAGCGTATAAAACGTCTAATATACTTTTAAAATTTTTATCTACCTATAATTTATACTAAATAGATATATATATATTATTATATTATTTAGTAATAATAAGGGTAGGTAAATATTAAAAAAATAGGCAGTTACGCTTATTACTAAAATTAGTAAACTAAAATATATTTAGATTAAAATTTTATTAAAATTTTATTTTAATTAAATTTTTATATTATTAAGATTTCTATAATTTTATTATTATTAAGATCTTTAATACCTTAATAATATTTTAATTATATATTAATAACATTCTAATATAATCTTGATATTATTTTAATTTAATAAATATAGTGTAAATCTATTTTTTATAAATTATAGTTTTAGTACTTAAAAATAGTTATATAGAAAAATTATTATACTATATTAGACTTCCTTAGTAGTATAGTATAAAGATTAAAATACTCTTATATAGAGGTAAATTATTATAAATATTATATAAGTAGGTTACGTAATTATATTTATAATAAAGTAAATAAAGAGCTATATAAAAAGTTAAAGTAGCTCTAGATCTAACCTACTAAAGAGCTAAAGGGTATAAAAAAGATAAAGGGATACGTATAAATTTAATTAGAATATATTATAAATATAATTTTATAATACTAATATATATAGACTATAATATATAAGGGGGTGATAAAAAAAAGATTAATTAAAAAAGATACCTTTTTTAAACTAATATAACTTTTTAGTTATAAGGTCTAAAAATACGAAAGAAATGCTATTTTAAAGAAAAGAACTAGTAGATTCTATTTACCCTATTAGTGGCTGCTTATAAAGGGGTTTAGGGGTAAAAATTAATTAGTAAATATAAAAAAATTTTAGGGCCTTATTTTAAGTTAGTATAACTTTTTATTTAAGATATAAAATAAGCTTATTTTTATATATATAATAATAGATACTAAGTTTTATTAGTATATAAAATATTTATATATATAAGTCACTTTTTTACATTTTTAATAATAAACTAGTAAATAATTAATTACTAATACTTAGTATAGTAGCCTTTAGCTTTTATAATTACCTTGTAACGATTAGAAAGAGATAAAATATAGTTATTAATAACTTTTTTTAGTATATTATTCTACTGTTTTATAATAACTCTTTTAATGGCCTCTATATTTTATAAACTAATTCCTATATCTAAATTAGCCTTTTTATTATTATTTAGCCTAGATTTTAAATAACTTTATATATTTTTTATAGGGGCTAAATCAGCGCTATAAGATGGGTAAGGAAATAGTATAATTTTATCATTGTTAAACTAGTTTAAAACGTCTGTTATTTTATAAAAAAGAATAGTATATTACTAAAATTACTAATCTAAATTAATATTAATATAAAGTTTATAATTATAATTATAATATAATATATTAATATATATATATATATATTATATTAATAACGAAGGGGTAAAAAAAAGTTATATAACTTACTCCTTTTTATTAAGGGTTTAACTTTAGGTATAAGGACTTTATTTATATAGTCCTTACTAGTATAAAAAGTAGAAAAATTAGGTATTTTAATAAATACTAAATTACTTCTACCTCCTAACTAAATTGTATTTTAAACTTATAGGATATGGTTTTAGCCTATAAAATAATTAATATAATTAATATTAAAAAACTAATACTATAACTTAAAAATATACAAAAAGTTATATATTTAAATATTTTTAAAAGTTAAAATAACTTACTTTATAATTAACTAATAGTCAGTTCTCTTCTAACTCTATTATTACTTCTTTTTTTATAATATTATTTATTCTTTTATCCTCTTTGTATTGCTGACTTATTAGAAAATATTATTTTTTTTAAATTTATATTTATTATATTTTTTATAGTCTCTTTAGTATATTTTAATATATTTTTTTTCGTTTTCTTAGTTAATTATTAGTTTTTTTTTACTTATATTAATACTATAATCCTTTTCTTTTAAAATTCTTTATAAGGATCTTTTTAAGATATTTAGACTAATATCTATTAATAATCTTTTATTTTCTTTTTTAGAACTTCTAGTTAAGTCTCTATTAATAACTTTTTTTTCTCTTCTAGTTACTTTAGTAACTCTACCCCTTTTAATCTTTTTTATATTATAATTATGTTTCTCCTTTTTTTTATAGCGCTATAAATAGTTTATAGGGGCTTTTCTAAAGTAGTAGTAATTAAAAAAAGAGAATTATTTACTTTTAAAAGAAGTTTAACTTTAGATTTAAGTTTTAAAAAATTTATTGCTATTTTAAGGACATAGGAGTTTAAGTTTATAAAAGTAAAAAGATATTATAATATACTATAATATTAATAATATATTACGTAAGTAGTGATTATATAAGCCTTAGTAAAATTTTTATAATTAATATAATTTTATTATTAGATTACTAATCTATTTTAAAAAAACTAGTTACGTAACCTATTCTAGACCTAAAATTGTATAGTTAAAGTTTTAGTTAAATATATTTACTAACTAAAAAGTTATAGTAACCTAAAAAAGAAGTTTACGAAATTATTATGTTTAGGTAATTTTAATTTATTACACGTAATTAATAGGTAGTAAGTAAAATACTTATACAATTCTCTATAATTTTCTATTTAATATAGTATTACTCATGTATTTTTAGGCGTATTATTTAATTTTATATAAATGGTTAAAAAAGGTATCTTTTTTAATTAAACTTTTTTTTGTTACCCCCGTGTATATATTAGTATACTAAAGCGTTAAAAGGCAGGTGTATATATTTTTAAAAGAGATAGTTACGTACTTACGTTGCGTTAATTTATATAGCTTAAATATATTTAGAATAGTATTTTAATAAGTTTAGGTACTTTCTAGTATTTATAAGTAGTATATTCCTTATATAAATTATACTTATATAAATTAATAACTTAAGAGCTATAAATTTTAGGTTATACTTAATAGAGTAAATATTAATTATCTATGTGATTTTTTATAAGTATAGGTTACTTTTTACTAAACCTAACTAAAAGAATTATAATATTATTAAATCTAGAAAGGGAAAACTTATAAAATATAATATATATTATTAGAATATATTTATAATAAATGTTAAATATAATATAAGAGTAAACTACCTATAAGGCTTTAGTCTAGGTAAGATAGTATTTAGTAGGCCTTATTCTATTATCTTTAATATTCTAATTTTAATACATATTAAGGCTACTTCTTATATTATTTTAAACTTAATTAAAATATATAACTATATCCCTATTCCTCCTAATATAATAGGAGAAAAATAATTTAATAAAATTAAAAATATTTTTTACCTAATACTAATATTATATCCTATAAAATATTAGTTTACGTAAATATATTATTAACGTATTTTTAATATATTTTAGTATAATTTTTAGATATTTTATAGTTATATATATTTCTTTAGTTAAGAGGTCTATATAGTATTAAAAAGTTTAATATTATATTTATAAATAAAAATTAAATTATTTAAATTATTTAAATTATTTAAAAGGAGAAGCTTATATAATTTCCCTATAAGAATAGTATTAAATTAGTTCTCTTTTAGTAGAAAATACTTAATAGAATCCCTAAAATAGTAAAATACGTTTATAATAGAATTAAATAATATTTACTAAAATATAATATAGGCTTATATATATTATATTATTATTTTTTAAATTTAGTTATATTATTATTTATTTTTATAATAACATAGTAAGAATTTATTAAAAAAATATTATAAATAATTATATTATATAAACGTCTTAAGTCTCTACAAATAGAACTTCTAATTATTATTCTTTTTCTTTTAATAAAAAACGTAAGTAATTATATTTAAAACGTATTTATAATATATTTAATATAGTATAGTAATATGCCTAGTAAGAATTTTTATAGATAGGAAAATAAAGGCCGTATATTAAATAGACTTAACTATGTTTTTTTAGCTTTATATAAAGTATACAGGAAAGCCTATATAATAAATATATATATATAGCCGCAGTATTATTAAAATTACTATTAATATATTAAAAAAATAAGTAAAAGATACGTAAGGTAATATAATTAAAATATATTTTAATAATATTTATAGGCTTTATAAAGTATTTTACTTCTATTCGTTCTATTTAATAATACTAAAATTTTTATTTTTACTTTACTATTTAATTCTGTATTATATACTTTAAACGTAGAGTTATAAAAGTAATATTAAAAAATAATAAGTACTTATCTTTTTATATAGATAAATAATACGACTCCTTAATTATTAAATAATAAACTGTTATATAAAACTTATTAATATACTTAGTAAGTTTATAATTTTATTATAAATAAAATTCTAATATATTATACCTAATAGTAAAGAGCTAAAAAGCGTATAAGACTAAATATAAAATAAAAAAAGTATTACTATTATTTTTTATCTTATATAGTACTATAGTGTTATAAGTTAAAAATACTATAATATATTAAAATTATATTCTAATACTACTAAGTAGGCGGGTAATAAATTTTATAAATTAAGAATATATTTTTTATTTTTAGTAGTAATTACTATGTAATAAAAAAGTAAATATATTTATAAAATAATTCTAATATAATTTAGCTTATAAAATATATATCTCTAAAATATAATAAAATATAATACTTATAATAAGTTTTAAATCTAATATAAATATTATATACTATATACTATTAGCTAATAGGTCTTTTAAAGTAAAGGAAAGAAAAAAAGTAAAATTTTATAGAGTATATAAGAATAGTTACTAAATATATTTAAAATATAAATTAAAAGTATATTAGGCTACTATAGGTAAAAATCTTACCAAAAATTTATTTAATAATAAAAATCTTTAATTACCTAAATTATCTTTAAAATATATAATGTAAAATAGTTAAAGAGGTAGTATAGTATCTAAAAAAAAATTTTATTTACGTTTAAAATTAATAATAAAGAACTTACTAGTAAAGTTATTCCTAATTTAAGGGTATACTACTCTGTAACTTATTTTACATATATTTTAAATATATTTTACTAGCTAATTATTAATATAATAGTTAACTCTTATAAGTAATTTATATTTATAAAATAAATAGGCGTTATATAATCTTTAAGATAAAAAAATTATATAGGAAAGGAAGCTATTATAACTTAAAAGAAAGAGGCTCTAAATTTAAAAGAAGACGCTAGAGTTAAAAAAATACTTAAATAAAATAGTTAAAATATATAGTAATTATAATATAGTTATATTTTAAACTGGTTCTAGTTAGTAAAAAAAATTTAATATACTTGGCTAGCTTCCTTATTTCTTTTCCTCATTCTCTCTTTTTCTAACTTATCTTTAAATAATAATATGACCGATAAATAATTAGTAAAATTTATAAGTTATATTCTATTAATAATAGTATTGTATTATAATTTTATTATAATTAAAATATAATTTTAATACGTTTCGCTACTATATATATAATATATAAACTAGCTTTCTCTTTCTAAAGGCGTTTTAGAGTTCCTAATAAACTATAAAAGTAAGTATATTATCCCTATAAGAAAGGTATTCTATAGGGCTTTTTTTATAAAAAGAGAATTATATTTATATAAAATAAGTTGTTTATAATATATTTCAAATAAATTATAATTTTAATAGAGGATATTCTCTATTTAAAATACTTTAATAATCTACCTTAAGCACTTTTATACCTATATACCTATTATAAAAAATTAAAATTAAAATAAAGTAGTACTATAAAGCTTTTTAGTACTATAAAAATAAATTAAAAGATTTATAAAAATATAATAGAGGACTACCAAAAAGAATCTATCTTAAATATAATTAAAACTAGTTCTAGTATTACTAAAACTAATTAACTTTTTAACTTTAAGTTACTAAATTTAACTAAGTCTTTATTTACTCTATCTAAGGAGCCTTAGTAAGAGTCTTAGCCTATTTAAATTAAAACTTAATTTACTTAGATTCCTATACTTATCTACTAAATAAATAATCCTAAAAGAGGTTAAGTAAAGAGTAAAATATATTAATTAAATATATTTTAAAGCTAATTCTAACGTATTTAGATTAATTTTAATATATATAGAATCTTTTTCGATATATTAAGTATAAAGGCATATACATACTCCTCCTTTTTTAAAACCCCTTTTTGTCACCCTAAGCCACCACAGCCACACTATTTGTTCGATTAGTATACAAATATATATAATATATATAGAAAGATTTTATAGGCGAAAGACTTTTTAATATTATATAAAGTTTATAAAAGAAAAGGCAAAAAGATATACTTAATTATAAATATTTATATAAATAAAAATTACTTTTAGTTTTAAAATACTCTTTTAATTATTTAATATTATAAACTTTATACAGAGACTTTATAGTAAAATAATTAAATAAAAAAATATATTAAAATAAGTCTAGAAAAAAATTAGAATAAGTAAACTTATAACTACTTATATTTATAACTAAAAGTATACTACGTTTTAGTAGTACTAACTATTAGGGCTATAATTACCTTAAATAGCTGTATTAAACTTAATGTAGCAGTCTAAAATATATTTAAAATAGCTTACTAATATAATGTAATAATATTTACTATCTATATTATTGCCTTATTTAGTTTTATAAATATTATAAAATGTGGGCTAGCCTAAGAGCTATACCTCATAAGTTATGTTTTATAAATTATAGTATAATAAAATTAGTAAAATATATTTTAAATAAAATATAAATAAGTTTTAATTTTTTTAGCTATAGGCCTATTTATTAGGAGGGCTAAAAAAAAGTAAATTTAGTATTTTGACTACGTAATAGATTATTAAATACGTAACTATATTACTATATTTTTTAGTACTATCTACTAGTTATATTTATTTATTATATTTTAACAAAATACTAAAATATATTTAGAATAAGTAATAAATACGTTTAAATAGGTTTATTTATATTTAGTTTAGTTAATAGTAGTTATAAATAGCTTATAGGCGTTATTAATAGACTCTAAAATATTAAAATAATAAATATTTTTAATATAGGTAACTAGCGTATCCTTAGACCTAAGTTTAGTTTAAAAAAATTAACTAAACTTTTAAAATATATTTAAGATAAGATTAGAATAAGTTTAGATATACCTAATATAAAGTATATATTTATATATTTATATACTAATTAAATAAATAGTGTGGCTATAGTGGCTGTATAGGCGACTAATATAATTATTAATATAAAGTATTTAAACTAATAAATATATAGAATTTAACTTCTATAAATTTAATTATCTTTTTTATTATTAATAGTTAAAAATAGTTAGTAGCCCTTTAAGAGGTCGGTAAAGTTATAGTACCTCTAATAAAACTTTTAAAATATATTTAAAATTTTTTAAAATTATATTTTTATTAGTTATACTTATAAAATTTTAAAGTGTAGCCGCTATATTATAAAGAATAAAGATAGAAGAAAAAATATTTTAATTTTATTTTAATTCTATCTTATTTATAAAAGTTTTATACTAATTCTAATTTACTTACTAAATTTTAGTACTTACGCTAGCTATATTTTAGGTTAGTCTTAGCAAACGTTAGGTTAGCCTGATGTGGCAGCACGTTCGGCGCCCGACCAGAGAGTTGCGATCTAGAACTAGAAAGTGCTCCGGAGCTGCCCATTTGCGTGGTCGAACGATGCGACGGGTGGGGCGCCGTGGTCGGACGTCTTAGTGATCCTCTACTATGATTTTCGACGCCGTCGCGAGTCTTGGCCAACGCGAGGGGCCAGTCGACACGCGACAAGCATTGCGTGTCGTATCCCGACCTTGCAGTTCGTATCGGTACGTTGGTGAAGGCAAAGGTATTCATCCACAGGCGATTGTTTCGTTACAGCCGACGAAACCGACCCACGCATGGGTACCGGGCTGCTAGCCATGAACACGACCTTCAATCAGCCACCCCGGCCAAACCATGAGCGCGGTACGTAGTGCTGACCGGTTCTGCCCAACCCGAAGGCTCCCCCAATCCCAACCCCAGCTTCGAAGAGAGACGGCACGCTCAAGCCATCCGCCTTTCGTGCCTGATCGTCAGCACCAAGGCGACCGTAAGGTTATCTGGAGCCAATCCCGGGCCCCTGCCAGGCTCAGAATGCCATGGACCGTTCGCGGAAGCGCGAGTGCATCCCCATTCGCTCTCTGCCCGACTCTTGTTTCTGGAGTATCGCAGGAAGGCGACGACTACTGTGGTTGTAAGGGTAAATATTCACAATTGCCACTGTGGACCTGTTCGCTTACTAAGCGGGTTATACACGCTATTATTGGCTATAACCTAAACTAGCGTGAACGAGAAAAAGTGGAGAATTGTGAATAGTTACCCTTGCAACCACAGTAGGGTCAAAAAGCAGGGCGCACGCAAGCCAGGTACCGAGCGTGCAAAATGTCGTGCACAATTTATCCAGAGCGCCAGTATGCTTGGGCGGCATGGCTGGGAGTGGACGAGATGCAGGTCCATGGCGCAGGTGAGATGGTACGGCAGCTCGTATGCGGTGCAGTTGTCCGCCTAGGCAAAGCAGGCAGGAGAGGTGAAAATCCCAACCGAATGTTGTTTCATCATCATTTTTTAAGGTCTGTTTTGATTGGTGGAAACGGTGCAGACGGGCGAATGACATGCTAACCGTAACCAACTATCTAACGCAGTACACTGGTTCATGACTCTCTATTGCATGAAAAGAAAAAGCGGCTTGTTGCGACATGAACCGTGTAGAGTGAGGCCATTATGCAATGCGATGCGGAACGTAGCCTCGTGGTCTCAATGGCCGGCTGCCAAGTGGCAACGCTCGAGTATGACAAGGAGAATAGTTTTGAAAATGCCTAGGCAAGTGAGATCAACAGGCTAAGTGATCCGAGAACGAGAAAAAAGAAGTAATAAAAGTGTCCGCCGGCGCGAAATGGTACATTGGCTGCTCCGAAGTAAAATACCATGCAATTCCCTACAGCACACAAGAATGTAATACAGGCAGCAGCCGCGCCAGCGGGGGAGGAACAAGAAGTGTCGGGGCCCCTTTAGATATCTACAGATAGAGGTCTTAGTGTCCAACTCGAAGGTTCTCCCAGACTTTCCAGGTAAGCATGTGGTGTGCGGATGCACTACGTCGTAATCATGATAAACATGAGCCCCAAGCGGGGGTCGGCCCCAACCTTTGCGGGCAGAGCTTTCACAATGGAAGCCTGGAGACTGATGCAAAGAGCGTCTTCCGTGGAGCTGATTCCGGAGAAGCATCCACAAGCTTGCCAAGGCTTCGGCGGCGTCTCGAAAAAGGCCGCTATCGTAGAATGGGGGTCGTATATTTCTTAGTGTAATGAGCGAGTGTTGGTGAAAGCTGGACGGATCGATCCAAGTGCCGATTCCATGCAGAGAAATCCTCAAACCCGGTTGTACGAACGAATGCACTCTAGGCGCTCATATCTTGTTATCTTCTCGGTATTCTTCGTGTAACGGAGGATGAAATCCAAGTCCACCTCTTGCGCGTGGATCCCAATCAGTACTTGTGACGGCCTGCGACGGTTTTCGGGGGGTGGAGAAGCTAAGGTTGGGCGTGGTGTATTCACGGGTGGCTTCCTTGCTGAAATGGTCGGGCGTGCCCGTGGCTGATCGTCGGTAGGGATCAAAGTATTCCTTTTCTTTGGGGCTCGTAGGGCTTGTTACTGCGCTTTGGGGAGCCTCTGGATAGGTAGCAATGGTTGGAACCTGAGCCAGCTCGAACTGGTGGGGACCAACCGCATACTTGTGGGCATCGAGAGATACGAACTCTCGGTTGTAGCCCAGCTTACAGCGCACGAGATCCACCCACCCTGTAAACATAGATGCGCGGGCCAAGAGGATGAAGGCTTGAAGTCCTGCCAAGGATAACATGATCAGGATCGCGATGGCGGTCGACTCATCGACAAACAATTTCTCCGCGAGTGGCGCACATTGTTCATGGTGCGTAGGGTTCGATGCCAAGCAGAGCAGGAAAGGCCTCGCCGATTCTATATTATCCGCAGCGTGAGTTGTGATGGAGTTAAGCCAGATGAAAATGACAGAGAAAAAGATGACGTCCACGAGGATAAAGACCACGATGGTGATTCCGCGCCACTGTAGATAGAGAACCTTGCGCACACGGCGATAGATGGCACGCGGAGATCGAGTTTTCACGCTGTTGGTGTACGATGGCAATCCCATACTGCTCTGCGTCTCCGTGTTATCATCGTTCCACATGCTCTGGAGATACACCTTGATGCAGTAGGCGAAGGTACCGAGTTGAACCAATGTTGCGGCTCCGGCAATGGCAAGAAGAGGGCCCCAAAAGTCGGCGAGCGAATGCGCAGCATTGACATGGCAAACATCGCCGAAACGGAATGAAACGCCTGTCGCAGTGATGGTGGCCGTGAAAAATCCTGCGGCGACGGTCCAGCCGAGACCTTGTGCCCAGTAGAAGAATCTCTTTCCGGGCATAACATCCCAACAAATCTGGAGGTGCATGGACAAGGCGCGAATGAAAACTTGTTCAATGTTAGCGAAACCCGATTGTGATGGACATGATATCTTACTCCAAACCGCTATCGACAGGCCACCAGCGATGATGAAAGCGCCGGAAAATGCGCAAGTAAGACTCGAATACATATCGTTTGGTGTGATCTCATCATAGCACAGTTCAGGTCTCGCGCCGAATGGCACAACAAATCCCAGCTACTCCATGGTTAGCGCAGGTACTCAATCGTGCGGATATATACCTACTGCCAACAGTATCGCAGCAATGATCAAGCAGTAACTCAGGTAGTGTCGACGTGTTTGCTCAGCCGGAAGGACTACAAAGGACACTAATAGAAAGATCATGCAGACCAACCCAGCCACATTTAGTGCTTCCGCAGCACGATACCATCTCTTGAAATCCTGGGGGTACAAGTAGTCGGTGGCAGGGCAGGGTAGACAACATGCCAGACCCTCTCCAAGTTGTGGAACGGGAGCGCAGAATCGTCCCTCGACGGCTGAGGAGGTCAGCAGATGGTAGTAGAAGACGCCATAGTATACATACAACCGCCAGAACCAAACTTGGACTCATCGAAGAAAGGTGCGAGGCACCGGCCTCGTAGAGGGGAGGAAAGTGTTGTGTTGGTCATTTGCCGTTCCTACACAATGGATTGAATTGACGCTACGATGACATAAGTCGTCGATTAATTGTGGCGCGGGGTACGGTCGAGCCAGGACGGAAGGCAATGGTATCCGGGAATAATGACTGGATGGCTTCACTGGAGAACCCTTGATCGTTGCTTCGATTATAGCAACGGCACACGGTAGCTCTGAGACGGAGTTGAATTATGCGCGTGGTGAAACGGTGGCCGGCGTTGGTCTGACCGATGGAAAACAGAACAATCGTGCAACAGTATCCGTGTGCCGGTCGAGTGCGGGGAGCTCGGAGGGTTTGCAAGGAGTGAATAAGAGATATGGTCGGTATGGGGCGCTCACGAGTCCAAAGCAAAGGAAAGTCGAACGGCGGGACGTAGCACGATAAAGTATACGGCAGAGAACATGGCTCCAGAGACCCCAGGGGAAACGCTAGTGCGAGCATCCATCTTCAGGCGAAAGTGACCATGCAGGACCCCCAGACGGGGCCCCTGCAAGTCGCGCGACCGGTCTGGCGCACGTGCCTTGTGGGAGCCTGCACGAGCGCTCACTAATGGGAAGGCGACGCCAAGGGTCTCGGGGGCGCCTAGGGCCGATAATGTCGGCTTGGACGACGGTGACCAGGGGCGTCAGCTTGACCGGTGCAATTCGCCGACGTTGAAATTTCTGTTTGCCGCCGGCCACCGGATCTCGCCCTACTTGGGAACCGGATCTCACCAACCTCCGCTCAAAGGGACCATGGTTGGATGCAGGAACAGACCATCGTGACGGGATGATCACGAGGCAGGGAATGGGCAAGCGCATATCCAAAGAGCCACAACTGCGGTAGCCTGGTACTAGTACTTCCTTTGCAAAGGGTGTTACGTACCGCGATATTGCTGACACGGCGCGAAGATGACGAGCTGAGGACCACCGATCTCTCAGAGCCGCATGGGCATTCGTCGGAGGGAATGGCGCCTTCAGTCAGCCAAGCAGGGCTCGATGCAGGTCCCATGGATACGTGCGTCGGCGCCCCTCCCCGTGTGTGCCTACGGCCGTAGCACCCCACAAACATCGGTTCCACTCAGCCCCTTGACAAAGCTAATTCTACTTGGTCTACTTAATCGCATTTTTAGTAATATAATAAATATATTATAAATAACGATGTTATTCTTTTATAAGCTATTAATAGTAAATATTTTATTATAAATAATTTAATCTTTTTTAATATATTAAGTATAAAGGTATATATATACTGCTTCTTTTTTAAAAACCCTTTTAGTCGCCCCGAGCTACCACAGCCACACTATTTATTCGATTAATATATAAATATATTTAATTTACTATTATATTAACTTAGTAATAACCTAAAAACTATTTTAATTATTATTAATTTAAAGTCTTATAACTTCTTATATAGTAAATATAATAAAATAAATTCTATATTAAATATTAGACTTAATAAAATACTAAATAGTTAATATTTTATTATTACTTAATTAGGTTAGTAAAACTTTAAGTATATATTTCTTTACGTTTATCCATAGGAGCTGTATCGACTTAGTATACGCTACGTCCTTACTTAACACACTTTAAATATATATTATTAACTATAAATAACGAGTAAATTATGTAAAATTATATATAAAATTACTTAAAATATTAATTACGTAAGGTATATTATATAATTTCTAAAATATTACCATTTTTTTATATTAATAAAGTATAGGATAGGTGTAGTAAAATATTATTAATCTATACTATAAATATTTCTATAAATAATATATATAAAATAGTAATATATATATATTTTATAGCCAATTTTATACTATAGTTAAAAAGTTACAAAGACGTAAAATTAAGTAAAAAAAAAGAATCTTATATTTAAGTCTATATATTTGTATTTATATATTAATCGAACAAATAGTGTAGCTGTGGTGGCTCGGGGCGACTAAAAGGGGTTTTAAAAAAGGAGGAGTATGTGTATGGCTTTATACTCAATGTGTCGAAAAAGTATAATAATTATAATAATTAACCTATAAAAGCTATTTCTCTTTTTAATTCTTTTAAATTAGATAATAATAATAATAATCCTTTAGTCTTAAACTATAATAAAAAAGAGTAGGGTAGTAGCAGTTAAATAATTAGTAATAGTAAAAAACTACCTTTTAAGTTTAGTAAGCAGCTTACTTTAAGCTATAAAACCTATATATACAACACTCTAGCTAGTAATTTAATAAAAGTTTATTTTAAAAATCTTAATTTTATAGGCGTGTACTACTATTATTACGTAATATATATATATAATTAACTATATATTCTATTAATTATATCTTTATTATATATTACTAATTATTATAGTCCTATTAATACTTATATTATTTATATAACTTTTATTAAGCTTATAATTAAATATAATACTATAAATCCTTTTTTCGACATATTAAGTATAAAGGTATGTACATACTTCTCCTTTTTCAAACCCCTTTTAGTCGCCCCGAGCCACCACAGCCACACTTTTTATTTAATTAATATATAAATACAAATATATCCTATAAATCCTAAAATAAATAATTATATTTTAAATTTTAGTTTTAAAGACTATATTAATCTATAATAACTTAATACTAAAATTATATCTACGTTTAAGGCTGCCTATAATATTTTAAAGTAATACTAGACTACTCTAGTATTTAGTATTAATATAAAGTTACTAGATAATTAAGGTCTATTAAGCTCTTTTAATTAGAGTTAATATTTAGACTCTATTCTTAGTAGCTAAGGCTATAGTAAACTAGCTAATAAGTATTCTTATAGGCGTATTCTAATTATAATTAATTTTTAATCTAATACTCTACTATTTTTTATCTAAATAGTAAATAGTAAATAATTAGATTTTAGTAATAAACTAAAATATTAATATAGAGAAGAATTTTACTAGCTACTTAAATAAATCTATTTTAAGTTTAAACTAAAAGCAGTCTAATCTATTTTTAAAAGCTTATAATATATTTATAAAATAAAAATAATAGTAGGGTAATTATAATTATTTTACTTTACTAGAGTATTAGAAGATAAAGAGTAAATTATACTCTTATAGCTAGGGATCTTCTTTTTAAACTTTTAGCTACCTTTATCTATCTTAGACTTCTAACTACTCTTATTTATCTTAAATGCTAAGTATACGTCTCTTTTTATTTAAAACTTAAAAGTATAAGCGTAAGCGACTATATAAACTACTTAATAAGACTTTAGCTATACTATAGTTATAATTATCTACTCTTCTTATAACCGAATTTTTTTATTTTAGTTTTTTTTTATTTAGGATAGATAAAATTTAATAGGCTCTTTTCTCTCTACTATTTACTTACATAAAAATTAGTAATTATATATTTTATAGAGAAAGTAGTTCTTTAAAGCGTATAAATTATTATCGCGTAAGCGTCTTTATTAATTTATTAGTAGGTATATCTCTAGTTTATAGATAAATTACTTTAAATAATTCTTTTATATATTTTTACCGTAGCTATATATTCTAAATATTAATATAGCGTAATTAAATTATAATTCTTTTATTAGCTTTAACTATAAGTTTAATTATCTATTAATTATTATAGTATATTCTTTAAAAAAATCCTAAATTAAGTATAATTTTGTAAAAGAGTCGCTTTAAAATTATTACTTTTTTATTTATATACTCTAAAGTAATTAGCCTAGCTTATATTATTAAAATAGTAATAGTAGTCTATTTTACTACTTTTTAAAATATTATATTTCTAAATATTATTATTATATAGCCGTAGGATAATCGTTTTATTTTAGAGTTATTAGTAAAAAATATATCTTTATAAATTATAAAATTATATTTATTATATTATTCATATTAAATTACCTACTAGTAGATATAATATAGGTAAATAATTACTCTATTAATAGTAGTAAAATAGTATAGACTTAGATTTATTAAAAACTATAATAGCTTTAAAATTATAAATATAATATTTAAACAAAATATAATTACTATATATAAAACTAATTTAAGATATTATTAATATTACTTAATATCCTACTTAGAAGCTTCTTTAGTAGACTTAGTAAGCTTTTTTAAAAGGAGAGGGGTATTAGGGAAGTTACTGCTATTATTAAAGCTAAATTTCTTTATAATATTATTAACATATATATTATAGATAAGTATTATTATTATATTTTTATAATTATAGACTATTTTAACCTTAAAAAACTATTAAATAGGTCCTTTTACTTTAATTTTATCTTCTAAAATAATCTAGCTAAAAAGCTATTTTGCTATTACTTTATAATGTTTATAATATAGTAGTCAAATATTATCTATATAAAATAAAATAAAGATTATCTTCTTATAATTAAAGAAGAAATAAAATTTTTCCTTTAATACTAGTAGCCTAATAGTATATAGTAAGCTTAAAAATTTTATATACTAAAGATAAAATAAGTTATATAGACTATATAATACTTAATTAAGCCTAATATATATACCTTACTTTTTAAATCTATTAAATAATTTATATATTATCGGATTTTTTATCAATAATAAAATATTAAAGCATACTCTAATAATATTATATTATAGAATTTCTAAATTAAATTCCGCTATAAGCGCTATTATAATATAAAATAATCTGACTACAAATATAGTAGTATATATTAATTATATAAAATTAAAATTTTAAAAATCGCCTTTTATAATAATACGTACTTTACACTTAATAAAATATTTATTTTTATTAAATTTATAGGTCTAAACTTATTTTAATAGTAAAACTTAGCTATTTACTTTTATTTTAGTAATCTCTTTTTATATTCCTTTCTTTAAGAGCGTATTAATTTTAATATATAAGACTTATTTAAATTTATTATTAAAAAGATATAAAGTAAGCTACTTTTACGTTATAAATAGTAGAGGAAAATTATTTTTATATATATAATATAGATCGCAGCGGGTAGAGTAATTAAAAAATAATATTTTAAATATTTTTTTAAATATCGTGGCTATTACTATAGTATTAAAAGTAATATATATTTATAGCTTAGTGTATACCTCTATAGCGCTAATATATATATATATATATAAAATTAATTTCAAAATTATTATTTTATAGATCCGTAATTACTATATAAGTGTTTATAATTTTTATTCTATCCCCTGGCTAATTATTGAAATTATTATCTTTAAGTTATTATATATAGAGCGGTAAATTTATATATTTAAATTTAGATTTTTATAATTATAGCCTTCTACTTAATTATAATACCTAATTCTAATTACGCCTTTAGTAATATTAAACTAGTAATATTTTTACTTTATTTATAATAGTAAAAGTATTATTTGTAATTTAAAAGGCAGCTATAGAGTAATTATACTATAAATTTTAAAAATTATTTTTAAAATTTAATAAACTAGCTTTTTTAGTTTTATATATTATTTAATAGCTATTAGATACGTTTAAATCTTTTATAAAATTATTTTAAGTAGTATCTAGCACTAATATCGCTTTTAAAGTTATAAATCTTAATTATTTATTTAATATTATATATATATATTTATATTTGTATATTAATCGAACAAAAGTGTAGCTGTGGTAGCTCGGAGCGACTAAAAGGGGTTTTAAAAAAGGAGGAGTATATACATACCTTTATACTTAATATGTTAAAAAATTAATATTATATAAATTCTTAATATTTATATATTAATCGAATAAAAAGTGTGGCTATAGTGGCTTAGGGCGACCTAAAAGGGGGTTTGAAAAAGGAGGAGTATATATATACCTTTATTAAATTCTTAAATAATTACTAGCTAAGTAATTATTCTATATAGTTATTAAATTCTTAGTAGTACTAAAAAAGGGTTTAGTCTATTATTTTTTCGTGCTAACTATAATCAGCACTCCTAAATTTATAATTAAAATTTAGATATTTCTTATTTCTTACCTACTTATTAGACCAGCTTAGTAAGTATATATTTTTAAATACTACGCCTAAGTCTATAAATTTATTCTTATAAAATACTTTAATAACTAAAACTACTTTTTTTCTTATGTATCCTATAATTAGATAGCCCTTTATAAAAGAGTTTTTTATTAAAAATAATATTTTAAGTTGTAATTACCTAATTAAGCACTAGAATATATATTATATAAATAATAAAAGTATAATAGTTTACTAAATACCTAATATAGCCTTATAAATTTATTTTAAATCTATACTTATTGTAGTCTACGAAATACTTTTTATTTAAAAGGTAAGTATAGTAGCGGTATATATAAATTTTACTATAAAGGTATACACATACTTCTCCTTTTTTAAAACCTCTTTTAGTCGTCTACACAGCTACCACAGCCGCACCCTTTTATTTAATTAATATATAAAAATATATATAAATATTACTTTAATTAAAGCGTAAATCTGCTATTATATTTTTTATAATTATAGGCTTTTACTATTTAAAGTATTATTTAAACTAATTATTAAATACTTAATTTAGTAATTATATTTTATAAAATAATAATAGACTTATTTTATATACCTATATTACACTATTTATTATCTTAAGCTAAAGTTTTGTAAATAGATTAGTACTTAATTATATTTTAATTAATTTAAGAATTATTTTTTAGTTTACCCTTTTAGTACTACTATTTAGCTTATAAGTATATAGTAGAGTTATAATAAGTTTAATTTTTTAATTAACTACCTATTTTTTAAAATATAAACGACTATACTATAGTACTATAATAGTATTATTATTTTAAATAAGTATATAAATTTTAAGGTTATATTACGTAAAAAATAGTTTAGTAAAGTCCTTAAAGACTTTTATAATTAATTCTAAGCCCTTTAAATAGAGGTTATAATTTTTTTTTATATAATAAAGTTGCTATTAGTAACTACCTAATTAGGAAAGAAAGTGCTATATATACTATAGAATCTAATAATCGGCTCTTAAAAGTACTATACTAATCCTAATTAGAAAAATTGTTACGCTAAAATAGGTATATAATAACCGCTTAATAGTACTTAATAGTTTTATAGCTTAGTATAGTTTATTACTTTATAGAGTAACTTATACTAGCGTATCTATTATTATAAACTAATACTAAGTAGGCATTTATAAAAAAAAATATTAATATATTATAATTATAGTACGCGTTATAGCGTCTAAAGTACTATTTATTAATAGTAGTATACTACTACTCTATAACTAAAATACGCGCTCCTAGTATATTAAAAAATAAAATTTTAGTAAAATATATATACTAGACTTACTCTAGCCTATACTATAAAGTATAATATACACTCTAAACTTTTAAATTAAACTAAATAAATAAAAAATATAAAGTAATAAATATATTTAATATAGTTACTACAATACTATTTATTTTTATAGGTAACCTATAAAAGTCTATACTTAAATAAAATAATTTTATTAATACAAGCGTAGACTTAACTATATATAAAAAGAAACTATAATATTTTATAAAAAAATTAAAAATCCGCTATTTAGGGGTACTATAAAAAAATAATACTAAAATTACTATAGCTATACTACTATACTAAGTAATTCATAAGTAAGAGTAAGTTTTTTACTACTTATAATAATACTAACACTAATAACTATAAAGCGCTAAAGTAAAAAGATAGTATAGTTCTTTAGTAAGTAATTAAGTATATTAAAGGCTATAGTCTATAGCGTAAAAGGCGTATATAATTCTAATTAAAGTAACGTAAAATAAAAATTATTAGTATATAAAAAAGTGCTGTAGTTTAATACTATAAAGAATATCTAAAAGTAAGTAAAAAGGAGTTTCTAAAGGGAGGATAATAGATAACTAGTATAAGAGAATATAGATAAATAACTTAATATATAACTAAATAAAATAGTATATTTTATATTAATTATTTTATTATAATTTTAAAACCTCTAGGTCTCTGTTAAAACCGAAGAGGTTATAATTATAAATCTTTTTACTAAATTTATTCTTTAGAATTATACTCTATTACTCGCCTAATCTATGTATTAGTATATTAAAGAGGTTTTATAATACCTAAAAGAATAGCCGTAGTAAATATTTTTTTAGTCTTTTAAAAATTACTTATATTATATAAGTAGTAGAGTAGTATATATACTTTAAATAAAGTATACTATTAATTTTACTATTTTAAATATACTATACTAATACTTATAATACTATATTTTTTAAATACTCTAATCGCTAAGACTATATCCACTCGCTGTTAATATAGAAACAATTAATTTATAATTTTTAAATCTTATAATTATTTATTATATTATTAATTATAAAATAACAAGTAATTAGTTTATATTTAATAAAGGTAAAGTTATATTTATATTATAGTTTTATTAAAATAATATTTTACTTTAGTAAGCCTATATATAAAATATAATTAAAACTTAAGTACTTAATACTAATTTTCTCTAAATAAGCTTTAGAGATAATATTAATATAAAAGTCTTTTACTATTATAACGTTTTTAAATATTAAATTCTTTATATAAGGACTATTTGTACTATATAAAATTTATTTTAGAATTTAGTCGCCTATTTTAATAATTACTAATATTTGTATTTTAGCTTTAATATTTTTAATTTTAGTTATCTTTTTAAACGTTCAGGGAATAAGTATTAAGATATTATTAATAAAATATATAGTAGTATTACTATCTAAAATAGTACTCTCTAAAAAAAAATATATACTAAATATTATAGTACTATAGACTTATATACTCTCTTTATCTAATATAAGTATTATAAAATTTATAATAATAACTATAATTTTTCTTAAATATACTATTTTAGTATTAGTATTTACCTTTTAATTTTTTAAATTTTTTTTTTTATCTTTATTTATAGATCAGTATATTTAGTCTATTATAAGTAATTAAGAATTTTTTTTTTTTTAGCGCTAGAAAGTATAATTAATAGTAATTTTTTTAAATATTTTTTTTATAACTATAGTCTTAAGCCTACGGTAATAAATTAGCTCTTAGAAGTAATAAGTAAATTTTAAATATAAATAGATAGACTTACGCTTAGTTTAATACTTATTTTAATTTTTACTAGTACTTAAGTTAGTATTAGAGTTATATCTACTAAATATAATAAATGTAACTAATTTTTTTTTTTTTAATTAGTACGTAGAGACTACTATTAAAATATTATAAAAAAAACGTTTCTAATTTTATTTAGGGTTAAAAGGGGTTATTTAAGTATTAAATTATATATAATATCGCGCTTTATTATTTACGCCTAGTTAAAAATAATATTTTACTTTAGTTTAATTAAAAAATTATAAATAACTATTTTTTCTTTTATATTAAATATTTAATATATACGCGTATTTCTATAAAGAACCTTTTATTTATTATATTATTACTTATAATCCTATCTTTTATACTTAGTTTTTTTAAGATAATTATAATACTATACTTATACTATATATATTTATATATTAATTAAATAAATACTATGGCTGTAGTGGCTCGGGACGACTAAAAAGGGATTTTAAAAAAGGAGGAGTATATATATACCTTTATACTTATACTTATACTAAATTCTATATATTAGTATTAGTTAGTGTATAATTAGTTTTAAGTATATATATTATCTCTTAAAGTGTTAGCTTCTAGTAATTAAAAATTTTAATTATTATTAGCTCTAAAATATTAAAGTATACTATTTTATTTATTTAGTCTCTAAGGTCGTTAAAATAATTATTATCTATAAACTAATTAGTAAATAGTACTCTATATTTTACTATTTATATAGAATACTATTCGACTTATATTTTATATTTTTTAACATTTTTTTTATATTATTCTTTAATTATAAAATTATTAGTATCTAAAAGGGGTAATTAAATAAAGAGTAAAGAGTACTATAATTAATAATTTTTTTATAAAAATAATATTTTTTTATTAGGGTCGACTTCTTTCTAGATCCCTTTTTATATAGTAAAAAATTAAAATTATATATACTAATTAGACTAGCTTAAATAATCTATTAGTTAATAAAATTTTATTAAAATTAAGTTAGTTATCGTAATAGTCTAATTAATAGGTAATTAAAAAAGGGGGGGAAAGACTCAGGTTAATAATTAAATACGTTAATATAATAATAAAAAATAATTAAATTATATAAAAATAAGTACTTACTAGTATTAAGTTATATAAAAAAAATTATCCTATAGTTCTAAAGTGCTAGACTTATAATTATAGTAAACTAGATAATATTTATTTTTAAAATAAAAAGTACATTAATACTATTTATAAAATAAGATAATTAAGATTAAATATATATAGAATAGGTAAGTAATTAGATAATCTAGTTACGTAATTAACCCGTAATTAGAGAGGGTATATAAGCCTTAATATTGCGACAGATAGTTACTATTAAGTTAGGATTGTTATATTGTTAAGTGCCGAACTAAAGATCCTCTCCTATAGATAAGTGGTCCGAGGGCTGCGGGAAGCGGCATCCCGTCCACCGTGGAACGGCACCGGCGTACCAATGACGCCCAACGATGCTGGAGAAGGAGGCGACATACGCCGCTCGCGGTATTTCGGTCAGCAATAGGGGAGTTTGCGTCACGAACCATCGCTGCTGTGCCTCGTCAGCTAGCAGAAATTTCTGACAGGCCGACAGGAGCGGCTAGGAAGGAATTGGCTGTACCTGTCGACGACAGGACGACTGGTGGTGAAACGATGCCATGGACACCGGCGTGTGGGGCATTTGTAAAGCTGCAGGTGAGGATGGTGTCGCATGCTCGCACTCTTGGTGCCACTGACGAGCTTTCCAGCGGCCAATGGCCAACCAACGCGTACAATGCGCGCTTTGTCCATGTGTCCAAAAGTGGAAAGACGGAATCAATAGATTCGGACGGATTGGAGCGATGGCGACAGCCATGCGACGAACTCGGTCTAGCTCCTTCCCCCACATTCGTCTCCGAACATTGCACCACCACTTGGTTCCCAGCGCAAGCACCTCCGCCCGTAAGATTGCCCCTTCTCAAACAATCCCATCGTCTCCCTTCGTCTACAGAGATTCGTGTATGGATGTATCATTTACACAACTCCGAAATACTCAAGCTCTGTATGCCTTCCGTGGATGAAGGTACGAATGAGTACCTGCATTTAGGCGATGCGCGGGCAATAATCCGTAATTCACAATCCACCTGGGTCAAATGCTTCAAGAAAGGCTGTACTAGTCAATGCTTCTAAAGGCGACGTTAGGACTTAGGCTCGTTAGCGGCCACGACCGGATTTAAGTTTCTAGTTATAATAAGTTCTCTCTTATATTACCTAACAAGTCGCGCGCTAATTTCTAGTAATTATATTAAACTTTTTATACTTTAACGTAAGTCTTAAAATAGAGCTAATATTAGAAATAAAAATAGCTAGGCGTATAATATATATATATATATATATATAAAATAGTACGTAAGTAGATAGTAAAATATAATATAATATATATATAAGTTTTTTAAAGTATAGATATTCTACTAAAAATAGTAAAAATAATATTTAAAAAGTATTAAACATAGTAAAAAAAAATAAAAATATATAAAATAAGATTATTTTCTAAAATAAAAATTAATATAAAAAAGTATATAAAAAAGTACTCACTATAAAAATAAATATTTAAAATAAAAAAATTATAAAATAGTTAAGAATTAATTAAAATTTTAAATTATAGATATTTTAAAAGTATAATTAAATTATTTTCTTTTAGTTATATATATAGCTACTACAGCCACACTCTTTTATTTAATTAATATATAAATATATATTAAATTATAATATTAGTTAAAGTAATAAAAGGTACTAGTAGTTTTAGTTTTAAATAAAGTATAAATCTAATAATAATATTTTTTAGTACTAGATTCTATAAACTATTTTTTTTTTAAAAAATAAACCTTATGTTTAAGGCTATCTAGTTATTAAAGAAAATTCTTTATCTCCTAAGTAAACTAACTACTAGCTCTTTAATTCCTAACTTAATATATAGGTTATATTACTAAATAATATTATATTAAACTACTAGTTTATTATTTAATTAGATCTAGTTCGCTACGCTAAGCCTATTTAGAAATAGATTTTTATCTTATCTAACTTTAGATAGTAATTTAACTTAAAATACCTTTAAATATAATATATTTTATATAGGGATTTTAGTTTTTTTATAATTTTATATTAATTTTTTTACAGTACTCTGTACTTTTAAAATTTTTATTTTTTACTAATAAAATAGGCGCGTTTAAAAAACGCTATAATAAGAAAAGGAATTAAATTCCTAATATATAAAAAGACCTTAAAAATTTAAGGAATCTTAGTATTTCTAGACATATGCCTACTATACCACTCCGTCTCTATAAACTATAATATATAGCCTAATGTATAGTACTTTAAATAGTACTTTTAATATTTATAATAAAATAAATAA
The DNA here is from genome assembly GCA_030770415.1 of Pleoardoris graminearum. NCBI lineage: Eukaryota > Fungi > Ascomycota > Dothideomycetes > Pleosporales > Didymosphaeriaceae > Pleoardoris > Pleoardoris graminearum. Next base: position 84,085 of record JASEKS010000285.1, read on the forward strand.
AAATTAAATAAATAATTTTATTTCTTAAACCACTTGTATAAAATTAAATAATAATAGTAAAAATATATACGTAATATAAATTTAAAGAAAAAATAATAGAGATTTATATAAGAATTTTATATACTAATTATTAGATCTAAGAAAATAACTAAAATTACTAAAATATAGTAGGTTTTATTTTATTTTATATATTTATACATTTATTAAATAAGGTAGGATAGCTATAGTAGCTTAAAGTAACTAAATAAAATTATAATATATTTATATAATAATTAAATAAATAGTATAGCTATAGTAGCTTAGGGCGACTAAACGAGATTTTAAAAAAAGAGAAGTATATATATATCTATATACTTAATATATTAAAAAAGTTAGGTAAAACTAAATTAAATAAAGTATAGTACTATACTAGTATACTACTAGTATACTTAGTACCCTTCCCTAAAAAATATTAAATAAAAAAAGTTAAAAAGTTTAGTATAGATACTATATTCTTTAAAGAAATATATAAGTTGTAATAGTAGTTACTATTTATATATTTTTTTTATTTTTATAGTTAATACAGTTAAAAGTTTATATAAATAAAATATTTACTAATATATTATTTTTTAAATTATTATTTTTTAAAAGTTCTTTTTTTTTTACTTCTATTTTAGTAGATACTCTACTTATTTAAATTAATTTAAATATATCTATTATACCGCAAGCTATCCCTGATATATCTTACCTATAGAGTAATTAATAAGAAATTTTCTTTAATACTACTAAGTATACTATTATATATAACATAATTACTAAGTTCTTTAAAAGCACTATTTAATAATTTTACGTAATATTAAATAATTAGTATAATAAGAATAGTCTAGTAACGTTATTAATAATTAAAATAATAAAATTTAAAGATGTAGAGTCAGTAGCACTAGTTTATATAAAGGTAGTAATAGTAAGAGTAGTAAATATAATACTATATTAATTATAAAAGATAGTAAGTTAGTACGTTAATATTAGTTATATAATAAAAATACGTAGTTTAAAGTATATAGTATAGTTATATAAAATACTACTAAAGGTACTAATAATAAAAGTAAAAACGATTTAAGCGTAAAGTCTATAAGGAAATAAATAGTAACTTTGTAGAAAAATACTAGTTAATATTTAAAAGTTTTAGCGAGGCAAATATATAATTTCTTTAGTATATAGACTAGGTAAATAGGCTAGTAAATAGCTATACCTAGTATCGCGTTATTATACGCGTAAATAAATTTATAAGTATAAATAAGAATATTAACTATTATTAAATATAATATTATCTATATATAAACACAGTAAAAGGTAATAAAAATAAATATAACCTCTAATTTATATTATAAAAAGATAGTTAAAAAAGTAATTAATTAATTACTATAGTAGTTATCGGTACTTATATAAAAAAAAGAAGTATATATATTTATATATTAATTAAACAAATAGTGTGGCTGTAGTAGCTCGGGGCAACTAAAGGGGATTTTAAAAAAGGAGGAGTATATATATACCTTTATACTAATTTTAAGTAAAGTAATACTAAAAAGAGTATAGTACTACGCTAGTATACTAGTACACTAGTACGTGTAGCGCGCTTTCTAAAAAAGTGTTAAATTAAAAGAATCTAGTATAGATATTATATTATTAAGAAAGCTATATAAGTAGTACTTTACGTATTTTTTTTAGTTAATAGTATAGCTAAATATTTATTAAATTAAAAAGATACTTACTAAAGGATGTTTATAATTATTTTTTTAAAGATATATTATAATAGTATATATATTAAACCTACTATTATAGGGAGGTAAACAAAAATAAGATTAATTAAAAAAAGTATCTTTTTTAATATATTACGTATAAAAATATATATATACTTCTTCTTTTTTAAACTCCTTTTAGTTGCCCTAAGCTACTACAGCTATACTATTTATTTAATTAGTATATAAATTATATAAAGAGAGGTAAAGTGTAGCGTCGAGACACTAGTCTAAAAAAGGTATAAGCTAAAAAAAGTTATTCTCCCAGATACAGTCAAAAAATAAGCGTATATAAGAATTAGTATAAAGGCATACATATACTTCTCCTTTTTTAAAACCCCTTTTAGTTGCCCTGAGCCACCACAGCCACACTATTTGTTCGATTAATATACAAATATATAAGAATTAGTAAAAAAAAATATGTTTTAGTTAGTATAGGAAGTATATACATATAATATAAAAAAAGTACCTTTTTTAAAGTTTTATAACATTTTAATTAGTAAGCTAAAAAATACAAAAAGAATACTATTGTAAAGAAAAAGATTAGGAGTTCCTATTTACCCTATTAAGGGATACTTACTAACGGGTTTAGAGGTAGTAATAAATTACTAAATATTAAAAATTTTTAGGACCCTATTTTAGGTAAGTATAACTTTTTATGTAAAGTGTAAAATTGGCCTATTTTTATATATATTATAATATATACTATATTATATTAATATATAAATTATTATTATATATGTATATATTTATTATATAATTATTAATAAAAGTTACTTTTTTAAAATTTTAATATTAAACTAGTAATAATAAATTACTAATACTTTATATATTAGTCTTTAGCTTCTATAATCGCCTTATAACGGTTAGGTAAGAATAAAATATAGTTATTAATAACTTTTTATAGTATATTATTCTACTCCTCTATAATAGCTCTTTTAAAAGACTTTATATATTCTAAACTTAATCCTATACCTAAATTAGCCTTTTTATTTTTAATTAGCCCTAATTTTAATAAACTCTATATATTTTTTATAGGGACTAAATTAGGACTATAGGCTAGGTAAGGATAAAGAGTAATTTTATTATTTTTAATCTAGTTTAAAACGTCTATTATTTTATAAATAGGGACGTTATCTAGTTAATATTACTAATCTAAAGTAATATTAATATAAAGATTATAATTATAATATAATATAAATATATATATATTAATAAAAAAGGCGTAAAAAAACTTTATAAAACTTACTCCTTTTTATAAGTAGTTTAACTTTAGGTATAACAACTTTATTTATATAGTCCTTACTAGTATAAAAAATTAAAAAATTTAGTATTTTAATAAATACTAAATTACTTTTACTCCCTAACTGAATAGTAGCCTAAACTTAGAATATTATATTATAACCTATAAAATAATTAATATAAGTAATATTAAAAAACTAAAACTATAACTTAAAAATATACCAAAAGTTATGTATTTTAATATTTTATAAAATTAAAATAACTTACTTCGTAATTAGGTAATAGCTAGTTCTTTTTTACCTCTATTATTACTCCTTTTTCTATAATATTCTTTTTTAACTTTATCCCTGTATATTACTAACTTATTATAAAATATAATCCTTTTTAAATTTATATTTTTAATAATTTTTACATTCTTTTTAGTATATTTTATTATTTTTATAGCATTTTCTTTATTAATTATAGGTTTTTTTTTACTTATATTAATAGAGTAGGCCTCCTTCTTTAAAACTTTTTATAAACTTTTTTTTTAAATATTAAAGTTATTTTTTATTATTAATCTTTTATATTATTTTTTAGGACTCTTATTTAAGTCTTAATTAATAACTCTTTTATCTCTTTAAGTTATTTTAGAAACTCTATCCTTTTTAATTTTTTTTATATTATTAGTATTATTCTTCTTTTGTTTAATTCTTTAAATACCGTTATATATACTTTATTTAGGCTTTTTTAATATATTTATATATTAATATATTAATTAAATAAATAGTGTGGCTGTAGTGGCTTAGAGCGACTAAAAGGAGTTTTAAAAAAAGAGGAGTATATATATATCTTTATACTTAATATATCGAAAAATTTAGGTAAGGCTAGATTAAAAAAGATATAGTGCCGTACTAGACACTTAGTACGCCTCCCTAAAAAAACGTTAAATTAATAAACTTTAGTATAAAAACTCTAGTATAGATACCGTATTTAGGAGAAGAGATATATAAGTAGTAGTAACTACTACTACCTATATATCTCTCTATTCTTTTACAGTAAATATAGTTAAACGTTTATTAAATAAAAAAATATACTTATTAAGATATTCTTTAAATATTATTTTTTAAATATATATTTATATACTAATTAAATAAATAGTGTAGCTATAGTGGCTTAGGGCGACTAAAAGGGGTTTTAAAAAAAAAGGAGTATATATATACCTTTATACTTAATATATTAAAAAAGTTAGATAAGGCTAAGTTAAAAAAGGTATAGCGTCGCACTAGCTACTAACGTACTAGCGCGCTTAGCGCGCTCCCCCCCCCTAAAAAAATATTAGGTTAAGAAAGTTTAGTATAGACTACTATATTCTTTAAAAAAGAGATATGCAAAGTACTGCCTATATATCTTTTTTCTATCTTCTTCTACAGTTAACACAGCTAAATAAAATATTATTTTTTTTTAAAAGTCCTAATACTACTCCTCCTTCTCCCCTTATTAACGTTAACGACGAGATAATTATAATTAATTTTAAGGCGTTTAATACCTAAGCTTTTTTTACTATATTATTCTACTTTACCGGTAATAAAGACACGACTCTAGTAAACACTTACTAGTATAAGTACCTTATTTATCTAATAGTAGCCGGCGGAGAAGTCGATTATAATAAAATTATAGCTATTCTTAATAATAGATACTACCCTAAGTTGAACGAGCTAAACAAGTTAATTAAATTATTAATAAAAAAAGTAGTAAAAGTTATAAACGTTAGATTAGCAGCTTTAATAGGCGGGGATATAATAGTAAAAAAAATTAAAAAATATAATATACGGTTTATAGCAGAGTTAATAAGTAAAATAAGTATTTTATAAATACAGCAGGTACTTCTTAGCGTAAAGAATATAGTAAAAGTAAAAATAAAGGCAGCAGCAATAGAAAAGGTAATAATAAAAATAATAGCAGAGACGGCGATAGTAAAAACGTTCTAGGAGTAATTAATATTTAAAAGTTTAGGAGGGCCTATATATAATAAGTAGTTTTTTCTTCGGTGTAGTACGTAGGCTAAATAGGTAAACTAGCAGACAGGCGTGCTTAGTATTATATTATATTATTATTATAGGTAAGAAAGAAAATATAATTATAAATAAAAAATATTAACTATTATTAAACGCTACACTACTTATATATATATAGGCAGAGCGAAAAGCAATAAAAACAAATATAACCTCTATTTTATATAAAAATAAAGTTAAAAAAAGTAACCGACAGGTTACAACAGTAGTTATTGGCTATTTTTTTTAAAACTTTTTTTACTTCTTTTATACTTATCTCGGCAGATATTATATTTATTAAAATTAACTTTAATACGTCTACTACGCCTATTATACTAAATATATAAACTATCTTTATAGTATCCTACCTACCTAGTAATATATAATAAGAAATCCTTATTAATATTACTAAATATTTTATACGCAACGTAATTACTGTCGAGTTTTTTAAGTTAAGTATTAGTTAATACTAATAAATTTTAGATAAGAAGGCGTACGGTAATAAAATAGACAGTAATAAAATAAATAAAATTATAATACTAATAATAATAGAAATAATAAAGGTTTAAAACCTAAAATTAGTAGCGCTAGCTTATATAAAGGCGAAGGTAACGGCGGTAAAAGTAAAAGTAAAAATAATAATAAAAGTAGTAGTGCCGCACTAGTTATAGAAAATAAAAAAAAATAATATATTAATATTAAATTTATAATAGAGATACGTAGTCTAGAGTATAAAATATAGTTATATAAAATACTACTAGGCATACTAATAGTAAAGGTAAAAACGTTTTAAAAGATACTAATTAATATTTAAAAGTATTAGGGGGACTTATAAGTATAGGTAATAGGTATTAGGTTATAAAGGCATGCACATACTCCTCCTTTTTTAAAACCCCTTTTAGTCGCCTACACAGCCACCACAGCCACACTATTTATTTAATTAGTATACAAATATATAGGTATTAGGTATTTTCTTTAGTATATAGGCTAAATAGATAGGCTTATAAATAGGCGTATTTAGTTTCGCAGTAATCGTTATAGGTAAAAAGAAAAATATAATTATAAATAAATATTAACTATTATTAAATACTATACTACCTATATATATAGGCGGAGCGAAAAATAATAAAAATAAATATAACCTCTATTTTATTTTATAAAAATAAAGTTAAAAAAGTAACTAACAGGTTATAATAGTAGTTACTGGCTAGACTTTTTTAAAATAGTAGTAATTAAAAAGAGAGAATTATTTACCTTTAAAAGAAGTTAAACTTTAAATTTAAGATTTATAAAGTTAGGCATTATTTTAATAAAATAGAAGTCAAGATTTATAAAATTAAAAAAATATTATAATATACTCTAATATTAATAATATATTATGTAAAGAGTAATTATATAAGTATAGGCTAAATTTTTATTATTAATATAATTTTATTATTAGATAACTAATATATATTAAAAAATAGTTACGTAATCTAGACGAGGCCTAAAAGAGTATAGTTAATATTTTAGTTAAATATATTTACTAACGAAAATGTTACAAGAACCTAAAAATAAAGTTAATAAAATTACTATATTTAGGCAATTTTAGTTTATTACAGGTAATAAAAATAATATAAATATAATACTTATATAAATCTCTATTATTATTTATTTATAATAGTATTATTCCGGTATTTATAGACTTAGTAATTAATTTTATATAAATTTTTAAAAAAGCTGCCTTTTTTAATTAATTTTTTTTAGTTTACACCCCTATAATAGCATCTAGTTTCTAAATAATATAATTATTTTTCTATTAATATTAATAATACAATATCTATTATAATTAATTATAAAATATTTAAACTTATTAATATAATTAACTAAGCTTTTATTATAGTGTTCTTTTATTTTATAAATAATAAAATTATGATTTTAGTAAATACTTCTTAATGTAAATATTTTATCTTTCTACAGTAGTTAATAGAGGAGTTAAATATAATAAAATAATAGATATTATTAATAAATATAGCTCTATAGATAAGTTATTAGTTCTATTAATTAAAGAAGCTATTAAAATATTAAATGTGAGGTTAGTAGTAGTAATAGTATTAATTAAAGTAATAATAAATATATATAAAAAGTTAATAGTATTAGTAATTAAAAAAGTAGAAAATATTATATAAAATTTTTAGTAGAGTTAATAGGTAATATTAAGTAATTTATAAAAATAGTAGGTACTTATTAGTATAAAATATATTGAAGCGTAAAGTTTATAAGTATTATAGGTAAGTGCGCCCTTACTTAGGTATAAGCGCTAAGACGGGTACGCCTACGCTAGTCTACGCTAGTCTTTTAATATATACTCTTATTTTATTTTTAAATACCTAATTAGCTCTTTATACGTAGATTTTTATTATATATTAATATTTAATATTTATTTTTTTAACTATTAAAAATATAATTTACGTATTTCTCTACGTCTATAAATAAAATATTTATAAAATAATATTTTACGTAATAGACTACGTAAGTGTTAAATTTTAAAAATTTATACTATACTAATTATATAATTATAGTAGACTAATTCTTTATACTATATAAAAAGCCTATTAGTATAAATAAGATAGTAAAATCTTACGTATAGACTCTACCTAAATAAACTAGTAATAGCGCTGTTTAGAAACTAGCTAGTAATAGTACTACTAAAAAGTATAATACTTAAAAATTAATTTAATATATACTAGCTAATAATACGTTACGTAATTAGTTAAATAAATTACTTTTACTATTTTTACTATAATCGCCTAGTATAGTAAAAAAGGTTATTATTAAACTTAATATTAGTAAGCCCTATAAGAGTATAATTTCTAAATTACTAAATATTTTTTATAATATTAGTAAATAGTTTATAAACAGCCCTTTTATTAAAAAGGTTAAAATGAATTTAATAGTAAATACTAGTAAAAATTTTTTAAATAATTACTATAAGAGTAACTTTAGTGTCTCTTACCCTATTTTACTAAATATTAGTAATAATAATAATAATAATTTTAATATAATAACTATTACTAGTTAACCTATAATAGACTAGTAATTATAATATAACTCTATAGTTAACTATAGAGTATTTAATAAATAAGCTAAAACTATAAAAGCTAATATTTTATTATTTATTAAAACAGCTATTATAACTAATAAAAAGTACCCTAAAGAGAAAGTTAAGTATAAATATGTTATTTTAAAGCGTACCCTACCTAATAAATAATTTATAATATATTTATATATTAATTAAATAAAAAGTGTGGTTGTGGTGGCTCGGGGCGACTAAAAGGGTTTTAAAAAAGGAGGAGTATATGTATACCTTTATAATATAATTTATAAATAAGTATATTATTACTACTATTTTTTCTACTAATAACTTTTAAGTAAGTATTATAGAATACTTACAGGGGAGTGAAATGGAAAAAGCGTAATTAAAAAAGTTATCTTTTTTAAAGTTATATAACTTTTTAATTAATAAGCTAAACAATATAAAAAAAATAGCGTTTTAAAGAGAAAAGCTAGTAAACTCTATTTACCCTATTAGGGGCTGCTTACTAAAGGGTTTAGGGATAAAAAAATTAGTAAATATAGATAATTTTTAGGACCCTATTTTAAATTAATACAACTTTTTATTTAAGGTGTAAAATTAGCTTATTTTTATATATATAATAATACATGCTAAGTTTTATTAGTATATTATATATATTTATATATTTATATATTAATTATATAATTATATATAAAAGTTACTTTTTGATATTTTTAATAATAAACTAGTAAATAATAAATTACTAGTACTTAATATAGTAGCCTTTAGCTTCTATAACTACCTTATAACGGTTAGGAAGAGATAAAATATAGTTATTAATAATTTTTTATAGTATATTATTCTACTCCTTATTAATAACTCTATTAAAGGCCTCTATACTTTCTAAACTATTTCCTACACCTAAATTAGCCTTTTTATTTTTAATTAGCCCTAATTTTAATAAATCCTATATATTTTCTATAGCGGCTAAATTAAGACTATAGGGTAGGTAAGAAAATAGTTTAATTTTATTATTTTTAAGCTAAGTTAAAACGTCTGTAGTTTTATAAATAGGAACGTTATCTTATTATAATTACTACCCTCTATTAACATTATTATAAAGATTATAATTATAATATAATATAATATATTTATATTTATATACTAATCGAACAAATAGTGTGGCTGTGGTGGCTCGGGGCGACTAAAAGGGGTTTCAAAACAGGAGGAGTATATGTATGCCTTTATACTTAATGTGTCGAAAAATTTAGGTTATAATATAATAATATATATATTATTATATTATTATATTATTAAAAAAAAGGGATAAAAAAGTATTATAAAGATTACCCCTTTTTATACTTAGTTTAACCTTAGGTATAAGGGCTTTATTTATATAGTTTTTACTAGTAAAAGAAGTAAAAGAATTAGGTATTGTAATAAATACTAAATTACTTTTACTTTCTACCTAAATTACATCCTAAACTTATAGGGTAAGATCTTGTCCTATAAAATAATTAAGATAATTAATATTAATAAACTATAACTATAACTTAAAAGTATATAAAAAGTTATATATTTTAATATTTTAAAAATTAAAATAACTTACTTTGTAATTTGCTAACAGCTAGTTCTCTTTTAACTCTATTATTACTTTTATTTCTATAATATTCTCTATTTTGTTATCCCCTTTATATTACTAACTTATTAAAAAATAATTTTTTTTTAAATTTATATATTTTAATATTTTTAATATTTTCTTTCGCGTATTATAATTTTTTTTTACGTTTTCTTTGTTAATTATTAGATTTTTTTTACTTATATTAATAGAGTAGTCCTCTTTTTTTTAAAAAGTTTATAAAGTCCTTTTTATAATATTGAGACTATTTTTTATTAATACTCTTTTATTTTTATTTTTCGGACTTTTAGTTAAGTTTCTATTAATAACTTTTTTATCTTTTTTAGTTAACTTTGTTATTCTACTATGTTTAACCTTTTTTATATTATTATTATTATTATCTTTTTTATCTTTAATACGCCTTATAGCGTTATACATAGTACTTAGTAGTTTATTTAAAATAGTAGTAATTAAAATAGGTAAATTATTTACTTTTAAAAGAAAATTAACTTTAGATTTAAGTTTTAAGAATTTTGGCTCTATTTTAAGGAAATAGGAGTATAGGTTTATAAAAGGTAAAAGATATTATAATATACTATAATACTAAAAATATATTACTTAAGCAGTGATTATATAAGTCTTAATAAAATTTTTATAATTAATATAATTTTATTATTAGATTATTAATATACTACGAAAATCTGGTTACGTAATCTATACTAGGCCTAAAAGGGTATAGTTAAAATTTTAGTTAAATATATTTACTAACTAAAAAGTTATAAGAACTTAAAAAAGGGTTTTAAAAAATTGCTATATTTAGGTTATTTTATTTTATTATACGTAATTTATAAGTAATAAATAAAACGGTTATAAAATTTTCTATAATTTTTACTTTAAATTAGTATTAGTTAACTATTTTTAGACTTAGTAATTAATTCTATATAATTTTTTAAAAAAGGTAACTTTTTTAATTTCGCTTTTTCTATTTTACCCCCCTCTATATACTATTAAAATTATAAATATAGGTAAAGCGTTTAATAAAAATTTTAATATATATTTATATATTAATTAAATAAATAGTGTAGCTGTAGTGGCTTAGGGTAACTAAAAGGGGTTTTAAAAAAGGAGAAGTATATATATATCTTTATACTTAATGGGTCGAAAAAGTCAGATAAGGCTAGATTAAAAAAATAAAAAATTTTAATATATAAGTCTGGTGGGGTAGTATAGTAGGCAAGTGCCTAGAAATATTTAGATTTGTAAAATTCTTTAAATTTTTATTATTATTTCTTATATTAAAGGTTTAATTCTTCTTTTTATTACAGTATTCTTTAAATACGTCTACTTTACTAGTAAAAAGTAGAGTTTTTAGAAATACAGGGCACCGCTAAAAAATTAATATAAAACTATAAAAAGCTAAAATCTCTATACGGAATATATTATATCTAAAGATATAAGTAAAATATTTAGACTAAAAATTACTATCTAAAGTTAGATAAGATAAAATTTATACCTAAATAGGCCTAGCGTGGCGAACTAGTCCTAATTAGGTAATAGATTAGTAGTTTAGTATAACTATTTAGTAATATAATAACCTATAAAATCTAGAAATTAAAGAGCTGGTTATTAGTTCGCTTAGGAGATAAAGGACTTTTCTTAATAATTAGGTAGCCTTAATATAAGGTTTATTTTTTTTTAAAAAAAAAAAAATATAGAAGTCTAGAATACTAGTAAGGTAAATATTAATAGAAATATTATATAACTTATATAATAGCTTACCTAATATAAATATATTTTTTATAGTTTTTATACACGATTATTTTTTTAACTATATTTAAAAAATTATTTTTTTATCTATACCTTTTTTGGACTAGTATCTTAACGCTATACTTTACTTTTTTTTATATACTATAATAGCTTTAAGATATATCTTTTTTTTCTTTTTTTTTTTAAAAAAAAAATTTTACTACGCTTTTAGTGTAGCACCTATATTTTTTAAAAATAATACCTACTAGTTACTATAGGAATTTCTATAAGACAGATTTATAATAATTTAAGTATAATACTAAAAAATATAGTATATAATTATATATTATCGCGTTATACTAAAAACGGTGTATTATTATAATAAGTTAATATAGTAATACGTAAGGATGTATTATATTTTAATTTAGTATATAATAAATATTTATAAAAAAAATAGTAGCGTCTTTACGGCTTTACCTGCTGTAAATAATAGTTATTACCTTATATCTAACTATTAAGTTAATCTTTTTCTAGGTAATATAGATAATATTAAAGAGCTACTATTATTTACTTAACTATAGTTATAGTCCTCCGAATCCTTTGTCTACCTTATTAAAATATAAACGCCTGCCGACACTTAGGCGTATACGTAACTTAAACCTAAATCTAAATATATATTTACCTATTTTTTTCTCCTCTTAACGTATAGTAGTTGCTATACCTATCTTACGCTTTACTTAGTATAATTTAGCAACTGCTACGGCGTTAAATACCTTTTATATTTATACGCTATCTATTATCTCTAGTATAAAGTCTATCTTTTATTCTCTTACTATTTCCTCTTTATAAAATCTTATTATAAGCTATTATAGCTTATTACTTTATAGTATAGCTAGACTAGTAGTATTTTTAATATACCGTATTTAAACGTACTATACTAGTAAGTATAGCTTAATACCTTCCTCTATTATAATTACTATCTTATACTTATCTCTCTAGTTGGTAAGTAGGCGGTAAATAGTATTATAATATCTTTTTTCTAGTACGTTAAAAACTTTTATAATATTAACTTTAGTAACTTTATTAGCGTACGCTTATATATTTAATAGTAGGTACTTTATAGCTATCTCTACTACTTATACGTAAAAGTTATTATTAGATATACCTTATTAGATAGGTATACGAGGTATAGTTATTATAGTCTTATTTTTAATTATAATATATAAAGTTACTATTAGTATACCTATAAACGTTATTAGCTAACTATACTTTATAAACTACTAAAAATAAATACTGCGCTAGTATTTACGTTAATATTTATATTAATATACTAGACCCTATTATATAATAACTTTAATAATAACTTTAATAATACGGTAAAGTAGGTGTATTATAATATAATAGTACTATTGTAGTCTAGCCTAAAGAAAAAAAAAAGGAGTAAAGGTAATAATAGCCTAACACTACTAGTGTACTAAATTTTAGTTTACTAAACTATACGCTAAGCTATACGCCGCGGCTATAAGTTTAAATTTAACTAAACTAAAATATTTTTTAAAATCCTTATATATGTTTATTTTTTAACTATATCCGGGGGAATAACTTTTTTTAGCTTATACCTTTTTTAGACTAGTGTCTCGACGCTACACTTTACCTCTCTTTATATAATAAAAAAAATAGTAGTAATAGCTTACGCTATTACTAATATACTATATAGTATTATTATTTACTAGTATTTCTAGTATAATATATATAGAATAATAAATAAAATATAATAAATAGTCTATTATACTAAATAGTTATATTATACTTTTTACTAAATATCTATTACTATACTATAGATAAACAATTCTATAAAAGTAAAATATATAATATTTTTTATTTAACTAAATATATTTTTATACTAAAAACTATTTTCTTAAAAAAAATTTTATACTCTAAAATACTATAGTAAGTCTTAATCTAAGTAGATAACTAAATAGTATAAAATAAATCGTAAAAGTAATTATTTTAAACTACGATTTTATAGAGGGAATAGTTTTTTTTTTTAAATATATATATATATATACTATACCTATACTACTACAGCTATAGCTATAGTAATAATTATTATTATTAATCTATATAATAGGCTATATTACTAATAGTAATCTAAACTATATTTAAAAATAGAAGTAGTAGCTTCTAACTATACTAAATAATTAAAATAACTTTAACTATACTAGATTTAATGCTAAAATAATAAATATTATTTTAATAGTAATAAAACTATAAAAAATAAAAAAGCTAGTAAAGAGGGTATTAGTAATAATAACTAAATAGGTCTAGTTTTAAGGGTAAGAAAAGAAAAAGCTATATATAAGCCGGTAATTAATAATAATAGATATATATAGTAAAGAATTAATAAAAGTATATATATACTCCTTTTTTTATAAAATCTCTTTTAGTTGCCCCGAGTTACTACAGCGACACTATTTATTTAATTAATATATAAATATATAGTAAAGAATAAATAAATATAAAAAAAAACGAGAGTATTATAAAATACCTATAAGTATAGGTAAAATAATATATAATAGTTTAAGTATAAAGAAAATAAATAAATAGTACTAAAAAGAAATAAAATTTTATTTTATAAAAAAAACCTATTAATAAGTGCTATTATAATTTATTAGATCTAGCCGTTACAGTTAAGTCTAAATAGAGTTTAAAAATACTTTAGTATAAAACTTATTTTTTTATTTTTAACCAGTTAGTTACCGCCTTATATATAATTATAAGTAGTTACTAATCTATAAATATAGATTAGAGTATAAGTGCGTTGCTATATTTAGTAAAATAATTATAATCTTTACTAAAAGAATAGAGTATAAGTTTTAAAAGTTATATTACTTATATATAATTATAAGCTATTTAGTATTTATTAAGTTTTTATTATATATATATATTTTTTAGTTGTCGCCCCGAGCCACTACAGCCACACTATTTGTTCGATTAATATATAAAAAAAAATATATATTTTTTAACATATTAAGTATAAAGGTATATATATACTCCTCCTTTTTAAAAATCTCTTTTAGTCGCCCGGAGCCACTATAACTACACTATTTATTTAATTAGTATATAAATATATTTATATATACTAATTAAATAAATAGTATAGCTATAGTAGCTTAAAGTAACTAAAAAAGACTTTTAAAAAAAGGAGTATATATATACTTTTATACCTAATATATTAAAAAGGTATTAAATTAAAAAGGTGTTAAATAAAAAAGGTATTAAATTAAAGAGGTATTAAATTAAAAAGATATTAAATTAAAAAGGTAGTAAATTAAAAAGGTATTAAATTAAAAGTGTATTAAATTAAAAAGGTATTAAATTAAAAACTTTTAGTTAAAAAAATTTTTTTTTTTTTAATCAGCGTTTTATACTAAGGCTACCTAACTATTAAAGAAAGTCTTTTATTTCTTAAGTAAACTAATAATCGACTATTTAGTAAACTAACTAGTAAATATAAACTAATTAATTATTTTATTTAGCTATAGTCTATTTCCTAATTAGGCTAGATTATTACGTTAGCCTAGATTAGGAAATTAAACTATCCTAATTAGGTAATAGACTAGTTTAATTAAAATAAGTCTAAAATCTAATTAAATAAGTAGATATAAAGTAAACGAGAATAATATTTAAATTTATAATCTATAATATTATTATTATAAGTAGTTAAATGTATTATTTACAAAACTATATACCCTTTTACTAAATAGACGTGCTTAGGATGGCAAATGGATTTCTACATCGGGATTTTAAAAACTATAATAACTCTTTAACTAAAAGAGTTAGAAAAATACTTTCTATTAGTAAAATATAAAACTAGATCAGGGCTATAAAACTAGCTATTAAGCTTCCTAATTAGGCTAGTATTAAAGGAGTTATTGTAGTTTTTAAGATCCTAATATAGAGACCTATTCGTCACACTAGACGTGCTATACTAAATAATAATAAAAATTTTATACATTGTTATAGTTATTACTATATATATTAAATATAATATATTAATTTATATATATTATTAGTATTTATATTATATAATTATACTACCTCTTCTATTATTATACTATAAATATTATAGTGCCGTTTTATAGAAACCTATATAATAATTAATAATTATTTATAAAAAAAATATAAATATTATACTAAAGGCGTAGCTTTTATTTAAAAAAAACTAATAAAAAATCTAGTAATATATATAAAATATTCCTTTACTAAATAATAAAGATTAGCTATATAATTAGATAATTACTAATAAAGGTATATATATATTCCTCCTTTTTCAAATCCCTTTTAGTCGCCCTAAGTTACTACAGCCACACTTTTTGTTCGATTAATATACAAATATAGATAATCACTATTAAGTTAGAATTATTATATTAAGTAGTGCCGAACTAAGGATCTTTTCCCCTACTAGACCTTTGCCAGCTGCATATTTTACATATCCAGCCGTTCACGCACGAACCCACCGCCACTGCAACACAAAAGCTTGCCCCTCGCGTTCCTACCCGTCCTCGTACCTTCAGCTCATGCCTGCGGCGCGGTGGTGTAACCTTCGACTACGCCCCACGTACCTACCGCATCAGGACGCGGGATCGGATGCCGTCGGCTGAATATCCCCTTTAGGCAGGTGCTTCCTCGTGTGCGGCTCTAAAATTTGGTTGCCATTTTTATACAAGTGCGCAGCTTAGTCCGAAAAGCCGACGTAAGGTAAGTGAGCAGGCGTTCGAGTCAGCCTTACGGACGCGATATTTCGCAGAATCGCATATTAGGGTCGTAGGACGAAAGCAGGATTAGGAAAGCAGAAAGAAGACCTAGTTTACCAAGAATCAATAGGTTCCTTAGGCTGAACGCCGAACAAGCGTTCGGCAGTGCGTTACAAAAGTAAGTAAAAGCAAGAAAAAAAGTAATTAATATTGCAATCCAGCTACGAAAGAATCGATACCAAATTACCCACAATAGTAAAAAGGGCATAGCACATCGCTACAATTTCAACCTCAACACTATTCTAAAGCACAACCCCATTAACCATATCCTCGCATCCATATAGTCTTTTAGGATAAATTTCCCTTCATAAATTTATCAATAAAATCCTCAACATCCTTTAGATCACCAAGACCCTTGTCTTCCTCCGCAAGCTCATACTCCTTCAACTTACTCAAGTACTTCTCAGAGTCCAATCTGTCCGCGGCATCTTCGGTGTCCTCAATGCCCTCACTCTGCTTCGCCTGTCCAAATGGATCAAGTTCGCCCTTTTTCAGCACCTGATCGACCTCCGGGCTTGCTTCGTCGACTGCCGAATCAGGCAGTTCATACTCCTCGATATTCACAGTATCAGGTGAATCATGAGGGTCCGCCGTCGCAGGACTGTCGTCAGGGGAGCCGATCTGGGGTCCTAGGAAGCCGTAGGGGTCGAGCGTGCCGTGTGGGCCGAGGATTTTGTCGAGATCGGCGGGTGCGTCGGCGTCGGGAATTACACCATTATCTTCGGGAGGGTCTTGACGTTTGCGGTGTGAGAGACTTCTCAGAATGCGGGAGAAGAAGCCGGGAGAAGCACCCTCTGATCCTTCTTCAGGCGTTCCGAAATCGGAACTCCCGAAGGGAGCGTCGGGAGAACTGTTATCAGCAACCTCCCCGCCTGTTGATCCGGCCTCGTTTCCGTCGCCGCCATCATCTGAGGGTATCGTGTCTTCTGATCCGCCGGCTTCGGAACCATCGCTAGAAGTGGGCATGTTAATTGGTGCTACAATGACCAAAAGCTGGGATACTTGCGCACCTGCTTTCGTTTCCACCATCGACGCCATCACCAGTAGAGCCCTCGTCAGGGGTCTCAGGAGCGGTATTCTCCGAGTCGTTCTCCACTGGCTCATCGCCAGAAGAGCCGTCAGCAGCCGAGTTGTCGTCGACAGGAGTGCCGTCGCCGCCCTCAGAACCGGAATCGGGACTGCTTCCTTCGGGGCTTTCTCCAGGGTCACCGGATTGGACATCGTTCGGATCGCCAGAAGCATCCCCGCTCTGCCCGCTCTCACCACCATCTCCCGAGTCGATGTTGTTTGGATCTCCAGACCCTTCTCCAAAGTCGCCGCTTTGGTCAGCATCGTTGTTCCCGTCAGTATTTTGATCACCGGAATCCTCTCCAGGCTCATCACTCTGCCCACCATCCCCGGTTTCAACACCATTGTCGATGTCGGGGCCTTCCTGGCCTTCATCAGCGCCGTCAAAGCCGGTTCCAGAGTCGCCGTTTTCACCGTCATCGCCAGGTTCGACACCGCCCTCGCCGTTATCGCCAGGTTCAGTACTTCCCTCGCCATCGTCCCCGGGCTCGGTATCTCCTTCACCATCATCTCCAGGCTCGGTACTTCCCTCGCCATCGTCCCCAGGTTCAGTACTACCCTCTCCGTCGTCGCCGTTAGCGTCATTTTCGTTGCTGCCGTCGTCTGGAATCGCATCAGTACCACCCTTTCCTAAACCATTGCCGGTCGATGGAACATCATTTCCTGAGCCTTCGCCAAGATCGTATCCATTTCCAGGGGGTTATCATTATCAGACTCACCTTGACCGTTTCCTTCATTGCCGTCGTCTCGATCGTTTCCGTCCTCGCTATCGCTCTGATCGTTCCCATCATCTCCAATGCCCCGATTATCTTCATTGCCAGCGCCTTGATCGTCCCCTCCATTGTCATCGCCCTCATCATTCCCGCCATTATCACCACCTTGCTGCTCTCCTCCATTGTCACCTTCATCGCCTCCTCCATTATCATCGCCCTGATCATCACCAGGGTCAGAGCCTCCAGTAGGAATAGCCCCGCCGCCAGGCGACGTGGGCATCCCACCACTAGGCCTAGTCCCGCTGGGCGTCGCCGGTTCCTGCGCCCCAGCACCAGTAAGTTCAGGCGGCAACAGCTCAGTCGCCTGCGTCAGGCCCAATGCCAAGTTCTGCAGCTGATCCAACGTGTTCGGATCGACCTGCTGCCCTTGCGTCAGCCCCGCCAGCATCGCATCATAGATGCCCTTCTGGTCCTCGGGCGAGAGGTTGGCGTACGACGAGCCGGTTTGGCCAAGTTCGGACAGCAGTTCTAGGATTTCGACGGGAGAGAGGCCTGTGAGGTCGGGTAGCTGGCGGCGGGTGAGGCGATTGACTTCTTCGTTATCGGTAGTGTAGTAGATAGGTTCGGAGGAAGTGGAGACGAGAGTCTTGAGCTGCGGACCATAGGAACGGACTTTGTCGGAGCAGGTTTGCAGCTTGGCAATGTAGGCCCAGAGTCTGTTTTGGAATTTGCTGATGGCGAGTTCAACGGAGATATTCTCGTTCTTGAGATCAGCGATCAGTTCGTCAGTAGGGAAGGTAGACGGCTGGGGGCAGACGGTGGAAATTCGCTGCTCGAGAAGACCTTGTGTGTCGGAGGTGGGGTATCCATCGCTCTCTTCCTCTTGGCGAATGCTCATGCGTAGAGGCTTCAGTGCAGGGAAGGGCGGTATGGTTGCGGTTCCCGGCTTGCGGAGAAGCTGGCGCCATGCTAGCCATTGGTTGATCTTCGCCCAGCAGCCTTGCACAGTGACGTCGAAGTAGGCTTGCAGTTTACGCTGAAACGCTGCTGTGGCGTCTTCGAGCGTCTTGCTGGGGTCGAGCAAGTCGGTGGCGAGGTCGTTGGCGGAGGGGAATGGAATGCTAATGAGGGCAGCACTAGGACACAGAGCGTAGACGTTTTGCGCGAGTGCGAATTTGTCTTGAAGAGTCCAGATGGAAGCACCTTCACGAATGCGGAGAGTACCTCGCCTTTTCGCGGGTGGACTATTGGAAATGGCATCGTTGTACAGTGAACGGACGGAGTCTTGCAAAATCTCCATGAACACTTCCAGAGTGTCGTCGTTCGGTGACTGTGCGTAAGTGTTCGCGGCGTTCATAATATCTTGAAGCTCTGTTGCCGGGGTAGTGCCATTGTTGTGGGGAAGCAAAGAGATGAGAGTTCCAATGTTGTTGAAGATTTCCTTGTTTCCGGTAAGGAACTCTGCAAGCTCATATCCGTCGTTGATATTGATAGCCTCGATAAGCGCCGTCAATGCCAGTACGTCCTGGGTGTTTGTGACGTCAAGAATGCTGTTAGATGTCACTCTGCCTGGACCGGGATCATCAAGCTTGGCGACGAATTTGATAACACCGTCAAGTTTGATAATCGTGTCGTTGGAGAGATTCGTCTTCACGGCATTCCAGGTCTCCAATTGGTTTTGAGTGTTCCAGTTCTTGTCGGGATATTTTGGACGCCATCCACGACGTCTAATTTCACCTACAGCATTTGAAGATGCCTGCGAAACGTCAGCGGTCGACGTATCGTCTGCAAGTAACAAGTCTGTTATTTGTGCTTTTGTGCTGTCGTCAAGGAGACCAAGGAGGCCGGTCATAGCCTGCGTTGTATCAGTATTAGTCAACGCAGTGACCGGTACATTGGGCGTTAGTTTGAAGACCGGGGCAGCCGCTTGGGTCAATTGGTCGGGTACTGTGCTCGAAAGCAGAGCAGACGGTTCTTGTGCGTTATTTGTAGCTACAGCATCTCCGGATGGAACTACCTGTCGCCTCAGGTCGTTACTGGTTCCGGGAGGTGTCGCAGTTTTCCCAAGCACAGATTTCAACTTCTCCTTTGTTTTGGTGTCCAAGAACTCCAATAGTCCATGACCAGCGGGTTTGACAACAGATGGGATCTGCAGTTCTGGCAGATTCGGGATCTTCCCACTGGAAGCAGCATTAATCAGATCCGATATCGTTGGAACAGAAGTTTCGGCCGACGCGGAGGGCAATTTCTTTGCCGCAGCTAGGATTTCGTCCTTCAGGTCCGGTGTCAGACTAAGCCACAAATCGCTTAGCGGATTGCTTCCGGGTGAAGGAGCTGGGAGATTCTTCGCCGCAACTATGAGCTTGTTCTTCAGCTCTGGACCGAAAGCATTCCAGAGGCTGAGAATTGGGCTGCTGCTTATACTGGGCGGCACAATCCCTGTGTTACTATCCACTGGGAGAACGGGGTTGCTGTTTTTCGGAGATTGAAGGCCTGCGTTCTCTCCGCTGGACGGTAGCGGAGGAAGATCAAGGTTCAGGTCGTTAAGGGCAGGGTTGGCGAGCTCAGGAACATCCAGCTCAGGCACGTCTAGCGCATGAACGTCAATCTTGGAGTCATCGACTTTTGGAACATCCAGTCCCTGGGCCTTGCTGTTCGCACTTGGAAGCACCAGAGGGGGCGTACCAGGAATCTGGACATCGGCAGGCCTGCTCGGACTGGGACTCTGGAGTCGCCCCGGTGGAACAACCCCAGTATTCCCACTCTTATGCTTTTTCGTGGGCAGTGGAAGAGAAGGTTCGGGTGAAAACAGGCCCTTAGGTTTCTCGGTGTTTCCCACGCCGAATGGGATGCGAACAGAAGATACGCTGAGGGATACTGAGGGCAAACTACCAACATCTGAACCTCCTTCAAAGCCAACGCCATGTGTCCCGGCTGCAGACGTGATAGCACCAACTTTGATGGAAATTGTAGCGCTAGGACCCGTGTCGAGCAGGCCTGAGGGTGTAGTGTCACCGGCAAATACACCGACGGATTCTGCCGAAGGAGGGTTATCGTCCAAGCTGATGTGATCCTCCTCGGTGTATTCTTCATTATCGCCAACATCGATATCATCGCTGTCATCGCCGACTGAAAGTACTCCGCCGGTCAAAGGCGAAACGTCCAGAGGCTCCGACGTAGTCGATGGCTCCAGTACAACGTCATCGGTCCCAATGGCCGGAATAGCGCCAGTCGCTGCTGACGCGTCGACCACAACGGATGTGGAGAAAACCCTTTGTAAAGAAACCGATCCTACGTCGATAAGTTCTGGTGTAGCTGTTGGCCTCATGACCACATCTTCAGTACCAACGGGGAGAACAGCATCAGTTACTGCTGGTACATCAAGCGCAGCCGACGTCGAAGTATTTTGCAGTACAAGCAGCGGGTCCTTGATCAGCACGTCCACTGGTGTCACAATTTTCGACGGCAGCGCAAGCCCCGGTGTCGCAAGGCCAGGTACTGTATACCCTCGCACCTTCTCCCACACCCGGATACTCCTAATCCCCCAGTACGCATCCTTGAACGCCCCCGGATTATTCGCCACATAGTCCACGCAGCTATCCAGCGAACTCAGTCCGTCCTTCAAGGGACAAGAGCTTGTCCCAGTGCCGAATGTGCCACCCGCCCAGCCCCCGCAAAATGTAGTATCAATCACGATACTATGGTTGAAGAACTTCTCACCAAAGGAAGAAGAGCACGGTCCGGAGAAAACAGCAGAGGGAACGCCAAATGTGTCTGGGTTGGGGATTGCACCATTCAGGAGGGAGGCGGGGACGGAAGATGAGGGGAAGAACCAGATCTTGATGGATGATGATGCCCACTCCATGGCGTAGACGCCGCCGCCGTTGGCATTGAACTCCACGCCATAGTTGGCTGGTTCCGTGAGGACAGCACCACATCCTTGATTATCGTCATGCCCAATATTACAGTTAGTGGACTTCCAGGTACCAGTTTGGTTCATGTTATCGAGAACGGAGCAGTCCCCTGTGGCATGGATAGCAGCGTTGTTGGCGCGGGCGTCGTTTACATTTTCAATGATGTCGATTTCACCGTCGGCAGGCCAATCGGAGAGACCAGTAGTCCAGAGTGCTATGTCGAACGTTAACTTATGATGTGAGAGGCACTGGGACGAATGGTGGTACCTGGCCATGTGCCGCAACCCACGGGGATGTGGGTAAGGTCGATGACGAAGAGACCTTCGGTGAAGGTAGATTTGCTCTCAAGGCGGACGCTGGGTCGTCCGAGTCCGCCAGGTGTGTAGACATTAGAGCTGTCTACGCCGAGGTAGATCAGGTCTGAGGCGTTGCCGACGAGTTGGGTGTTTGCAGCGACATCGAACGGCACGTATTGCACGAAGCCGCCCGTTGGATCAGGACCCTACCAATTGCTCAGCTGAAAACTCCAATGATCAGGGCCACTTACGTTGAAGAAGTTGAACTCCTCAAAGATGTTAGAAGCGTTGTACGCCTGGATAAGCTGGTACTGCAACGCCGAAGCTCGAGATAAGAAAGGCACTAGCAGCGCGGATGCTGTTTTGAAACGCGCCATGCTGTAGGTCTCAATTCATACAATGTGTGATAAGAACAGGACAGAATCGATGGGCATCAAGGGGTGGGCATATTGTTGTTGGAGCCAGGGGCATTCCACGCGTTGCGCCGACGCGTCATGGGTACATTCCTCTGGACGGCCTTGACTTGCATGAGGGAACAAGAGGCCAATGAAGGAAAAGGTGGTTTCATTTAGTCAAGAGAATTGGTGGAGCGGCGTCCTCGTTATCCTCGGTGGGTTACGTATAAAGGTATATGCCCCCCAAAACTCCCAAATTACACTTTCTGAACATGGTTTAGAGGCACGAAGATATTGCGGAGACGGAAACTTACTTCATAACCAATTCATCTCTCGAGAATCTTGATCCTGATCAACGCTCTTCCCTCTAACGCGTCTTCCTAGATTTTACTCGTCCATCACAGCATCTTCACTCTCACGCCGCACTTGAACGTCTGTTCTCTCGCTCTTAGTAACAGTCCTCCAAACTTTATGCTTGCTGTGCCAAATCATCATATCATTTACCGTGATGCGACTGCGCACCCATAATGCGATCCTTCTGGCTTCGTTGCTGCGGCCGAACGCCGGCTTGGTCGCGCTGCTTGTCAGCACCGTTGGCGGACTGGGCGAAGTGAGCTTGCTGCTGTTGCTGCTTCTCCCAGCTCTTGCGGCGACGGTTGGCTTCATAGGCTTCCAGGTCCGCGGAGGTGAGGGTGATTGTGGTGGCCGGGCGGCGGAGCATGTTGGTGGTGTTGAGCTGAGATGTACGGAAAGAACGAGCAGAGAGCGGGGAGGCAAGTGGTTTCCGCGTTTGCTGTTCCGAACGCAGCACGGGAGTGTTTGGTTTGGCTTGAGACGAGAGCGGTCTGGTGAGGGCGTCTCCTGTATGGAGGCCGGATCAAAACTCTTGACAAACACCGGATATTGTATATTCAAGGCTAGGAGCAAGCGACAGTCGAGATGTAAGGCCGAATGTAAACAATAGTGCTCGCCGAGATGCTCCGCGGCCTAGTGAACGGACCCCTGTCGACGCCAAGCCATCATCGTCGGCCTCACCCAAAAAAGCTGGTCGACAATTGCGTCTAACATCAAAATCGCCGCCATGTCGCAACGCTACGTGTGCCCGGCGGTGGGTGCAATTGGAAGGCCATTGGGCCAGCGTGTGGTGCGCGGTTCGAGAGGCTTTCATGCCTCCGTTCACAGGTTCGAGGACGAGCCGAACAGCTCTTCGCGGTCGGTATCGCTCAAAGATGCCATGACTGGTATGCATTCCACACGCGCAATTGTATACATATCGACAGTTTGCTGACGACTAATCTACCATAGGTGGCTCCGCCCAGCGTCAACCGCGCCGTCAACGCAATGCCAACGCCGCCGCCCAGATCGGAAACCTGCAAATGCGGCGGCCACCCAGCGGCAGCCTCGCGCGCGGTGTCTCTCCAAGCAGACAGGGCGCCCAAAACTCGGGTGCCGGTCCATCAACAGGGTCGAAGATCATCATGCCTCGAAAACCCCTGATGAGAAAGGAGGCAGGCGGCGCTCCAGGCACCATGATCCGCGCACCGTCCACGCTCAAGATAACCCGCGACGCCGGACCGCCAGCACGAGGCGGCCCGAATCTGCGAGCCCGCGGCGGCGGTCCTCCCGGCGCGTCTCGTGGTGGGCCGAAGAACCGTGGCAGCGAGGCTGGACCGAAGAATCGGGAGCGTGGCAGTGGGGGATCGGCAGGAGACGCACCCAAGATCGATCAGGACACGGTGGACTCGCAGTCGATAGACCACAGCTTGATGCAGACGCTGTACCGGATGCAGCGCAACCAGTGGGACCGCAAGCCCTACGAGCCCAAGTATGCACCGGGCAGTTTCGCAGCGAATGAGCTGATTCATGCCGGACGAGAACTGTTTAAGGGAGAGTCGCCGCCGGTCAAGGTGTGGGGCAGGCTGGAGAGGACACTGAACATTGTGGGCATGCATGGGGCTGCTGGACACTTGAAGATACGGAGGGTGCCGGATGGAGATGATATGCCATTCGGCAAGGAGCACGAGAACTTGTTAGATCCCCAGGGGGATTCGGGACCTGAGCAGAAGCCACGAGACATTGCGGCATAGGAAAGCATTGACATATTGTTGTAACATACCCGGGAATGGTGTATAGTACTTGTGCATGTAGGTACAAGGTCAGCCAAGACAGATCTGCTTTGCATTGGCCTACTCCTCTATGTTATCTCAGGATAGGTAGAATACTAGTGAACTGTGTGCTGTATACCCTGGCCCTGCATGTCATTGTTCATGGAATGAGGCGTTTTTGTTGCGGTGGTTGGCCGTGTCTACGTGGTTCTGATCAACGTTGTTGAATTGATGGTCGTGCCCGATGGTTGCCATGCTTGTGACAACGAGGGCTGGATAGATGGGTTGAGTATGGGTTCCGTGGAAATTAAAAGCTTATGAGAAAATAAAGATGGAGTGCACAATAAGGTGGAGAGAGCGTACGGGATGATTGTCTATATCTCCATACCTATACATAGGTTGTCTGATAGCGATTTAGGGCCACCGCCAATAATGGTGAAGTCTAGTTCCGAGCACAGGCACCAAAGAGAACCGCACGTGCAACTATGCATACATAGTAAGTAGAATATTCATTCATCTGACAACCCTGGCAGAGAACCGGAGTAGAGGTATGCTTACTTCTTGTTGCAGTGCATATTGTGTAGACTATACAGGATAAGTGGCGATACATAGTCATAACGCGTAGTAGAAGCCCAATTAGGAGAGCTAATCCCGCCAAATTTCCTGAAGGATAGCCTACAGCAAGCGGTCGCCTTGTTATACGTCCTAAAGTAACTTGATCTGATATAAAAGTAAACCATCTTCTGCAATCTACTAGCTCGCACTTGCTACGGGCTTTTTCCTTATTTCCCAATCTTTCCGGAACCGCGGTCTGGATAGGGGTTTTCATAGATGCAAGCCTCGCAAATGGATGTAAAGCGTTTTTGGAAATGGTTTACCTGCGTTGGCTCGTGGGCTGGTAGCAAATATTTGGAGGTATATAGAGGCGGTGATGGCCCGCAGAGTGCCTAGCGGGCGCACTCTTTACTCACATCACACGCATATAAAAGCCAAAGCTTACATCCATCGAGTAAGACCGTCGCACGCGTGCTTAGCAGGACAGAGATCCTTATATTATCTCCAGAATATCTCCGCTCCATCTCCGAGGTCGTCCGTGCTCTCTGCACACCACCGAGACCATGTCAAAGCCAACCTCATTCCTCAACCCTCTCTTCCCGCAGACCGGACGCCTGTTCTCACACTCTCCGCTCATTGCCATCGGCGTCCGAAAGATGTCTGAAGCTTCCGTGCAGCCGCCTCCGCAGGCCACCGAGTCCACGGCCGCTGCCGCAACCGCGCCCGCGTCCGTACCGAACGGCACCCCAGGCCAAGACGTCGAGATGGCCGACTCGGCGCCCGCGGCAGCTCCTGCTCAAGACGAAGCTTCTCTTCCGGCCAATGCGACCGCAACCGCGCCCGAGTCCACGCCCGCGACGCTCGAGCAGCCCCAAGCACAGCCCGTCCAGCAGCAACCAGCACAACCCGTTTCAGCACCGATTTCTGCGCCCTCACCTGCGCCAGCTCCGACCTCGACGCGCAATTCGCCGCACCCGAGCGGGCCTACGCAGGTGCCGGTACATGCGACGCTACACGGGGCACCGACCCGTCAGTATCTCAATGCGCATGTTACGCCGCATCTGCTGGAGGCAATGAAGCACTTGGTTGCGACTGAGTAAGTGACAGACTTATGAGGTGGACGATGCGACGCTAATGCGAGGGCAGGCCAGAGAAACCATTGGAGTTCCTAAGCCAATTCCTGGCACAGAAGAGCGCGGAGCTTGAGGGTTGAGAAATCCGTGGACATGCTGGAGGGGGTGGCGTTCGCTGTATTCATGTGGATGACAAAAGGCGCATATGGGAGTGAAGTCATTTCCGTGGTTTGCATAGGACAGGCGTTTCACGGCGCATCAAGGCAGGCATGATACCCACAGGTTAAGGTCAAACTTTCCGCACGTACGCATTCAAAAGTAGCCTGAGCGGCAGATAGCCAGTGATGACCGACAAATTGACACACCCGTAGATGTGATGCTTTTTATTCATTCCATATCATATCCACCCGTCAATCCACCCGTGAACAGGCTATATAACCCGTGGGGCACCCGTGCATTCGCAACTCCAATCGACTACCGTCACTCCAAACCACCAACAACTCTTCATGCGACGAGGGTAGAGGCAGTGGCGCTCTCGTACCTCCAGGTCGGGGGAAGGACACCGACGGTCTTGTAGTAACGAGAGAGGCGGTGGATGCGGGACCTGCAACGGTTAGTGTCGGTTGCAAACTTGTACCAATTTTTTCCAACTGGACCCAGGCTCCGCGTCGTAGGCGCCCCAGTAGAAGGCAATGCCTTGTGTTTCTTTTCTTTTCTTCTTCTTTTTTTCTTTTTTAGGATACGTACTCGATGAGAATCAGGCGGAACTTGGAGTCTTTGTCCTTGCGGTTGGTCTGAAGATGCTTGCGGACCGCGACGGCCTTCTTGATGAGCTGTACCTATTAGAAAAGGCCATGGATTATGAGAAATATCGGGTTCTTACCATGTACAAGTCCTCTATTCGTGGGCATGACACGTTAGCTAAATCACCTTGCACATCTCAAGCTAGACTATAGCAGTGCTAAGAGCACGTCAGATGGTGTTAGGCGTACCAGGTATCTCGGGTGCCAATCCATTGGACTTGAGGATACGGAGGATCTCTAATGCCAAGTCAGTGTAATTCGCACGGATGGGTTTGTGGACCAAAGGCGTCCAAGCTGCCTGGTTGACTGAAAATTCCAAAGCCGACAGCAAAAGAACACCCACTGCGACCTCGGCCTTACGTACTGTTTCCCGTCACAACTTTGGTCTGTGCGATACCGTGGCTGTCGCGGAGAATTTCACCGATCTGGGAGGGAGTCGCTCCCTTACGGGCCAGTTTGCAGATTTGCTCGACGACTTGCTCCGGGGTCGCTATCGTACAAACGTTAGCCATTCTGCCATACGCACATGTGCATGCCAACTCACTCTTGAGCCATGCCGGCGGGGAACGCGAATATGGTATCGCGGAGGAAGATATTCCCTTGCCGTTCGAGTGAAGACGACCCATTTTTTTGCGCGACCGGTGAGGTGAGGACGGTGGACGTAGAGCGTGGAGTTGAGGGGTGGTTGTTCGAAGTTCGCCTGCAGTGCAGTCGCGCTGCTGCGGTGTGTGGAAATTTCGCTTACTCGACGCTCGGACCTTCTTGGCAGCGACCTCCAATAAAAGATTTCTGCCCGAGCCCGACCTCCTTCAATGCGTCTACTCAAGGCACGGCTTCGCACCTGCTCTGTCCCCAGGCCTGGGCACCTTTACTGCGATGCCGACGTGTAATTAACCTTGGCTGCTATGGTATTTTCAACGGCGTGGTGCACTCCCCTAGGTACGTTCTGCCTATCCTCACCCATGTCGTGCAAAGATGATACTGCACAATACTTTATTTTCTGGTACCGTAAGTCAAACTGTGCGACCCATTGTTGTTTCGTAGCTGATCTGTCGCAGTCTTGATTTAGCCGTCTTCGGACGTCGATGATCTCAACGGACTTCTGAAATGCACATTTCATGCCCCTCCTTTTTGATGAATGCGTACGCGATCACCGCTAATGAAGGCGTAGGTTGTAGCGAGTTTCGAGGTTTCAATGGTAAGCTGATGTCACGTCCAATGTACGCGAACTGAATGAAGTTAAGGAGCGTCTGGCTGGCTTCCTTGGTGGCTCTTCTGCGGGAAAATGGTCGCTTCTCTCCTTTCTTTTGGTTCAATTAGAATTTTCGTCAGCAATCAATCCATTTTCGTTTTGACGTTCTGCCATCTGACCACCTACCTTGTCTTATCGCACAGCTCTGTCGTTCTAGCTCACAGCGTACCGCATCAGCATGATCTACTTACTGCTCAGTATCTTGGCCCTATTTACTCGTGGTGCGGTCAGCAGAACCGCTGCGCAGCTCTGTCGCGGAACCGCCGAGCTCGCTGAGGACGGGAATTGGTATTGCTCGGAAGTCACTGCGAAGGTGTATCCTCTCTCATCACACTACTTTTTATGACACTGGCTTCAGCCGCTATGGGTGATTGGTGGTTGGGTTTACGGGAAGTTCATTCCTTTCAACGGTGGGCGCAGTACACCCAGAGGGTGGCAAGTAGAGCGACTCGAAAAGTAACAATGTGCATCGGTAGGATACATGCATGTAAGCAAGACATGGTTCTCCCAAGGCGAAATTCAAAAGAGCGCAGAATCATAAAACTTCCGTATGAATTTGATAAGCCATGGGAACCCAAAATATTTTTACACAACGTCTCAAACTTCTCGAAAGTGAACCCTCTTGTGGCCTTTTTGGAACACAATGATTCCCTCTCTCTGAAGCAGGACCGACCCCTTTCCGAGCTGAAGCAGAACCTATCCCTTTCTAAGCTAAAAGTAGAATCTATCCCTCTTTAAACTAAAAATAGAACCTGCTGGATTAATACTAGGTAGGCTACCTAATTCTTTAGTTCTAAGGCCTAAATTATATTACTATAAGATTAAACGTTATGCTTAACTTCTAATATCTCCTTTATAATTTTAAATAATCTAGTATAGCTAAACTTTATAACCTCTTTTTATAATTTAACTACTTTTATTTTTAAGTATAGGTCCTAGCTACTTTATTATATAATACTAACAGGTTTCCTAATTTTAAATCTATTTATATTATATTAAAATATAAAAATATAATCTTATTTTTTATTTATAATTTTATAGTCTTTGTTCATATATTAAGTATAAAGATTGTTCTTAATAGAGACCTAAAGGTTTTAAAATTATAATAAAAAATTAATATAGAATATTCTATTTTATTTAAATATATACTAAGCTATTTATTTTTATTACTTTAGATTTACTAGCTATTATTATTATTTTAAAAGTATTTAGCCTAAAAAGACCCTAAGGCTTTTTATATTCTTTACCTACTTTATACTTATACTAGTATATTTTATTATTTTTTTAATAAAGTTTAGATAGTTCTCTATATTTATTTTTATATTTAGTAAGCACTCTTATATACCTAAAATAACGTTCTTATTATACTACTAGTTTTCTTTTAACTTATCTATACTTATTAATTATTATTATTACTTTTATAAAGTAACTTACTATATACTTTTAATAACTAGTATATATCTATAAGTAGTAAACTAATTAGCTTCTCTTTTTATAATATAGGTAAATTATAACGTAATAACTACCTTATTTATAGCCTTAGGGCTCTAAGGACTTCATCTATTATATAATAATTATCTTTACTTATTAATTATTATACGCTTATAGTATTATAGTATATATATTTATATATTAATTAAACAAATAGTGTGGCTGTGGTGGCTTAGGGCGACTAAATAGGGTTTTAAAAAAGGAGGAGTATGTGTATACCTTTCTACTTAGTGTCGAAAAAGTAGTACTATAGTATTATATATAGTATTAAATATTATTAATAATTACTATATATAGTAAAAGTTATAATAGTTTAATTATAATATAAGTTTAGTAGTTTTATAAATATTATAGATATTATAATATTTTATTATAATATCTTTTATAGTATTTAGTATAAACTTATATTATATTTTACAGCGCCTAGTATAGGCCTATATATATACTTTTAAATCTATTTTATAGTATTAAGAATATATCTTTTAAATTTATAATTATAAAAGTATTATACTATAATTAGTAAAGTAATACTTTAGATAGTATAATTTATATTATAAATATACTATTTTTTTCTCTTCTTTTATAAATACCTACTTAGTATTAGTTATAATAGTAAATACATAAGTATAAGTTAATATAAACTAATAAATTACTAAACTATAAAACTATTAAGTACTATTAACTAGTTATTATATATTTATTTTAATAAATACTATTTTTTTTTTAATTAGAGTTAGTATAATATCTTTAAGAACCGGTTATTAGATTATATAATATATATAGTACTTTTCTTTCTAATTAGGTAGTTACTAATAGCAACTTTATTATATAAAAAAAAGTATATATATATCTTTATACTTAATGTATTAAAAGAGTTAGGTAGAATTAGTATATAAATATATATATAATTTTATAGTTTAAAGTTTTAATATGTATTTAGCGGTCTCTACTACTGCGTTAAGTATATTATTAATAGTATCTAGTAACCCTTTCGGTACTAGTGCCCGGGATGTAAGTGAAAGTGAGGAAAGGTTCTGCCACGTCCAGTGTGGTTGGCGCGCTTCCCAGAAACGGCCTGCATCCACGATAAAGGCGGCGGAAAGATATTCGAGACTAAGACTGGCTTCGGCCAGGGCATTGATCACTTGCGTATTTGGTATCCGAACACGTTCCGCATCGAGAGCCTCATGTAAACCCGTCGAGTTGACGGAAATATAAGTCTCGTTCAATTCTTCAAAGATTGTCAATCTATTCAAACTGTTCGGTATGAGGGCTCTGAATAATCGCTCTGATCCTGGTGGAAAAACCGGTAAGCAGCAGTTCGTACACTAGGCAGGGTCTAAAATGGATCGACTTACCGATATCCATTTGCCTTTGAAGCATTCGTCCCCATTCTCGCCATGGCTCATAGCAAATTTCCTGTAGGTTTGGAAGGCATGCGACGAGTGCGGCGAGAGCGTCAGGATCCCAGCGGCGACGTGTCTGCCGCCGCAAAAGGAAGTGAGTTACGGCAGGAACTTGTGGTATTGTACTCCAGAAGTCGGGTTCGTCTTCATTTGGAAAGTTAACATCGGGGAAAATTCGATCCACAGCTACAAGAGGTGGAGGTAAAGCTGCGTCAGATACGTCGGCCGATGCTGGGTGATCGCGGATCTTGGATGGTGTTGTGTTGGAGCTGGGCAAGACGGCGGGCTCGAAGCGTATGTATTTGAAGTAATGGCTGGCATCGGAGGGAGAATACACGCTGATATCGAGTGTGGGGTTTCCGTTCATTGTGCGTTTGCTGAGAGCACAGAACAGTAATCGCATTCCGTTTTCGAGGATATGGTCTCTTCGGTCTCATGTTTAGCACATTCCGAACAATTGTATTCCTAAGAGGTTCTCCTTTATCGTCGTTACCGACCTATACAGATTATATAATAATTAGTATAAATAATAATATACTATATATTTGTATATTAATCGAATAAAAAGTGTGGCTATAGTGGCTTAGGGTAACTAAAAGGGGTATTAAAAAAGGAGGAGTATATGTAGGCCTTTATACTAAATATAATAAAGGCATGCACATACTCCTCCTTTTTTAAAACCTCTTTTAGTCGCCTACACAGCCACCACAGCCACACCCTTTTATTCGATTAATATATAAATATATAAGTTATAATAAATATAATAAATATACTAAAATAAAGGTATATATATACTCTTCCTTTTTTAAAATTCCTTTTAGTTACCTAAAGCTACTACAGCTACACTATTTATTTAATTAGTATATAAAAATATACTAAATATACTAAATATACTTAATATACTTAATATACTAAATATACTAAATATACTAAATATACTAAATATACTAAGTATACTAAATATACTAAATATACTAAATATACTAAATATACTAAATATACTAAATATACTAAATATACTAAATATACTAAATATACTAAATATACTAAATATACTAAATATACTAAATATACTAAATATACTAAATATAATATATATATATATTAATTAATTAAATAGTGTAGCTGTAGTAACTTAGAATAACTAAGAGGGGTTTTAAAAAAGAAGTAGTAGATATATACCTTTATACTTAATATATTAAAAAAGTGTTACGATTTAGGTGTCTCTGCTCCAGATAGGAGCGTGCTTACGTGATAAGGGATATATAGTCTACGCTGCGGGGCTTTAGCTCGGCAGCGATTCGTCTCTTTACTCTCACAGACAATATATACCCAATTCGTCTCACATATTGTGCTACATTGCTACTCTACCCTAATTCCTAACAAAAAGTTAAATAAAATTAAATTAAATAAAGTATAGTACTATACTTAGTACTTATTATATCTCTTTAAAAATAAAGGTATATATATACTCCTCCTTTTTTAAATCCCTTTTAGTCGCCCTGAGCCACTACAGCCACACTTTTTATTTAATTAATATATAAATATATCTCTTTAAAATAATATTAAATTAAAAAAGTCTAGTATAAATACTATATTTTTTAAAAAAATATATATATAGTAATAGTAATTACTATATTTTATATATACTAATCGAATAAATAGTGTGGCTGTATTGACTCGGGGCGACTAAAAGGGGTTTTAAAAAAGGAGGAGTATGTGTATGCCTTTATTAGTAATTACTATTTATATATCTTATATTTAGTTAATAGTATAGGTACATATTAAAAAAAAAATACCTATTAAATATTTTTTAATATATTTTTCTAAATTTTTTTTACTTTTTTTACTTTTATCTTAGCGGATACTATACTTATTTAAATTAATTTTAATATTATAATTTTAAATATATAAGCTATTTCTACTATCTCCTATCTATAGGCTAATAAGATTTAATAATAAAAAGTTCTTTTTAATACTACTAAATTTACTATTAT
Organism: Pleoardoris graminearum; assembly: GCA_030770415.1. Lineage (NCBI taxonomy): Eukaryota > Fungi > Ascomycota > Dothideomycetes > Pleosporales > Didymosphaeriaceae > Pleoardoris > Pleoardoris graminearum. Next base: position 117,442 of record JASEKS010000285.1, read on the forward strand.
ATATATAATAATTACTAAGTTTTTTAAAAATACTATTTAATAATTTTATATAATATTAAATAATTAGTATAATAAAATAAATAATAATAAAAATAATATAATAATTTTATTTACTCCTAACTATAAGTATAAAAGACTAATTTATACCTTTTAAGTTACTATTTTATATTATATTTTACTCCGTCTACTAATATTATAAACTAATAATATTATTATAGACTTATTATATAATTTAAAATAATATTTTTTTTTATAATTCTATATAAGCTTTTATATTACCTATCTAATTAAGGTATACACATACTCCTCCTTTTTTAAAATCCCTTTTAGTCGCTCTAAGCTACTATAACTACACTTTTTATTTAATTAGTATATAAATTATATTACCTATTAAACTTTTTATTAAGATAATACTATAAAGGCCTACTAAAGTAAATTATATATATACTTAGCTTATCTAGTAGTTTTATAAAAAAAAAAAAACTATACCTACTATTAGTAGTATTTATACTATCTATAGTATCTACTACCTAATTAGTAATACTTATTAAATAAAAATAAGAGTATATATTTACCCAATCCGCACGCTCTAGTAGGCTACTCTAAAGTTTATAATATTTAAGTCTTTTTTTAAAAAATTTTTATTACTGTACTAATAGATTTATTTTATTTTATTAGCTTACTTTTTAAATTACTTTATTACCTCTAGCTCTATTAATAATATTAAATTTTTTAACTCTTCTCTATTAACTACTTACTTTTATAAAGTCTTTATTCTATTAGTCTAAAATCTATTTATATAAAATACTGTATTAAAAAAGGCTTTAAAGTAGCTAAGAATAATATACTTAAAAAGGCTATTTTTTACTAAAAGTTTATATACGCGTAAGTTAGTATAGGACTTATTTATAAGGTATATATAGGTAAAACAAATTACGTTTTAATTAATTTTAAATTTTATTTTAGCTTCGAGTATTACTACTACTAGAAGTAGTTATTATAATAAGTACCTAGCTAAAATTAGTATAGTAAAAAAACGTTTTAAAAATAAAAATATTTATAGAGATATAATACGGTAAAATACTTTTAAGTAAAAGTTAATAATATAGTATAGAGTATATTTATATATTAATCGAACAAAAAGTGTGCCTGTAATGGCTCGGGGCGACTAAAAGGGGTTTGAAAAAGGAGGAGTATATATATACCTTTATTAGTATAGAGTATAAAATAGATAACTAGACTTACTTAAAGATTAAATATTTTATTATAAGCTTTAAATAACCGCCTAACAACTTTATTAGTTTTAAAGTTTATATGCCTAGTAACTAAATTAACGAACGGCCTTATATATAATTATACGTAAATAATTACTAATAACTCTAAATATAATTACGAGTAGTTACTAATTTATAGATATATAATTAAAATATAAGCGAAGTATTACTATCTTTAGTAGAGTACTTTACTTTTACTTAAAAATAGGAGTATAACTTTTAAAAGTTTAATATTTATACTACTTATATATAGCCTCGTTATATATAAGCTATTTAATATTTATTAAGTTCTTATTATTACGTTATACTACGGCTTTATAAAGCTCGCGAAGTACGTTAATTAATAATAATTTTATTAATATTATTTGGAATAAAGGCATACACATACTCCTCCTTTTTTAAAACCCCTTTTAGTCGCCCCGAGCCACCACAGCCACACTATTTGTTTAATTAATATATAAATATATAAATATATTTATTAATATTAAAAGTAATAAAATTTAAAAATGTAAAGTTAATTACGCTAGTTTATATAAAAATAATAGTATTCGTAGAGGTAGGTAAAAAAACTAAAATAAGTATAATATTATACTAGTTATAAGAAATAGAGAGTTAGCCTATTAATATTAGTTTTATAATAAAAATATATAGTTTAGAGTATATAGTATAGCTATATAAAATACTACTAGATATACTAGTAGTAAAGATAAAAACGTTTTAAATTTAAAACTTAGTAAAGGATATTTTTATATAGTAGTTAATATTTAAAAGTGTTAGAGAGGCCTATATATATAGGTATATTTAGTACGATTAGTAATACGTAGGCTAAGTAAGTAAGTAGATATATTTAGTATTACGTTCTCGGTAAAAAAGAAAATATAATTATATATAATAATAGTAACTATAATTAACTACTATACTATTTATATATATAGGTAGAATAAAAAGTTATAATAATAAATATAACTTTTATTTTATTTTATAAAAAAGTAGTGTTAAGAACTTATAATTAAGATACTTACTAAGTAGCGTACAGTGCCTTTAAGAACTAATAAAAGAACTATTTTTTAACACATTAAGTATAAAGGTATATATATACTCCTCCTTTTTTAAATTTTCTTTTAGGTCGCCCTAAGCTACCACAGCCACACTTTTTATTTAATTAATATATAAATATATATATAAAAGAACTATACTTAAAAAGTTACGTAACTAATAGATACAGGGGGGTAAAAAAAAAAAGGGATATTCTAAAAAAAATACCGTTTTTAAAATAATATAACTTCTTAATTAATAAGTCTAAAATTATAAAAAAAAATTTTTTAAAGATCAAGATACGCGTATTCTATTTACCTACTTGAGAGCTACTTACTAAGGTATTTAAGGATAACTAAACATTAGTAAAGTGAAAACTTTTTTAGGGCACTACTTTAGGCTATTAGAACTTTTTATGTAAGGTGTAAAATTAGCTTAGTTTTATATATATAATAATATATACTAGATTTTATTAGTATATAAATTATTTATATAAATTTATATAATAAAGGTATATATATACTCCTCCCTTTTTAAAACCCCTTTTAGTAGCCCCGAGCCAGTACAGCCACACTATTTGTTCGATTAGTATATAAATATATAAATTTATATATTTATTATATAATTATTAATAAAAGTTAAATATTTAAAATTTTAATAATAAACTAGTACATAATATATTACTAGTACTTAGTATAGTAGTCCTAAGATTCTATAAGTATTTTATTATAGCTAGGAAGTAATATAATATAATTATTAATAACCTTTTATAGTTTTTTATTCTATTATTTAAAAATAGCTTTTTAATAGTCTCTATATATACTAAATTTAATTCTATATCTAAATTAGTATTTTTATTTTTATTTAGTCTAAATTTTATATAATTCTATATATATAGTATATAGGCTAAATTAGTGTTATTGGCTAGAAAAAAAAATATATTAATTTTGCTTAAACTAGTTTATAACGTCCGTTATTTTATAATAAAGACTATTACCTTCTTAATATTACTAATATAAATTAATATTTATATATATTTGTACACTATATATTTATATATTAATTAAATAAAAGGGTGTAACTATACTCGCTCGGGGCGACTAAAAGGGGTTTCAAATATATTTATATATTAATTAAATAAAAGGGTGTGGCTGTGGTGGCTGTGTAGGCGACTAAAAGGGGTTTTAAAAAAGGAGTAGTATGTGCATGCCTTTATAAAGGAGTTTTAAAAAAGGAGGAGTATATATATACCTTTATACTTATAATTAATATTTATATAAAGTTTATAATTATAATATAATATAATATATATATATTTCTATTATTATATTACAAAAAGGACTAAAAAATTTATAAAGTTACTTACTACTTTTTATCTTTAGTTTAATATTAGATATATAAATTTTTTTATATAGTCTTTACAAGTAAGAGAAATAGATAGATTAAGTGTTTTAGTAGATACTAAATTATTTTTATTTTTTAACTAAATAGCGTTCCAAATTTACAATATTAAATTATAACTAATAAAATAATTAATATAATTAATATTAAAGACATAAAATAATACCGTAAAAATATATAATAAGTACAATATTTTAATATATTAAAATATTAAAATAACTTACTTAGTAATTAGCTAATAGATACTTAATTTTTAATTCGGTTACTACCTCTTTTTTTATAATACTTCTTTCTAATTTCTTTCCTTTCTATTACTAACTTATTTAAAAAAAAGGTTTTTTTAGATATATATATTTTTAATAATATTTAATATTTTCTTTAGCGTATTTTAATACTTTCTTAAGCGTTTACTTTATTAATTATAGATTTTATTATTTATATTAATGTTATAACGCTCCTCGGTTAAAATATATATATAAGACTATTTTTATAATATTTAGACTGTTTTCTAATTATAATCTTTTATTTTTCTTTTTCGGGCTTTTAATTAAGTCTCTATTAATAATTTTTTTTACTCTTTAAATTACCTTAGGAACTCTACCCCTTTTAACTTCATTTATATTATTATTATTATTATCTTATTTTTAATAAATTATATAGTATTATAAATACTATTAGGAGTTCTTTTAAGATAAAAATAATTATTAAAATAAAAGTATTTACTTTTAAAAGAAGATTAACTTTATATTTAAGTTTTATTAAATATCGCGCTATATTAAAGGAATAGAAGTGTAAGTTTATAAAATAAAAAAGATATAATAATATACTATAATATTAGTAATATATTACGTAAGTAGTTATTATATAAGTGTAGGCTAAATTTTTATTATAAATATAATTTTATTTTATTAGCGCGGCGCTATACCTTTTTTAACGTAGCCTTACCTAACTGTTTTAAGACATTAAGTATAAAGGTATATACATACTTCTCCTTTTTTATATTTATATACTAATCGAATTACCTGACTTTTTCGACACATTGAGTATGAAGGCATACATATACTCCTCCTTTTTTGAAACCCCTTTTGGTCGCCTACACAGCCACCACAGCCACACTATTTGTTCGATTAATATACAAATATATATATACTAATCGAATAAATAGTATAGCTGTAGTGGCTCAGGGCGACTAAAAGAAATTTTAAAAAAGGAGGAGTATGTGTATACCTTTATATCTCCTTTTTTAAAATCCCTTTTAGTCGCCCTGAGCCACTATTACTACACTTTTTATTCGATTAGTATATAAATATATATATATATAATTATATTATTAGATTATTAATATACTTTAAAAATCTAGTTACGTAATCTATAGCAGGCCTAAAATAGTATAGTAAAAATTTTAGTTAAATATATTATAGTAACTAACTAAAAGGTTCTAGGAACTTAAATAAAGGGCTAAAAAAATTACTATGTTTAGGTAATTTTAGTAATTATCCTATGCCTAGTAAGTAGTATATAAAATAGTAACTAAAATCTTCGTAACCATCTATTTAAAACGGTATTATTCACATATTTTTGGGATTATTATTAAATTTTATATATATTTTTAAAAAATATAACTTTTTAGAATAATTCTTTTTTTTTCATTCCCCTATATTATAAATATTTTTTAAATCTATAATAGGCTCTTAGTAAAGCTATAATAAATATAGTAAATATCTATTACGTTTATAAATATAACTATATAAAAACGTAAGAACTAAAATTTAGTATTTATATTTAATCTATTTTTTTTTTTAGATTTACTTCGATATTTATAAATTTAATTTCTTATAATATTAATATTTATTTTATTATTTAGTTTATACGATAATATTTTATTTTAATTTTATTATTATTTCTATTTAAAAACTAACGTAAGTCTAAAAGGAGTTAATACTTTAAATACCTTTATTATAAGTAGCTTAAAAATTTTACTTTTATACTTAATCTATATAATAAGACTATACTTTTAAACTTATATAATAAAAATAGAAGTAAGCTAGACTACTAGTTACTCTAACTAGACTTATACTTCTACTTTATCGCGTTAGAGATAAAGAAGAAAAATAAAATTCTATTTACTATTACGTATATAAGAGAAAAGGCTATAAAATAGATTTAACTATATATAAATACTTACTTAATATAAGAGAACACTAAAGGATACGAAAATAAAAAATAATATTAAGGACTACTCTACCTCTTAGAAATATATTAAATAACTTTTTAAAATTATATACTAAGTTCTACTAGCTCAATAGGCTATTTAAGAACTAAAATAAATTTATTTAATAGTAGAGTATATAGCAAAATTTAAATACTATATAGTATAACTAAAGTAGAAAAATATACCTATAGAGGAAAAACGATCTAGAAATTACTAGTCTCTAAAATTAAAGAATTAGGACTACTTATATAAAAAAAAGCACTTAAGAGCCGTATTATATATATATAAAGAAGAAGTATAAAGGCATACATATACTCCTCCTTTTTTAAAACCCCTTTTGGTCGCCCCGAGCCACCACAGCCACACTATTTGTTCGATTAGTATACAAATATATATAAAGAAGAAATAAATCCTTTATTTTAAAAAGGTTTATAAACTAGTAATATAAACTCTAAGGTATCTTTCTGTAATAATATTCTTAATAACTATATATAAATAAGAATTAAAAAGAAGCGTAAAAGAGAAGCTTTTAAAAAGTAAAGTTTTAATTATTTATCTTTAAGAATTATATAATAAATCCATCTAAATTAATATAAAATAGTATAAGTTAAATTTAGTATTTTAGTAGTTAAGAGGAAACTAGTCTAGCTATAGTAAGCCTAATAAATAAGATAGTTATTAAGGGGTTTATACTAACTAGTATAATAGAAATTTTTACGGGTATTAGTCTATAAAATTAAATACCCTTATTCAAGAAATAGAAAAGAAAATAGACTTTTATAAGTTAAAGGGTAATTACGATCCTAAGAATTAAAAAAGATATACTTATTTTATATATAGTAAACTAGACTATAGTACTAAAACTATAGATTTAAAAATAGGAATAAAGGATAATTAAATATATTTACTACTAAAGATAAAGAAGCCAATAGTAATAAATAGATTATTATAGATTATATTAGTAAACTTAACTTAAAAAAATTAAAAAAAAATAACTTACTTAATAGTAAACTGTATAAAAATCTAAAAGTTAAAAGGAAATTTAGGTAAAAACACTTTTTATTACTAAAAGTATTAACACCCTACCTAAATAATTAGGGGAAGAATAAAAAAAACTAAGGGTTAACGGCTAGTAATTTCTAAAGAAAAACTAGCTATAAACCGGAGACGTAATAATAAAAATAATATTTTACTTAAGTTAAACTACTACTAACTAATTATAAATTAGGTTAATTATAAAAAAAACTAAAAGTAGGCAGATAAAATCTACTAAAAAAGATCTAGTTATTAATATTATTTTAGTAATAACTCTAACTATAAACTAAAGTATAATCTAGACTACTAAAATTTTAGATATTACACCTTAAAATAGTAACTATATAGAGTTAATCTATATACTATATATTATACTATAAAGTAGAAAAACTATTTTTAACCTTTAGATCTTAATATAGATAAATATAGTTTAATAGCCGACAACTACTATTTTAACCTATTAGTTACTCTTTTAACTTTATTTTTATATAAAATAAAGGTTATATTTATTCCTATTACTTTTTACTCCGCCTATATAGGTAGTGTAGTATTTAATAATAGTTAACTTTTGTATTTATAATTATATCTCCTTTTTTACCTATAACGAGAACGCGATACTAAGTATATTTATTTATATATATAGCCTACGTATTACTGTACCAAAGAAATTATATATAGGCTCCCCTAGAACTCTTTAATATTAACTACTATACAGAAATACTCTAGATTTTCTATTACTTTTACTTTTACGTTATTTTTACCTTAACTGCTAATATATTTAGTAATATCTTATATAGCTACGCTATACTTCTTAGGCTATATATTTTTAATATAAACGCTATATTAACGTATAGTTCTTTTTTTATTTTTTATAGCTAGTATTATACTACGTTTACTAGCTTATTTATTATTACTATCTTTATATAGGCTATCGTAACTAAATCTAGATTTTTAAATTTTATTACTCCTACTATTAATAGTATAATAATTCTATTTTTTTAATTATTATCTATTTTATACTAATTATTTAATATTACGTAAAATTAATAAATAGTACTTTTAGAGAACTTAGCGATTACGTTATATATAGTAGTATACTTAGTAGTATTAAAAAAGACTTTTATTATTAAACTTTATTATTCTATACATAGGATATAATAGGGATAGCATTTAGTTTAGTTAGCGTAGTAGGCGTATTAAAATTAATTTAAATAAGTACGGTATCCGCTAAAACAAAAGTAAAGGTAAAAGTAAAAATAAAAATAAAAAAACCTTAAAAGAATAATATTTTAAAGAATAATATCGTAGTAAGTATTATTTTAATATATATTTAACTATACTACTATTAACTATAAAATAGAGAAGAGATATATAGATAATAGTAGTTACTACTATCTATATATCTCTTTTACTAAATATAGTATCTATACTAGACTTTTTAAATAAATCTTTTTAACTTTTTTAACTTAATATTTATTTAGGGGGGTATACTAAGTACGCTAGTAGTATACTAGTACGGCGCTATTTTTTTAACTTAGTCTTACCTAACTTGTTTAACATATTAAGTATAAAAGTATATATATACTTCTCCTTTTTTAAATCCCTTTTCGTCGTTCTAAGCCACTATAGCAACACTTTTTATTTAATTAATATATATATAGTTTAACTATCTAATTAATAATTATAACTAATATTTATAAAATAAGTAAACGAGAGGATACTTTACTAACTACTTAAATAGTAATTATATAGAAATAAATATACTTATTAATATAAACTATGCTTAAGAGTATTAGGAAACCCACCTATATATTACATATATAATATATATATTAAATAAAAACTAGTATAAATTTAGTAAAGTAAAGATATACTCTATAAAATAGACTATATTACTAGAAAAGAAGTTTTTTTTTAAATAAGTAAATAAATCCTAAAGAGCCGTAAAAAAATTAGGTATAACTAATAGTATTTTTCTAATTAAGCTACTAGTCAAGCTTAATAAAAAATAAATAAAAGTAATACTAGACTTAGAAGTATAAAAGAACTATATATCTTAATAAGTAATTAATAGAGTAGGTATTTATTAAAGGCTAAAAATTACTCCTTATATACTATTTATCGTGAATAGAAGTCTAATACTAGAAATACTATAAATTAAATATAAAACTATAGTATAGTTTAAGATTTATGATATTTATATACTAATCGAACAAATAGTGTAGCTATAGTAGCTCGGGGCGACTAAAAGGGGTTTTAAAAAGGAGGAGTATATACATACCTTTATATTTTAAGATTTATTAATACTAATAAGATATTACCCTTAATATATTAGTAAATAGTAACTATAATATTATATTTAGACTATTATAATTATATAAGTATAATCTATATATAGAACAGAATTTAAAAAAATATTACCCCGAGCTACCACAGCCACACTATTTGTTCGATTAGTATATAAATATATAAATATATTTAAAAAAAAACTTTTATTAAAGCGCTATAAATATATATTATAAGTAAAATCTAGACGGGGTAGTATAGTAGGCATGTGCCTAAAAATACTAAGATTTTTTAATTTTTAAGGTTTTTCTGCGTATTAGGGGTTTAATTCCTCTCTTTATTATAGTATTCTTTAAACGCGTTTACTTTACTAGTAAAAAATAAAGTTTTTAAAAGTATAGGATATTACTAAAAAATTAATATAATACTATAGGAAGCTGAAATCCCTATATAAAATATATTATATTTTAAGGTATAGATAAAATATTTAGGCTAAAATTACTATTTAAAGTTAGATAAAATAGAAATCTACTTCTAAATAGGCCTAGCGTAGCAAACTAGTTCTAATTAGGTAATAGATTAGCAGTTTAGTATAACTATTTAGTAAATAATAACCTAGTTAAGAATTAATAAACTAGTTTTAGTTCGTTTAAATAATAAAATACTTTTTTAAATAGTTAGATAGTCTTAATATAAAAGGCTTATTTAGAAAAAAAATAAACAAAAAAGTAAAATCTACATATCTAGAAAAGATAATAATATATAAAATAATAATAAATATTATTATCTCGTAATAGAGAATTATATAAAATATATTACCTTTAGTAAATACTATTTAAAACTACTAAATTATAAACTATAAGAATATAAAAAAGATATATAACCTATAATATTCCTAAGAAGTATAAAATATTATTTTACTTATTTTAGAAAAAGGTAGGATATTAGGTATTACGGAAATAAAGGTCGATTAATTATAAAATAAGTTTAAAAAAACTCCTTTTTAGACTTCTATATCTCTAAATAAAAAAGAAACTTTAATAAATGTAAAATTTTTTTAAGTATTATCTTAAGAAGAGTTCTATATAACTATTTATATTACTAATAGTATTATTACTAATTTTATAATAAAAATTAACAGAATACTAAAACCTTATATTAATTACTAAAAATTAAATAATATAATAATAAAAACTTAGTATTTATTACTAAATATAGGAGAACTATAAAACTAGCTTATAAAAATAAAAATATTTATAGTACTAGACCAATAAAATAAATACTATCTAATAATAATTAAAAAAAATTATAAGTAGAAAATAGTATTTAAAATCTAATATAAACTATTTAAATACTTAGTTATACTATATATATTTATATATTTGTATATTAATCGAACAAATAGTGTGGCTATAGTAGCTCGGGGCGACCAAAGGGGGTTTTAAAAAAGGAGGAGTATATATATGCCTTTATACTTAATGTGTCGAAAAATTTAGTTATACTATTTAGACTAATAAACGTACTAACTACTTTTTAGGCTTTTATATATAATATACTTAGGAACTATTTAAATATTTTTATAATTATCTACTTAAATAATATTCTTATATTTTTAGACAATATAGCCGACTTTATAAAGTATATTAAACTTATTCTATATGTACTAAATAAAATAAATCTTTAGCTAAGGCTAAAGAAGTATAAGTTCTATAAAATAAACCTAATATATTTAAAATATATTATCTTTATAAAAAGAATAAAGATAAGTTTAACTAAAATAAATATTATTAAGAACTAGCTAAGGTCTATAAATATAAAATAGGTATAGGAATTCTTAAAATTCTATAGATTTAATTAATAATTTATAAAATAATATATAAAAATATTATACCTATTAATTAAACTAACTAAAAAAACTATTCCTGTCTAATAGAAGAAAGAGTAGTAAAAGGTATTTAACGTACTAGTATAGGTATAGATTATACTACTAGTACTAGTTACTTTTATTAGTAATAAACTACTGCGACTAAAAATAAATATATTAAATAGAGTAATAGGAGCGTATATAAAGTAGAAACGTAATAAATAATAATACTTAATTACTTATTACTCCTATAAACTTATGGACGTAGAAATATAATATAATATATATAATAATAAACTTATATAATAGTAAAAGTACTTAAATATTAAAAAATCTACACTTATAACTATTTTATACTAAAAATTTTATAGATTATAAAAATTTATTTTATTTTATAACTACTAAAGAATTAACACTAAAATAAGTATAATAGTTAAAAGTGCTAGAATAATATAAATTTAAAATTATTTATACTTTTAGTAAAGATAACGGTCGAGTATATATACTTAGTAAAGAAATATAACCTTATAAAAAATAAAATAATAAACAGTATAGCTATATTAAAGAGAACTTATAATAGTTTACTAAAATTTTTAATAAAACTAAACTAACTATTAACTATTATATAAGAGATTCTAAAAAAAATACTAAAAAGTAGTTATTTAATAGTACTATAATACGGGCTTAACCGTAACAGTCGGATCTAATAGATTATAATAGTACTTATTAATAGTTTTTTTATAATAAGAGACGACCCTTTTTTATATCTTTTTAGCACTATTTACTTATTTCTTTTATATTTAAACTGTTATATATTTTTTCTCTATGCTTATAAGTATTTTTTAACACTTTTTTTTCTCTTTTAATATTTATTTATTATCTACTATATATATTTATTATTATTAATTATCGTCTATTCCTATCTTATATATAGCTTTTTCTCTTTTTACTTTTAGACTAGCCCTTAGAGTATTATTACTAATACTATTTTTATTAAATTTTTTATATTTTATAGCTATATTATTATTAGAGTAATAATTACTATTTTATTTTTAAACTTAGCGTAGTTAGAGTTATTTTAATTATTTAGTAAATCTAAAAGCTACTACTTCTATTTATTAATATAGTTTAGATTAGTATTTATAATAAAATTCTTAAACTTATTAAAATTTTTAGGGTTCTTTACTATTATAACTGCGTAGGTTAGTAATAATTACTATTACTATAACTATATATTTGTATACTAATCGAACAAATAGTGTAGCTGTGGTGGCTCGGGGCGACTAAAAGGAAAACTATAACTATAGTTATAGTTATAGCTATAGCTATAACCGTATAAATATAGTATATATTTACCTATTTCTACTATAAAACCGTAGTGTATAGTTATTAGATTTACTATTTATTTTATACTACTTAACTACTCGCGTAGGCTAAGACTTATTATAGTACTTTAGAGTTTTATAAAAATATTTAGTAAAAAAAATACTATTAGTAGTATAAGAGTAGAGTTAGTTATATAAATAGCGCTATAGGTAATACTTTTATAGAATTACTTATCTATATTATAATATAATATACGGTGTGTAGTATATAGTATATATATAGGGGGGTAACATAAAAAAAGAGTAATCGAAGAAGAGTAGTATTTAAAAGTTTAATAACTCTATTAATATTAAATTTTAAAATTTTAAAAAACGTTTATTTATAGAAAAGGTTATAAAATATATTATAATAAAACTAAATAGGATTTACTATATATATAGCCTTAGTTATATAGTCTTAAATCTAAGACTTTGTTTTACTTAACTTTACGTTTTTATATATATTTATATATTAATCGAATAAATAGTGTAGTTGTGGTGGCTTGGGATAACTAAAAGGGATTTTAAAAAAGGAAGTAGTATATATTAATACTTTATAGTATACTAGTAATAGCGTAAGCTATTACTACTATTTTTTATCTTTATAAATAGATACTGCGTACTAAATTAAAAGGTAACGCTTACTTACGTATTATTATTTTAACTTATTATAATAATAAACCATTTTTAGTATAATATATTAATATATAACTACGTACTACGTCTTCTACTATTATATTTAAATTATTATAGAGTCTTTTTATAGAATCTCCTATAGTAGCTAGTAGTTATTTCTTTTAAAAATATAAGTACTACGCTAAAAGCGTAGCTTCTTTTAAAAAAAAAGTACTATAATAAACTATTTTATAAATACTTAAAAATTAGATAAATAATAATACTTATCTAGTAAAACTACTACTTGTTAAAAATAAGAGAAAAGATAGAGAAGTATATTTATAAATATATAGACTACTAAAAAAAATATATATATAATATATTCTAAGTATAGAAGGGTATAAGCTAGTAATCTACTTACAGTACTATAAGAAGATATTATAATAAATTTTTTTATAAAATTATTAATATCTAAAAACCGTATTATAGAGTTTAAATATAATATAGTATTTAATATAGTAAATAAATTTATTAAATTTATTAAAATAATACTATAATAAAAGAATTATAGAATAGTGTAGTTAAGATTTTTAATACTTAATAAACTTATATAATACTATAAAATACTAAAGATAATTATTAGTAATAAAGATAAGTTCTTTATATTTAACTACTAAATAACGTTAATAGTACTTATTAGAATAAAATAAAAACTATTAATAACGTATTATCTATAGATAAATAGAGAAACTAAATAAATAAACTAGACTATAAAAATCTACTTACGTATTTACTATAATAAGAGAAAAAAATAACTAAATTATACTACTACTACTAGTATAAATTATATATAATAATAAACTATTAGTGCCTATAATAATAATACAATTCTATACTAATTATAGTAAATACTTATATTTATTTAATTAAGTAATTCCTATAAACGTTAAAATAGAAAAATCTATTCTTATAGTTAAGAATATAAGGTAAGTATATAAATTTATATAAAAAAACTTAATAAAAGTTTAATATTAGTCTATCTACTATACGAATAAAAAAAGAAAAATTATATTTTGGTTAAAAAACGGGGTAAAGTATACATTCTTATATAATTATTAAAAGTAAGTTAAAAAGGATCTAGGCTAGCCTAAAAGTAAAGTAATAGTATAAGAACGTATATACTTTTACTATATATATAGGTTTAAGGAGGCGTATAAAAGGGGAGATAATAAAGGTACTATACTAAGGCTTAAACTACTAGCTATATATAGCTAGTAATAGCACGTATACTTCTATCAAAAAAGTTTTAATAAAGGAGGAGACAAAGTTTAATAAAAATACTATATTAAAAGTTTATTATAAGGTAAGTTATAGTTATTTTATATAATATTTCTTTTATAATAGTCTTTACTATTATAAGTTACTTTATTATTATAGTAGTTTAGCAGCTAATATATACTATAGTACGTTATATATAGTAGGCTAAATCTATTAAAACTTATATAGTTTTAGATATTTTATATAAGAATCCGCTTTATATATAAATTAAGATTATAATAACTATAGAAACCACGACTAATATTTAGTAAAAGATTACTTAATAGTTAAGTATTTAATAGCTAAAAAGTAATTAAGTTATTTATAAGGCTATTACTACTGTTATAGTATATTACGTTGTAAATATTATTTATATAAGAGTCCTAAAAGTGTTTAAACTATTATAGTTTTAAAGAATAGTAGAACTAGATATTGAAGCTAAAAAAACTAAATATATAATAATAAATTTAGTTAAGTAAAGCTTTTATAATACTACTAACTAGTATTAGAATAATAAATACATAAAAAAATAATAAAGACTAAATACTATAGATAATAACTAATAAAGAGACTATTACTAAAATTTAAAAAGTTATAAAGGTTATTATATAAGTAGAAATAATAAAATTATTTAAGTATTTTATTTTAAGCGTAGAGCGCGGAGCGCAAAGAGTAAAAAATAAAAAATAAAAAATAAAAAATAAAGGGTAAAAGGTAAAGGATAATAGAGAGAGCGGCTATATAAAATTCGTATATTTAGAAATATAAAAGCTTATAAAAAATAGAAAATAATAGATAATAAGTAATAATACTTAAAATATTATAAATTAATTAGTAAGTAGCGTAGTTATTTATATTTTTATAATTTTAAAAGTAACTATTAAATAGCTACTAGAGTTAAGCTTTTAATAATTATATAACTAACTTACTATTAATAAAGGAACAGTTTAATAAAAAGAATTATAATAACTAAATAAATAAGTGCCGGCCTACCTCCTTATAAAATATTTAAGATATGGAAAAAGAAGTATAAAAAATTAGAGTATATAAATATTAGACTATTTTTTATTTTTAAATAAAGGAAATTACTTAACCATAAACTAAAACTACTATAAGATTCTAAAATCTACTTTATATTTTACGTATCCTTACTAGAAATAGTATACTTAAAAATACTAGTATAAATAACCTTTTAATATATAGATAAAAAAGATAATAAAAATAAAAAGGATATTATAATACTAAGAAGAGAGACTAAAAATTTTTTTACTAAAATAGAAAGGCTATTTAAAATTAAAAAATATATAGAAATTAAAACCTAATTTAGTAAATTTTATAAAACTAATTAAGTAATACGTATTATAATATACTCTTAGGAACTAGTAGAAGTAAAACTAGTAAAGTTATTTAGTATATTTAAAGTAGACTATATTAGTAGTAATAGGCTAATAGCTATATTAGTAGTAGAGTAATTAATTAAATATAAGTTATTTTATTTAATTTTACCTATAGTTTTAATCTTAAATAAATTTTTTTATACATACTTCTACCTATTTTAGTATTTTTTTTTATATTAGACGAGTAAGTATATTAGTAACTAATTTTTTATCTTTATTAACCTTTTTTTAATATTGTTTTATAGATTTTATATAAAGAGGTCTATAATAAGTTAATATAAGTCTTATAAATAGCGACGTACTTTATATAGTGTAAGTAAGTATTTATATTACTAAAAGGTATAATATAATAAAGAGTATTAAAGAAAAAGTAATAATTATAAGAAAAATAAGTAATTTAATTGTTATAACAAATCTTAAGAATAGTATAAAAGACGTAAGCTTTAAATTTAAATATTATAAGTATAGTAAAATTATAAGTATAGAGTATACTAGTTTTAACTAATTAAGAGCTAAAAGAATATAGAATTTAAAAATAAATTAATAAAAAATTAGAGTTATATTAATAATTTATATATAAGATATTTACTAAATAGTGTCTAGTACCTTTAAGAACTAATAAAAAAACTATACTATAAAAGTTACGTAACTAATAAATATTAAAAATATCTATTACGTCTATACTAGACGTTTAGTAAAGCTATAATAAATATAGTAAATATTTATTACGTCTATTACTATAACTATATAGTGTTAACGCTACACTTTACCTCTTTTTATATAATAACTATATAGAAATATAAAGACTAGTAGTTAGTACTTATATTTAATTTATTTCTTAATCTATTATTTAGATTTGCTTAGACTCTTATTAATTTAACTTTTTATAATCTTAATACTAATCCTATTACTTAGTTTATATAATAATACCCTATTCTAACTTCATTACTATTTTTATTTAAGAACTAACCTAATTCCGAAAGGATTTAATAAGTGGTTAAAAAAGTAACTAATAGGTTACTATAGTAGTTATTAGTAAGTATATAAAATAAATATAAAAGTATATATATACTCCTCCTTTTTTGAAACCCCTTTTGGTCGCCTACACAGCCACTACAGCCACTCTATTTATTCGATTAGTATACAAATATATAAAATAAATAGAATAAATATAGTAAATATAATAAATAAATATTAAGTATAAAGGTATATATATACTCCTCCTTTTTTAAAATCCCTTTTAGTCGCCCCGAGCTACTATAGCCACACTATTTATTTAATTAGTATATAAATATAATATATAATAAATATAGTAAATATAATAAATATAGTAAGTATAGTAAATATAGTAAATATAGTAAATATAGTAAATATAGTAAATATAGTAAATATAGTAAATATAGTAAATATAGTAAATATAGTAAATATAGTAAATATAGTAAATATAGTAAATATAGTAAAT